>JAPZQD010000111.1:0-17877 GCA_036971965.1 Nyctalus aviator | reverse complement strand
AAGAGCCTGATGCCCTGCTCCCCCTAACCTAATTCTTCCTGACTCCCACCCCCACAAACCCATTTCTCTTCTCCCTCTTCACCCCTCACCCCTTGTCACAAGATTTTGAAGTCCTTTTTATGGAGAGAGGGAGGGTGTCATATACCCATTAGGATTCTCTTGATCCTTTTTAAAGGGAGTTTGGGCGGCAGCAGGGGGTGTGAATTTTTATACAATGCATTCCTGTCTTTACTTTGAGAGCTTTTCCCCTCCCTTCTTACTGGCCATCTGTGGACTGGTGGGAATCAGAATAAGGCGCGGGGGAAACCCTACTCTGTCTTTCCCATTACAACAGGCCACTCAAGCCTGCTCTTTCAAAGACCGCTGCACTTTCAAGCTTTCAGCCCACAAGTCATGAACAGGGACCTCAAAGATGCTCCCTGAGCATCCTGATTCTCCTCTCTTCATCCCTGTACTTACATGGGAAGATCAGTCATCCGTGCATGTCCTATCTGTTTTTGAACATCACCTTTGGCAGCCAGGAAATGTGAACTTGATTGTCCTCAACTAACCCCAGAATCCATTGAAATGGGCCAGAATCTAAGGATGCCTTCATCACCTGGTTCTAAGGAAAAGAGAGAACACATTGCAATAAGTGAAGGAAGGAGAGGAAGGGATGGATAGTAAGAGAAGTGAAAAGAGAATGGGAAAAGAGGCCGGAATGTGTGTGTGTGTGTGTGTGTGTGTGTGTGTAGGAAGGAACAAATAAATTAGAAGAAAGAAAAAAGAAGAAAAAAAAGAACTTAATCTCCTTAACCTTTTTCTTTCTCACACCACAGACCTGTATTAGTGTTGGGAGTGTGAGTGAGCAGAGGATTTGGCAACACCTGGTCATTCTCCTTCCCTTTCACATCCCGCCAACTTGCAGAAAGTGGTAGGAGGATAAATAAGGTGGAATCGAATGACTTTAAATCTAAAGAATGAACTCCATTTTCTTTAGGTATCTTTCTCAGAGACAGCTGATCCCTTACCAGGAGAGTCTCAGTACTTACCCAATCAAGGAAAACCAGAAAGGAAAGTATTCTCACAGCTCTTTAGCCCAAACCTCTCATTTTACAAATAAGGTCATTTGTTCCTGATCCTTCAGCCAGCTATGGGGATTTCTGAGAGCAGCTCTCCAGCCTTCTGACTTCAGTCCTCTCCTCTGACCCCATCCCACACTGCCTCTGCCTGCCATTCTGTGACTAACTGGGAAGGAGGGGAGCTGAGACAAGCTCCCACCAAAATAGGCTGCTGCCTGTGCATGATTATGTTGCTATGAGAACCCGGTGGGTGTGTTTCCTCTGTTCTCTGTTAAAATCTTTTGCTTTGCTTGGCTTCTCCCCAAGCACAGACACCGTTCCCCTTGGAATGGGGAATGGAGAGGCTGGGATGGAGAGCAGTATCCTCATGGCAAGAATTTTCTATTCCAACCCATTCAACCCAGAGTCAGACAGTGAAGTGGTTCCATCATGGCTGGAGGACAAGGGAGCTGTCTTTTTTGTTGTTAATCCCCTCCCGAAGATATTTTTTCCTTTTTTTCCCATTAATTTTCCTTTTTTTTAGAGAGAGAGAATAGAAGGAATGAGGGAGGGAGGGAATAAGGGAATATGGGGGCCAGGGAAAGGAGAGGGAGAGAAACACTCACCAATGTGATAGAAACACATCCATTGACTATCTCCTGCACACACCCCAACTGTACCGTACTAGGAATCCAACCTGCAACCCAGGCACAGGCCCCTGACCAGGAATCAAACCCTTTAGTGCATGAACCAAGGCCTACCACTGAACCATGCCATCCAGGGCCAAGTGAACTGTCTTGGAAGAGGATCTTCCAGTCCTCTGTTGAGACATTTTAGAGCAGAGAGGAGTTGTCTCTGCTATGCTTCCATTTAATTACAAATTCACAAGCAAAATAATTGTTACTTTATGACACATTTTGGGGTGGTGTGTTGTTACACAGCAAAAGGTTACCTAAAAACCCATCTTTCTAGGGTTTTAAAAATTGTGTGATGCATGAGACATGCTTAACACATAGTAGGTATTTTTGTTGTATTTTCTTACCATCTCCACCATTCATCAGAATTCAGTCTTCTTTGTCTCTCTTGCATAAGTATATTAGGTTAATTAATTTAGTCATTCTTCAAAGAAAGGCATGCCTAACTCATCAGTAGGCACTGGGCTTGGCAAGAGGCAACAAAAGATATGGATCTGATCATTGAGAAGTGCTTAATTTAGTCACCTTGAATGTCTTGAAATGTACAGGACTTTTGTAGAACTTTGGAAGGGATTTTCATGGGGAGCAAGAAGAAATATGAGATGGCAAGGTATAGGGAATTCAACAGGACATGAGTTAAATGGGCAGTCTGAGACAATAAGTTCTACTAAGTAAAGAGTTCCCAAAGCATATTTTGCTATGTCACTTTTCTTACACTAAATCAACACCATAAAACATATTGAATAGTACCTGTGAAGTGCTAGAACAATGCTTGGCTTATGGTAATAGCACAGATATTGTGTTAACATTTGCTAGGCCCTGTCCTAGGTTCTGACAAACTTCTAGAGCACTTATTACACCGTAGAGACACTTCTAGTTTTACTGTGCTCTCAAGCAGTCTTTCAACAGTCATTGCAGGGACAAACTGGAGGAAGGAGACTTAGAATGTCAGGTCAAGCTCCAAGGACCAAAGCTGGTGCAAGAAGGAAGGCAACAAGAATGATTCAAGAGGGTTGAGAGGAAGAGACGACAACTGCTCAGGAAGTCATCGAGATGAGCATCAAGAGGAAGCTGGCCATATCAGCTCCTCGATCTATGGAGGTTACCAAGATGGCAGCAGCATCAGTATCTTTGAATCTGAGCCAGGATGCACTGGAGAAAGTGGCCAGTCAAGTCAGAGTCTTTATGGAGGCTGCTCAAGATCAAGCCATGGAGTAAGGATGCGATATTAAGAGCGTGTTGTTACAACTAGCGGATACACTCAAAGGCGTGCAAGGGAACAAATATGGGTTGAAAGCTCTTGATGAGAAGCTTGATTCAGTTCTAGATGAGCTTAAGACAATCCATAAGGATACAGCTGAAATGAAGGCGAAGATGCATCAACTGAATCTCTCTTTATTTCCAGGATTCTGTCTAAGAATCCACCCAACGGGCAAATTGATGTAGCATCATGTCTGCATCCACAGCCTGTCATCTGAGAAACACGTCAAGTTCAAGAGGAATCAAGCACAGGAACCTCACAACAAGAAAATACTTCAAGATCTACATTTCTTGGAGTGTTTTCCTGAGCACATATAATCAAATCGTGACTTGCTTGCTTGGTGATTGGCTATTAGGTGTTTGTCAAGCAACCTAATAATGAAAGAATCCCAAGAGCACTTATGTATTTTAACAGCTTCCAGACTTGGATATACGAGGAAGTGAGCAAATTAATCAATCATTAATGAATCATGTGACTATCTTTACTGAGTACATAGCTTAGAAAAAAAGAGAAGAAAAAAAAGTCATTGCAATAGGTACTGTTCTTATCACTGCATAACAGATGAGGACACAGAAATCAGAGAATTGCCAAGTGGTAGAGTCCAGGTTTGAATCTAAGATGCCTTATTCCAAAGTATGACTTTCAAGAGGTTAACCAGTTTCTGGAAGCAAAGCAATGGTTCTCAGCCTTGACTACACAGCCAAATCATCTGAGCAGCTTTCAAAACACCAGTGCTTTAGTTCCACATCCAAGGAGTATGATTTAATGGGTCCTCGACACCAGGAATTTTTTTAGGTCCCAGAGTGATCTTAATGGGCATTTATGGTTGATGACAATCAGATAAATATATTTTGAGAAGATAAAAATACCAACAGAGAAAGAATATCCTTAAGTTATAGAAAGGGTCCCCAAAACTATAAGCATACCCAATTATAAAAAGGTCCATCTCAAATACAAAGGTTTTTGAAAGTCACAAATACCTTGAGTAAAGTTGTGCTGATGGTTGAGCCAGCATGCAAAGGTTGGACTGAGACTCTTGGGGAGGGCTATAATTGGAAAAGTTATCCAAATTTATGAGATGCCACAGAAAAAGTGAGATTCCTGTCACTAGCAGGGTCAGTTAGACTATTTGGCATAGCTATTGCTACAAATCCTAGAAGGTTGAGCAAAGCCTCTAGGGGGTCCACCTGCCCCATGCTGTGACTGCATAATTGTCTCATCTCTGAGCCCTCCAGAAGGTGAGGACTGGGTATAGTAGGCTCTACTTCAGGAGCCAACCAATACTTCCTTGGCTGCCTAGGCTGCAGGCAGCCCCACATCTGTGCAAAAGCCTTCACAGTCTTTTTTTTTTTTTTAAATAAATCTTTAATGCTCAGATTATTATAGGTGTTCCTCTCCCCCGCCCATATCTCCCCTCCACCTAATTCCCTACCCCACCCCATGTCCTTACCCCCCGCCATGTCTTCATCCATAAGTATAAGACATTTGTCCAATCTTTTCCCACACCTCTCAGACCCCCTTCCTCTTGAGAATTGTCAGTTCACTCCCTTTCTATGTCCCTGATTCCATTATATTCACCAGTCCATTCTGTTCTTAAAACTTTTTATTCACTTGATTTCTAGATTCACTCGTTGGTAGGTATGTATTTGATGTCTTTTTGTTGTTCATAATTTTTATCTTTACCTTCTTCTTCTTCTTCTTCTTCTTCTTCTTCTTCTTCTTCTTCTTCTTCTTCTTCTTCTTCAAGAATATCCTTCAGCATTTCATGTAATCCTGCTTTGGTGGTGACGAACTCCTTTAGCTTTTTCTTGTCTGTGAAGCTCTTTATCTGACCATCAATTCTTAATGATAGCTTTGCTGGGTAGAGTAATCTTGGTTGTAGGTTCTTGTATTCATCACTTTGAATATTTCTTGCCACTCTCTTCTGGCATGCATAGTTTCTGTTGAGAAATCAGCTGACAATCGTATGGGTGCTCCCTTGTAGGTAACTCACCATTTTTTTCTTGCTGCTTTTAATATTCTTTCTTTGTCTTTTGCTCTTGGCATTTTAATTATGTGTCTTGGTGTGGTCCTCTTTGGATTCCTCTTCTTTGGGGTTCTGTGTGCTTCCTGAACTTGTAAGTCTATTTCTTTCACCAGGTGGGGAAAGTGTTCTGTCATTATTTCCTCTAATAGGTTTTCAATATTTTGCTTTCTCTCTTCTTCTGGCACCCCAAAAATTCTGATGTTGGTACGCTTGAAGTTGTCCCAGAGGCTCCTTACATTATCTTCAGATTTTTGGATTCTTTTTTCTTTTTGTTTTTCTGGTTGAGTGTTTTTGTTTCCTCATATTTCAGATCTTTGGTTTGATTCTTGGTGTACGTTCAGTTGAGTTTCTGTATAATCTTTCAGTGTATGCTTAATTTCTAATTGGTCCTTTTCCTTTTTTTTAATTTTTTTTTATTCTCATTAATGTCCTTGAAGCTCTCATCAAGTTTCTAAGCAGTTTTTAGAAGATACTTGAGTAACCTTATAAATGTGGTTTTGAACTCTATGTCGTCCCGTAGTTTGCTTTCCTCCATTTCTTTCATTTGTGACATGTTTCTGTGTCTCTGCATTTTGGCTGCTTCCCTGTGTTGATGGAGTGGCTTTGTGTGGTAGGTAACCTATAAGGGCCAGTAGCTTAGCCTCCCCAATCACCTGAGATGGACGGTCTTGGTACACCCCTTTGTGGGCTGAGTGCAAAATCTTGGTGTAGTTAAGTCTTGATTGCTGTTGGTACACTGGGAGAAATTGTCCTCCAGGCCAATTGGCTGAGGGATCCCACTGTGTTTATAAAGGAAGAACTGCTGTTCTGGAGACACACTTATGGTGCAGGTCTTCTTTCAGTGGGGCTTTGGTGCTCACTGAGTCTACCTCTTGAATGTGTCACTTATGGATGTGAGGAGTTGAAATCTGTGTCTCACACTGTCCACTAGGTACAATGGCTTGTGGATCTCCAACGGGGTGCAGGTCAGCTACTGTCTGAGGTCACCCTTCAGGAGCTACAGTCCTCTTCTCCCTGCTTGGGATATGTAGATTATAGAGCTATCTGAACCAGTTTGCAAATTTGCTAGGTTAAGCTGTGATTGTGAAAGCCATTCATATGCAAAAGCTGCTGTTTGGAGCTTGGGTGAGTTTGTAGGTTGTGTGGGGTGGGATCTCAGGGCATCACTAGGCTAGGGTGTGGCTAACAGCAATGACTAGCAGCCAGCTGTCCTGTGCCTCTGACTGTGTCCCCACATCTCATGCCCCAGCGCAGCAAATAATTACTCCTCATGAAGCTCTGCAAGCAAGCCACCCTAACTTTCCCACCTGATGGCAGACAGTCCAGCATCTCCCCATAGGAGTTTGGGTCCCATGCATCTCCCCTTAGGGTTGAAGAAAGCAATGCCCGCTGCCAGCCAGGATCCCCGCCAGCCTAAATCTTGTGAGCCCCCGTACCTCAGCTTTTCAGAGTTTGTGCACTGAATGCTCATTTCTCTTTCCATCTAGTTGTAGAACTTCCACTCAGCCAGCTCTCATGTGTCTCTGGGTGATAGATGCTTTGTCTTTTAATTGTAGTTTTGAAATGGTTGTGCATGGCCGCAGTTTAGGTGTTTACTTAAGTCACCATCTTGGGTCCTCCCAAGCCTCCACAGTCTTAATGTTTTCTAACCGAAGACTTAGTTATTTCTTAAACCATGTTCTAAAGAACAACTTGCAAGAGTACCACCAATGTCTGCAAAGTAATTTTTGTTTTGTTTTGTTTTGTTTTTCTTGGCCATTAAAACCATAATGTTCTTTCTTCTTTGCTCTGATAATGTTGAATCAACTCACTCTGGTGAGTTGTGCTGGATATGATATTGTTTGAGTATTTTTTTTTCTAGCATGTCAGGAGGCATTTTCTTAATAATTCTGTATTAACAGCTTTGTCGTTGGTGTTTTATGCCCCTAAAAAGCTGAATATTAAACTATTGTTACCTACCTTTCTCTCACAGCTTCTGAGAAGAACCCAAAAGACATTTAAACATTTTCTCAATGACTTGTGATGGAACCCCAAACTTCTTTGGAGAAGGGGGAATAATAACAGAGCCCTAAAGACACTAAAATATTTGTTAAATGCTGTCACAACAGAAATTAGTTTTTACCTCTTGGTTGCATTCTTCTCATTTCCTCCTTTTCAAATCTTTCATTAAAGGATTGCTTTTTTCTAGAAAATCTCACCTGAACCCCTCAAAGTCAGCTAAAAAATCAATTCCGTCTGTCTGGTGCAATAACTCAATATACATTTTCTTCAATTAGCAACTACTATGAAACAAACACTGTGCTGGGTGTTCTAGAGTAAAAACTGAAAAGACATAATATGGATTAATTTTTATAGGTTAAATGTAGCTATAATCAATGGTTTATAGTCAGATAGGCTCTGTGAAAAGTACGTATTGGTGTGGACAGGGAGACTCTGGGGGCTGAAGTTCCTGGACAAGAAGTAAAGTAGCCTCCAATCAAGTAAGGCTGGGGACATAGTCTTTATCAAGATATTAAAGTTCTTGTGCACTTCCAAAACTTTCATAAATAAGTAGATTTGCAGGCTTGCCCCCTGATTATGCACTGAGGTCACAAGGGGCATAACACATTGTGATCTGCCCTAGTGCGGGGCTGGTTTCTGGTGATTCAGGGTTGGCCCAGCCTGAAAATGCACAATGAGCTGAGATGGTTAAACAAAGCTGCGCTTGGTTCCATCTGCTTTCTTTCTGGACCATTTAACTATCCTGATCTCTTCTCTTCCCAGAGGCTTTGTTATTTTAATTTAAGCTTTGTTAGATTTTCTCAAATTTAAAACTGTACCCCTCTAGGGTAACATTAACATTTTGCTGTGTATCCTCCATTTTTTCTTTGCTCATACAAATGTGTGCATATACCTAAGAGCATGTGCTCTTAGCATATGTTGTGTAAAAGTGGAATCATACTGTATACATTATCCAGCTGAATTTCTTTTCAGGTCATTACATGTAATCCAAGTTATTATTTTTTAGAAGCTATTTGATGTCTCACTGTGTGAATAAACCAGATTTTTAAAAATCAGGACTCTACTGATGGACTTTCATATCATGCCTAGTTTCCTCTCATTCTAAGCAATATTGCAATAAATGTTCTTCCACATACACACTGAGTGGCCAGATTATTATGATCTCTGAGCGTATAATATTCTGGCCAATCAGTGTATATCCTATATAATAAAAGGCTAATATGCAAATTGTCCCCTTGACCAGGAGTTTAACCAGTAGGCAGGCCAGCCAACTGCCCATGTCCCCTCCCCCTGGCCAGGCTGACCAGATCCCAATCATACACAAATTCATGCACTGGACCTCATATATATATATATATATATATATATATATATATATATATATATTGAGTGGCCAGATTATTATGTGTTCAGAGATCATAATAAACTGGCCACTCAGTGTATATTGTCATATCCTTATCAAAATTTGATTTCTCAGAATGTAGCTTGAACCCTTGGCTCAAATCCAACCTTTTTTCTTCTCTCTTGTAATGTCAAGTGCAAAAATACCTACTAAGAAAAAATAAAAAGAACATTTAAGCCCTGGATCAGGCACTTGAGGAGTCAGGTCAATGATATAAGAGATACAATCCTTTTTCCAAAGTTGTTTCCTTCACCAAGTGCTTTTACGATGGCGGGGACAGGGTTCATGAGAGAAGCTGAGACATGGAATAGTTCCCTGGAGTGATTCCAGATTGCTTCCAAGCGCTGGGCAGCATGGCATGAATTTGATGTTACCAAGAGGTTCTTGGTCTGAAAAACAATAAGGATAAAAATTGGCATCAATCACCTGTCATGCAGGTGTAATGACCACAAAAAAGACTCAAACCTGTCGAGTCACTCTCAGTGCCTTTTCTCTGAGAAGGCTGTGCCTCTGTGATGATGGAATGCCACTGCTGTTTGCACATAGTGCCTAATAAAAACACCACCACCTGGAAAACCACTCTCCCCCGCTCTGCAGACAGTCTTGTTGGCTCCCTTTTAAATCAATATCTGCTGTATTCAGACTTTCCCACTTAACACAAGGTAACCTTCCCATTTAACACCTTCCATTTGAGTCTATCAGAGGGTGCTTCAAAGTGTGAGAGAAGCCCAAGGGGGAAAGAGGTGAGGGGAAGGAGCCATAGGCAGAGACTGGGAGAAGGAGTAAGGACTTTATAACCTACAGACAGACCAGTAAGTTCACTGTTTTGCTGTTTAAAATGGCTTAATGGGCCTCTCTCTTTAGCAGAGGGACTGTTAGAATCAAATGAGCCAATGAAGATGACACATCTAACACAGTTTGGAAGAAACAGTGTTTTAATAAAACTGAGTTTTCTTCCCAACATCTCTTCATAGAAGACCATGTCTATCTGCATAAGATAGACATGTAGTGTGGTGTGGGAAAAGAGCATCACTGCAGGGGTCAGCGGGCCTGTGCCCCAGTCCCAACTCTGCCATTAAACAGCAGGGTGGCCTTGAGAAAGTTACTCTACCTCTCTGGGCCCATTACCTCTTTATTAAAATAATGGGTTTGCATAAGACAAGCCCTACATGCCCACCCTCTCTGCTTTGTCATTTTATGCATGGTGTGAATTCTGGTTCCAACCACACCCAATCACAACAAAAGCTGGTCACATGCATCTCACACCCAAATTCAACACCAATGGGCAAAAAGGCAGAAGAGTAGAATGTCCCTCCCACTAGTAGAAGTGATGGAATGGAAAGTTTCAGGTCAGAGATTCACAAAGAAGGCCTGCATGTAGAGTTGATTATAACATCTACACCTGCACTGGGCTGTGGTTAAGACTTTCCAGAGGAATTCTCTTTTTTAAAGAGTGCTGTTTGACTTCTGCATTCTCAAAGGCAATAACCCAGCAGCCATTACAAATAGTCACTATTAGATTCCCCTATTGCTTATCAGAGACAGAGCTCCAATGGGGGAACCACTGGATTTCTGGATCACACAGACTACTGTGCTATAGTCAACATAACCCCATCTGTTCTCAAAGATCCATGTCAAAGCATGAATAGTGTAGATCAGCAGGTTATCCAAAAATCATTTCTCTTTGACTCAGTTTATGTATCTAGATACTCATAAGTAGAATTTCTACCTGTCTAATGATTCTTGGTTTCAGGCATATTCAAATTAATGTACTGTCATCCTGCAGTCACAGTGGTAGCTATGGATGATGGTTTGGGTAGCTAGAGTAGCCAGCCAGAGCCCTTTTTACCAAGGGCAGTCCACTCTGTGGCTTATTCACCTCGGGGAAGCAGAAGTCCACTATCATCACAGCACACCTCTCACACTCAGGGATTATTCAAGTTATTCCACAGAAAAAAACTATGTGAATGTTAGGTGACATTTTAAAACCACACAGCAAGAGAAGAGTGGCTGGCTTTGATTTCTTGGACCATCCAGGTATCCATTTAATTAAAATGCAGCTGTGGTTTCCAGAGGAAAGGGTTTTTCTCTCCTGGGATGGAAATACTGCTGGCAAAGTGTCTCCTGTGGGTACAGTTGTTCTCTCCTAGAGTCTCAGAGGGAGAGCAAGCATGGTGACTTCAAATGGTGACTACAGGGCATGTGCCTTTTTCAGGCCAGGCAATGTGCTAACTGCATTATACACATTGCCCCACTGAATCCTCACACCAACCCCAGGGGTTAGCTGCATTGCTCTCTCCGTGATATAGGTGACGAAAGGGTGGCTCAGGGAGATTAAAAAATTCAAGTCGCACCCTAGTAAGGAATTGAGGCCCATGCCTCCCCACTCCACCAGTGGAAGGAGCACAGACCTCAGAAGGCACTGACCTGATTTAAAATCCACAGTCTGATATTTTAACTCTGTGACTTAAGACTTAATTTCTCTGAGTTCAAAATTTCTTATCTGTGGAATGAGTTTGGGCTGGTAAAAGTATTATTTATGGTTGCTATAAAGTGCTTACCCCAGAACCAGGCTCATCATAGGCCTCAATAAATGGGCACAATAGCATGCGGCATAAGGCTGGATGTGACCCACTTAGCTCAGCAAAACTGCATCAGCTGTTACTTTAGACTGTCAGGCACAACTACATGTGTAGGAGTGCATCCCCTTCCAGAGGCCGAAGTAACTGTCAGCCTGGCAATGGCTCTAGACAGGTTAACCATCTAAATGGCACCTGTCACCCTGTATTATGCTGCAGCTCTTTCTGTCACATCTGTTTAGTAACTGTTCCAAGTAGTGTCACTCTGGGTTGCATACTATATATGCAGGTATGGAAGACATTGATATTTTTTTTTAACTTCTGGAAAACTCAGTTTATGCTGTGGCCAAAACTGCCATATAACATCAGGACCTACACATGCTGGGCAAGTGTAGGATTACATACAGGTAGGAGGGAAAGATGCCGCAATTTGGCAGTAGATGGTGGAGGAAGTGGGGGACAGTGATGTCAGAACAACTTTGCATGTATGCCCTGAGTTTCCCAGCCTCAGAGTTGGCTTTTCTTTTTCAAACAGATCTTCATCTGTGTCTTTTCTGCTGGACCCATAAACCAGGCACTGGAAGGTTCAAGGCATGGCTTCCAACGGGGAGGCTCTGAACAAATCTTGTCCTCTTCCTTGTGCATCACTTTATCTCTAAGAGGGCAGGGCGGAATGAGAGGGCAACGTGGGGCAGGGCCAGCTCCAGGTAACTGGACCCTAGCCCAAACCCAACCAATCAGGTCAGCCACAGTAGTGGCACCACCCTCCGTATAAAACCCATTTATATGTTAAGTTCTTTCTCTTTCTCAACATGCCCTTGCTGGTGTAAGTGGGACTGAGCTCAGACTAGTCTGAAATAAATACAGGCTTTCTGCAATTGCATCGGATTCGGCTCCCTGGTAGTCTTTGCGGTTTATGACACTTGGGCATTACAATCTCAAGTTAGTTAAAACCATTTTATTGGGTTTCTCTCCTCTTTCTACCAATTAGATAATGGGATCCCTGAAACTGTTCTTGCTTCTCACCTCCCAGACTGAGTTTGGAGCAAACTTTCCAGTCCTGTAGAACCACAGCCGAAGTTTGGGGGGGTAAAAAGGGAAACTGCACCAAAACCAGTTTGGCTTAGTGGTTGGAGCATTGGCCTGTGGACTGAAAGGTCCCAGGTTTGATTCTGGTCAAGGGCATGTACCCTGGTTTCGGGCACATCCCCAGTAGGGGTGTGCAAGAGGCAGCTGATCAATGTTTCTCTCTCATCAATGTTTCTAACTATCCTTCTCCCTTCCTCTCTGTAAAAAAATCAATAAAATATATTAAAAAGAAGAAGAAGAAGAAGAAGAAGAAGAAGAAGAAGAAGAAGAAGAAGAAGAAGAAGAAGAAGAAGAGAGACTGCATCGGTGAACTACTGGACTTTCTCTAAGCAGGGCCAAGGGCTCCACTCAGGCCACTCTAGCCTGTGTCATGCTAAATAACAATTGCCCAAAGTTTCTCTTTTCAGCCCTTCTTATGACAGACAATCCTTTATCTCCTCTTCCCCTATAAAAGCCCCCCAAGGCTGTCTAGGAGACCTTGTAGGACCACATTCTGTGCACTCAGGTTGATTCTTCTTTTTCATCTTTGGCTCCCCTCAGTCAATGTCCAATAACCTTGAGGTTGCTTTCAGGAACTTATATTGTCCATGCTGACAATGACCCTCATGAGGATGCTGATGGTTATGCCAGGGACACCCAGCAACTGCCAGATATTCAACAAATAAGCCCACTCCTAGTGCTCTGAGTTTCATCAAGCCTCTTGGAGAAACCCTCCTTCCCATTTCTGGTCCTAATCCTTCCAGTCCTCTGTAAGGGCACAAAGCCCAGTGTCAGTGTAGGATGTAGATAACCCACCATCCCCTCTGGTATTGTCTCCTTCCCTGTCTTCCACTCAGAAATTAAGACAAAGTCCTCCCTTCCTCATCCAAAGACAAAAGTGCCTCAGGAAGGTCAATTCATGCAAATGAAGCCTTGGGGAGTTGAGGAGACCTGGCACCACCAAGTCTCAATGTCCATACATTGAAGCATTGGGGGGACAGCCTCTGGTGGCAGGGTGTGGGCAGCCCGTCTTTCCCTTTGGAGTCTGAAACATTTGCTCATGCCTTATAAAGGGAATTTTTGCCAATATGGCTGGGTCATGTTCTGTCTTATTTAGCAAGACAGGTAGTGGTAGCATTTACAGGATGTCCACATTAGGGTGAACCCACTCTCAACTCTATCTCCCTTTTTCAATGAGTTCCAAAATCTCTCTGTCTTGGCTTCTCCTACATACCACCACCACCACCACTGGCTATCAACTTTCTTGCAGAAATAGTTCTTGCAGTTTATCAGCTATCAGCTGTCAGCAGCCTTCCCAGAGGTACTTGCATCTTGAAAGGACACATTGGAAGCCTGCTTCACCTCCAAATTACAAAAGAATGAATCTCTAATGGTGGAAGGTCAAGCATCAGTGCAAAGCTGGTGGGAGCAAGATTTGGAGGTGGGAAGTTCACCCTGAACTCTTTAAAATCATGTAACACTGGTATTTCATTCTGCTTACTGCTAAGTTGTGCCCTACCAACAGGTTGCAGAGAAAGCATGGAGTTCTAAGGGCAGGAAACACTGAACTGGAATCAGGAGATGCAAATCCTAGCCCCAGCTCTGTCATGAGTTGCTAAAGACGAGGGTGGGGGAAAGAGGAGGGTGAGTGTCAAGACAGAGACCCCTGAGAAATGGGGGTGACTCTGGTCAGCCCTTGTCCTACAGTCCTTCGTGTTTCATTTCCTCTGTAATGTGAAGAGAATGAACAAGCTGAATTCATGGGTTACTTTCAACTCTTTCATTCTATTATTGTGAACCCTGTGGTTAGCATTCAGAGCTATTACCTCCAACTTTGGAACAAACTAGGAAGAGGAGGAAAATGTATTGGGGAAGCTTGTGCTCTGAGAGCTTAGGTACCCAACCCTACCTATCTTTAAGAATACCCAACCTACCTATCTTCAAAATTGTTTTACTATTAAAAAAAAAAAAAGCTTTAAATACTACCTCCTCCTCCTCCTCCTCTTGAGAAGCTCAAATGCTCATGATCTGCTAGTAGAAATCTGTTTTAAAATATTGCATTCAGGCCAGATTTGCGGAGAAGTGTCTCTAGCTGGGAACTTATAGAGAAATATCCTGGCCAGGGTTCTTCCATTATTCTTGCACATGGAATGAACATGCTGCTGAAATGCATATATGGACTAGTACTTCCCAGTAACAATTTGCAAGGCAGCCATAGACAACTGTTGTTCCTCTATCACTTTCCCCTTTATACTTCCTACCCTCTCTCTGCCATAGTTTCCCCTAGTTCTTCTCAGATGCTTTTAAATGGGTATATAGTGCCTGAAGCATGACTGAGAAAATCTAAGGGTTGAACTTGACACTAATGTGTACCATATAAAAACTCTGTACAGCAGGTTCAAGAACCAAGAGGCCTTTTTATTCCTGGCTACAAAGGGCATCAGGCCATGTGCATTCAATGCTTTTTGGAGGGTGGGGAAAATCCTCAGACTATTCTTTCCCCAAGATCAGAGGATCTACAGGGGAGCAACTTCACCTTCCTTGGCCAAGAGCAAGTAAAATTCAGGAAAGCCTTCCCAAGACTGTTACAGTGGCTGCCTCTTATGGGTATTTTTTTTAAGTGGAGAGAACACTAATATGAGGAAATAGAATCAGGGGATAGGACACATAGCTGGCCAGTGTGGCTCAATGGTTGAGCATAGATCCATGAACCAGGAGGTCATGGTTTACTTCCAAGTCAGGGCACATGCCCGGGTTATAGGCTCAATCCTCACTAGAGGGTGGGCAGGAGGCAGCTGATCAGTCTCTTACGACTGATGTTTCTATCTCTCCCTCCCTCTCCCTTCCTCTCTGAAATAAATTTAAAAATTTATTTTTAAAAGGGGTCCTTTTTTAGATTGCACAGTCTATGAAATTACAATAGAAGGCCTAAAAAATATTAGCCAAGGTGCTGGGGGTTTTCTGAAGACAGTCCATTCTGCTTGGGTGATTTCTAGCCTCTCTCTGATTTAGAGAGTGGGGGAACCATGTGATGAAGGTCCATCTAGGTGAAGGGAAGATCAAGAAGCGCTCTGCTCCACACAGTGCTAGGCCCAACCTCCACAGGAGAAGCTACCAGGAGGACACAAACTTGGGCTAGGAATATTAGCCCCTCATGGTTTTCTCAAACATGATTATGCAAAGAATAGAAATTGAGGGAGGTGGGGGGAATTTCTTCAATAATATATGGATTTTTAAAAAGCTTCCAAATCCTACCCTGACAAAAGATCCATACCACTTCCCAGCTAGAACCTGTTGTACCCCAGCTCGGACTCTGACCCCCACCAGGAGGTTTCCTAAAGCAGCACTTTGTGGATTCCCCAGACTTTTGGTACCTATAGCCTCCTATAACATTTTTGTTTCCTTCCTTTCCAAGCTGTCGGGCCTCTTCCTAACCAGTCTTTCCCCTGTCCCAAAGTGCCAGGCCACTGGGCAGAATCCCCAAAGGCCAGGCCATGTCTCCCTCTGCTCAGCTGGGCATATGACTGATGTTCTGATCCATCTAGGCCTGCCATTGTACTGCTTCCAATCAGAAGAAGTCAAGAGGTGTGATTACTGTAATCCAGAGCATCAGTCTCAGGAGTCAGACAATTTTCCCGGTCTCATCCCTTCTGAGCACTCATGGGATGGATTTGAGAATTAAGAGATTGCAAACATTTGCTAGGGTGGTAGAAACCCCAGCCAGATAGCCAAAACTCTTTAGGCTTCAGAGACAAAGCTGTTGGAGGAGGGGTGAGAGAAGATTATCAACATGCCATGCCCATTCCATATTTTAATACAGCGAACCCACAGGGAAGCACAAGATGAAAAGATCTTCTCTATGAGTAATGCTTTTTTTTTTTTTTAAGTGAAGTGGTGAATAGTAAACTCTTGGAATCAAGAATATCCAAAATGACTTTTTCACCTTCACACTTGAGTGACAGCTTAACTGGGCATACAATTTCAGGATCAATATCTTCCCCAATACCACAGTATTGTGAATACAGTTCCACTGCCTTTTTGTATCTAATATTGCTGTGAGAGATCTGTTGCAACTCTCTTCTTTTTTAGATCATCTTTTTTCTTTTTCCCTTCCTCTAGAAATTTTTTCTTTCCTTTTCTTTCTCTTAAGCAGTTTTATTTTATTATTGTGATGTATCTAGTTGTAGGTCTTTTTCATCCTATTTCTCACTTGGTTATCTTATTTAATCTTGGGATTTTTGTCTTATGCTGTTTCTTGTCTATCTTCTTGCAAATTTTCTGGTGTTCTTTTTTTTAAAATTTTCTTCTCTTAATTTCATCCATTCTATTCTTCTGAAACTTAGCGTAGACAGATGCTGGAATATCTGAATATGTTCTCCAGTCCCAACTTTTCTTTCCATATTTCCATTGCATTATCCTTTTAGATCATATACTTAAAAGATTTCTTCAGTTTCATCTTCTAGTTCAATAATTTATTCTTCAATCATGTCCACTCTGTAGGTCCAATCCATTTGTTGGTTTTAATATTTAGGCAGGGGGAGGGAGCAGGAAAGAACATTTATAAAAATATATATATATATTTTATTGATTTTTTACAGAGAGAAAGGGAGTGGGATAGAGAGCCAGAAATATTGATGAGAGAGAAACATCAATCAGCTGCCTCCTGCACACTCCTATTGGGTATGTGCTTGCAACCTAGATAAGTGCCCTTGACCGGAATCGAACCTGGGACCAGTAAGTCCACAGGCCGATGCTCTATCCACTAAGCCAGGAGAGAACATTTTAAGTTTCTAAGATCTCTGGCTGATTTTTTACAAATCTGAAGCCTGTACTTATTGCAAAAGCTCCAGAAAAATCCTGTTTTTTTACACTATTAAAATTTCCTTGAGTGTGAATTTTTGCTTACTGTAATCAGTACTTTTCACAGTATTGGTTTTCCACACATTTTTTGGTGAATTCTGGGTACATACTTATTTTTGTACCATAAAGTCCATATTAATCTGGTCAACAGAGGGAAAGAGTGGATGTACTGTGGGGCAGGTTTTACTTTGGCCTATCCAATGTAAGTGAGGGAAGGTGCCTGTTGTTGGTAAAGTGCTACATTAGGGAGTATAAAATGAACATCTTTATTCTGAGTTCTCATGGCACTGTTCTGTCTCTCTAACCAAGCATCCAACCAATATCTGTTGCCTACTGCCTGCCCTAAGGAGGTGGAGGGATTCACCTGACTGACTTATCTTTTTAGTAACCTCAAATTCTTACCCTGCCATGTACTTGAGACTTTCTTCTGCCCCATGTCTGCCACTTCCAGGTCTGAAACTTTTTTAGCAATCTTTCTATAGGGACATCTGAAACTTTGGGGTTTATTTATTTATTTATTTTCATCAATTTGATCTTGACTATTTTCTATCCTTTAGGGTTTCTCCAGTTTCTGATGTACCAAAAGCAGCCTTTTTTGTTTGCTAGCATCGCTTATATATATTCTTTCATTTCTGGGAATTTTGATTGGAAGGGTGAGAATGCCAATTTTTCTTAATCCCTCAACTTGAACAAAAAGACATGATAAGCTTCTCAATAAAGAGTTGTTGGTTGAGTGAAGGGTTTCTAATGTCTTGCTGTACATTTTATTTAAAAAGGTTTACATTTTTAAAATAATTGTTAATTCATTGAAATAGTAACTGATCTCAATATGTCCCACAGCCTGCCATTTTAAGTGGATGCAGAACTTGGGATCAGATGGTAAGATCTTTGGCCCCAATTGTATGGCCTTCCTTGCCTTCCTCTAATTTCCAAGAATTGGTAAAT
>JAPZQD010000110.1:0-18100 GCA_036971965.1 Nyctalus aviator | reverse complement strand
GGCTTTCCAAAGCTACTCTCTTTGCTTATTTCAGACTTTCAAGCTTTGTGTGACATACATTTAAGGTTCTAGCTTCATTGAAGTAAAAATATAGGATTCATACACTGTTTAATGTGCTCTCAACTCGAATTAAGGAATTCCTGGATGTTAGATACCTTTCTACACTAAGAACTGACTTGGAGAATTCGTTTCAGCTGTTCTAAGCGAGTTCTCATCTATTTACTGCCATTTTCTCTGAATTATTCATGTTTTCATGTAGTTTCCTATATTCAGCCATCTTGTCCAAGTATAAACATTGCCCACATAGACAAACAACTTCCTACACACTGTTATGAATAGAAGAAACTCGAGAACTATGCTATAGAGTGTAATGCTACATTACAGTGAACTGTAAAGCTTTCCAAAGCTCGGGGACATTGTCTCTCAAGTAAGATATATATACAGTTTAATGATACATTTCAGCGAGGTGTTTGGCTTTCCAAAGCTACTCTATTTGCTTATTTCAGTCTTTCAAGCTTTGTGTGACATACATTTAAGGTTCTAGCTTCATTGAAGTAAAAATATAGGATTCATACACTGTTTAATGTGCTCTCAACTCGAATTAAGGAATTCCTGGATGTTAGATACCTTTCTACACTAAGAACTGACTTGGAGAATTCGTTTCAGCTGTTCTAAGCGAGTTCTCATCTATTTACTGCCATTTTCTCTGAATTATTCATGTTTTCATGTAGTTTCCTATATTCAGCCATCTTGTCCAAGTATAAACATTGCCCACATAGACAAACAACTTCCTACACACTGTTATGAATAGAAGAAACTCGAGAACTATGCTATAGAGTGTAATGCTACATTACAGTGAACTGTAAAGCTTTCCAAAGCTCGGGAACATTGTCTCTCAAGTAAGATATATATACAGTTTAATGATACATTTCAGCGAGGTGTTTGGCTTTTCAAAGCTACTCTATTTGCTTATTTCAGTCTTTCAAGCTTTGTGTGACATACATTTAAGGTTCTAGCTTCATTGAAGTAAAAATATAGGATTCATACACTGTTTAATGTGCTCTCAACTCGAATTAAGGAATTCCTGGATGTTACATACCTTTCTACACTAAGAACTGACTTGGAGAATTCGTTTCAGCTGTTCTAAGCGAGTTCTCATCTATTTACTGCCATTTTCTCTGAATTATTCATGTTTTCATGTAGTTTCCTATATTCAGCCATCTTGTCCAAGTATAAACATTGCCCACATAGACAAACAACTTCCTACACACTGTTATGAATAGAAGAAACTCGAGAACTATGCTATAGAGTGTAATGCTACATTACAGTGAACTGTAAAGCTTTCCAAAGCTCGGGAACATTGTCTCTCAAGTAAGATATATATACAGTTTAATGATACATTTCAGCGAGGTGTTTGGCTTTCCAAAGCTACTCTATTTGCTTATTTCAGTCTTTCAAGCTTTGTGTGACATACATTAAGGTTCTAGCTTCATTGAAGTAAAAATATAGGATTCATACACTGTTTAATGTGCTCTCAACTCGAATTAAGGAATTCCTGGATGTTAGATACCTTTCTACACTAAGAACTGACTTGGAGAATTCGTTTCAGCTGTTCTAAGCGAGTTCTCATCTATTTACTGCCATTTTCTCTGAATTATTCATGTTTTCATGTAGTTTCCTATATTCAGCCATCTTGTCCAAGTATAAACATTGCCCACATAGACAAACAACTTCCTACACACTGTTATGAACAGAAGAAACTCGAGAACTATGCTATAGAGTGTAATGCTACATTACAGTGAACTGTAAAGCTTTCCTAAGCTCGGGAACATTGTCTCTCAAGTAAGATATATATACAGTTTAATGATACATTTCAGCGAGGTGTTTGGCTTTCCAAAGCTACTCTATTTGCTTATTTCAGTCTTTCAGCTTTGTGTGACATACATTTAAGGTTCTAGCTTCATTGAAGTAAAAATATAGGATTCATACACTGTTTAATGTGCTCTCAACTCGAATTAAGGAATTCCTGGATGTTAGATACCTTTCTACACTAAGAACTGACTTGGAGAATTCGTTTCAGCTGTTCTAAGCGAGTTCTCATCTATTTACTGCCATTTTCTATGAATTATTCATGTTTTCATGTAGTTTCCTATATTCAGCCATCTTGTCCAAGTATAAACATTGCCCACATAGACAAACAACTTCCTACACACTGTTATGAATAGAAGAAACTCGAGAACACTGTCCCTCAACTAGGCTATAGAGTGTAATGCTACATTACAGTGAAGTGTATTGCTTCCCAAAGCTGCTTAATGTGTTTATTTCTCTATTTCAATGGTATTCTGATTGTACGACACACATTTACCGTTCTGGGCTCATTTAAGTAAACAATATATGATTCATACCCTGTTAAATGTGATCTGAACTCTAAATAAGGCTTTCCTGGATCGTAGATACATTTTATACACAAACAAAAGAGTTGGAGAATTGTTTTATACATCTTCTATGCGAGTTCTCATCTATTTACAATTGTTTTCCCAGAATTACTGATGTTTTCTTGTAGTTTCTAACATTAGACCAAGAATAAGCATTGGGAACATGGACAAACAACTACCTAAACACTGTAATGAACCTGAAAAGCTCGGGAACATTGCCTCTCAAGTAGTTTTGAGAGTTTAATGATACATTTCAGCGAGGTGTTTGGCTTTCCAAAGCTACTCTATTTGCTTATTTCAGTCTTTCAAGCTTTGTGTGACATACATTTAAGTTTCTAGCTTCATTGAAGTAAAAAATATAGGATTCATACACTGTTTAATGTGCTCTCAACTCGAATTAAGGAATTCCTGGATGTTAGATACCTTTCTACACTAAGAACTGACTTGGAGAATTCGTTTCAGCTGTTCTAAGCGAGTTCTCATCTATTTACTGCCATTTTCTCTGAATTATTCATGTTTTCATGTAGTTTCCTATATTCAGCCATCTTGTCCAAGTATAAACATTGCCCACATAGACAAACAACTTCCTACACACTGTTATGAATAGAAGAAACTCGAGAACTATGCTATAGAGTGTAATGCTACATTACAGTGAACTGTAAAGCTTTCCAAAGCTCGGGAACATTGTCTCTCAAGTAAGATATATATACAGTTTAATGATACATTTCAGCGAGGTTTTTGGCTTTCCAAAGCTACTCTATTTGCTTATTTCAGTCTTTCAAGCTTTGTGTGACATACATTTAAGGTTCTAGCTTCATTGAAGTAAAAATATAGGATTCATACACTGTTTAATGTGCTCTCAACTCGAATTAAGGAATTCCTGGATGTTAGATACCTTTCTACACTAAGAACTGACTTGGAGAATTCGTTTCAGCTGTTCTAAGCGAGTTCTCATCTATTTACTGCCATTTTCTCTGAATTATTCATGTTTTCATGTAGTTTCCTATATTCAGCCATCTTGTCCAAGTATAAACATTGGCCACATAGACAAACAACTTCCTACACACTGTTATGAATAGAAGAAACTCGAGAACTATGCTATAGAGTGTAATGCTACATTACAGTGAACTGTAAAGCTTTCCAAAGCTCGGGAACATTGTCTCTCAAGTAAGATATATATACAGTTTAATGATACATTTCAGCGAGGTGTTTGGCTTTCCAAAGCTACTCTATTTGCTTATTTCAGTCTTTCAAGCTTTGTGTGACATACATTTAAGGTTCTAGCTTCATTGAAGTAAAAATATAGGATTCATACACTGTTTAATGTGCTCTCAACTCGAATTAAGGAATTCCTGGATGTTAGATACCTTTCTACACTAAGAACTGACTTGGAGAATTCGTTTCAGCTGTTCTAAGCGAGTTCTCATCTATTTACTGCCATTTTCTCTGAATTATTCATGTTTTCATAGTTTCCTATATTCAGCCATTTGTCCAAGTATAAACATTGCCCACATAGACAAACAACTTCCTACACACTGTTATGAATAGAAGAAACTCGAGAACATAGTCCCTCAACTATGCTATAGAGTGTAATGCTACATTACAGTGAAGTGTATTGCTTCCCAAAGCTGCTTAATGTGTTTATTTCTCTATTTCAATGGTATTCTGATTGTACGACACACATTTACCGTTCTAGGCTCATTTAAGTAAACAATATATGATTCATACACTGTTAAATGTGATCTGAACTCTAAATAAGGCTTTCCTGGATCGTAGATACATTTTATACACAAACAAAAGAGTTGGAGAATTGTTTTATACATCTTCTATGCGAGTTCTCATCTATTTACAATTGTTTTCCCAGAATTACTGATGTTTTCTTGTAGTTTCTAAAATTAGACCAAGAATAAGCATTGGCAACATGGACAAACAACTACCTAAACACTGTAATGAACCTGAAAAGCTCGGGAACATTGCCTCTCAACTAGTTTTGAGAGTTTAATGATACATTTCAGTGAAGAGTCATGAAAAGCTACTCAATTTGCTTATTTCTCTCTTTCAAGCTTTGTGTGACATACATTTAAGGTTCTAGCTTCCTTGAAGTAAAAAATATGGGATTCATACACTGTGTAATGTGCTCTCAACTTGCATTAAGGAATTCCTGGATGTTAGATACCTTTCTATACTCAGAATTTACTTGAAGAATTCGTTACAGCTGTTCTAAGCGAGTTATCATCTATTTACTGCCATTTTCTATGAATTATTCATGTTTTCACGTAGTTTCCTATATTCAGCCATCTTGTCCAAGTATAAACATTGCCCACATAGACAAACAACTTCCTACACACTGTTATGAACAGAAGAAACTGGAGAACACTGTCCCTCAACTAGGCTATAGAGTGTAATGCTACATTACAGTGAAGTGTATTGCTTCCCAAAGCTGCTTAATGTGTTTATTTCTCTATTTCAATGGTATTCTGATTGTACGACACACATTTACCGTTCTAGGCTCATTTAAGTAAACAATATATGATTCATACACTGTTAAATGTGATCTGAACTCTAAATAAGGCTTTCCTGGATCGTAGATACATTTTATACACAAACAAAAGAGTTGGAGAATTGTTTTATACATCTTCTATGCGAGTTCTCATCTATTTACAATTGTTTTCCCAGAATTACTGATGTTTTCTTGTAGTTTCTAACATTAGACCAAGAATAAGCATTGGGAACATGGACAAACAACTACCTAAACACTGTAATGAACCTGAAAAGCTCGGGAACATTGCCTCTCAACTAGTTTTGAGAGTTTAATGATACATTTCAGTGAAGAGTCATGAAAAGCTACTCAATTTGCTTATTTCTCTCTTTCAAGCTTTGTGTGACATAGATTTAAGGTTCTAGCTTCCTTGAAGTAAAAAATATGGGATTCATACACTGTTTAATGTGCTCTCAACTCGAATTAAGGAATTCCTGGATGTTAGATACCTTTCTACACTAAGAACTGACTTGGAGAATTCGTTTCAGCTGTTCTAAGCGAGTTCTCATCTATTTACTGCCATTTTCTCTGAATTATTCATGTTTTCACGTAGTTTCCTATATTCAGCCATCTTGTCCAAGTATAAACATTGCCCACATAGACAAACAACTTCCTACACACTGTTATGAACAGAAGAAACTCAAGAACACCGTCCCTCAACTATGCTATAGAGTGTAATGCTACATTACAGTGATGTGTATTGCTTCCCAAAGCTGCTTAATGTGTTTATTTCTCTATTTCAATGGTATTCTGATTGTACGACACACATTTTACCGTTCTAGGCTCATTTAAGTAAACAATATATGATTCATACACTGTTAAATGTGATCTGAACTCTAAATAAGGCTTTCCTGGATCGTAGATACATTTTATACACAAACAAAAGAGTTGGAGAATTGTTTTATACATCTTCTATGCGAGTTCTCATCTATTTACAATTGTTTTCAACATGGACAAACAACTGTAATGAACCTGAACAGCCCGGGAACATTGCCCCTCAACTAGTTTTGAGAGTGTAATGATACATTTCAGTGAAGAGTCATGAAAAGCTACTCTATTTGCTTATTTCAGTCTTTCAAGCTTTGTGTGACATACATTTAAGGTCCTAGCTTCATTGAAGTAAAAATATAGGATTCATACACTGTTTAATGTGCTCTCAACTCGAATTAAGGAATTCCTGGATGTTAGATACCTTTCTACACTAAGAACTGACTTGGAGAATTCGTTTCAGCTGTTCTAAGCGAGTTCTCATCTATTTACTGCCATTTTCTCTGAATTATTCATGTTTTCATGTAGTTTCCTATATTCAGCCATCTTGTCCAAGTATAAACTTTGCCCACATAGACAAACAACTTCCTACACGCTGTTATGAATAGAAGAAACTCGAGAACTATGCTATAGAGTGTAATGCTACATTACAGTGAACTGTAAAGCTTTCCAAAGCTCGGGAACATTGTCTCTCAAGTCAGATATATATACAGTTTAATGATACATTTCAGCGAGGTGTTTGGCTTTTCAAAGCTACTCCATTTGCTTATTTCAGTCTTTCAAGCTTTGTGTGACATACATTTAAGGTTCTAGCTTCATTGAAGTAAAAATATAGGATTCATACACTGTTTAATGTGCTCTCAACTCGAATTAAGGAATTCCTGGATGTTAGATACCTTTCAACACTAAGAACTGACTTGGAGAATTCGTTTCAGCTGTTCTAAGCGAGTTTTCATCTATTTACTGCCATTTTCTCTGAATTATTCATGTTTTCACGTAGTTTCCTATATTCAGCCATCTTGTCCAAGTATAAACATTGCACACATAGACAACCAACTTCCTACACACTGTTATGAACAGAAGAAACTCGAGAACACTGTCCCTCAACTATGCTATAGAGTGTAATGCTACATTACAGTGAAGTGTATTGCTTCCCAAAGCTGCTTAATGTGTTTATTTCTCTATTTCAATGGTATTCTGATTGTACGACACACATTTACCGTTCTAGGCTCATTTAAGTAAACAATATATGATTCATACACTGTTAAATGTGATCTGAACTCTAAATAAGGCTTTCCTGGATCGTAGATACATTTTATACACAAACAAAAGAGTTGGAGAATTGTTTTATACATCTTCTATGCGAGTTCTCATCTATTTACAATTGTTTTCCCAGAATTACAGATGTTTTCTTGTAGTTTCTAAAATTAGACCAAGAATAAGCATTGGGAACATGGACAAACAACTACCTAAACACTGTAATGAACCTGAAAAGCTCGGGAACATTGCCTCTCAACTAGTTTTGAGAGTTTAATGATACATTTCAGTGAAGAGTCATGAAAAGCTACTCAATTTGCTTATTTCTCTCTTTCAAGCTTTGTGTGACATACATTTAAGGTTCTAGCTTCCTTGAAGTAAAAAATATGGGATTCATACAATGTGTAATGTGCTCTCAACTTGTATTAAGGAATTCCTGTATGTTAGATACCTTTCTATACTGAGAACTGACTTGAAGAATTCGTTACAGCTGTTCTAAGCGAGTTATCATCTATTTACTGCCATTTTCTATGAATTATTCATGTTTTCACGTAGTTTCCTATATTCAGCCATCTTGTCCAAGTATAAACATTGCACACATAGACAAACAACTTCTTACACACTGTTATGAACAGAAGAAACTCGAGATCACTGTCCCTCAACTAGGTTATAGAGTGTAATGCTACATTACAGTGAAGTGTATTGTTTCCCAAAGCTGCTTAATGTGTTTATTTCTCTACTTCAATGGTATTCTGATGGTATGACACACATTTACCGTTGTAGGCTCATTTAAGTAAACAATATATGATTCATACACTGTTAAATGTGATCTGAACCCTAAATAAGGCTTTCCTGGATCGTAGATACATTTTATACACAAACAAAAGAGTTGGAGAATTGTTTTATACATCTTCTATGCGAGTTCTCATCTATTTACAATTGTTTTCCCAGAATTACTGATGTTTTCTTGTAGTTTCTAACATTAGACCAAGAATAAGCATTGGAAACATGGACAAACAACTACCTAAACACTGTAATGAACCAGAAAAGCTCGGGAACATTGGCTCTCAACTAGTTTTGAGAGTTTAATGATACATTTCAGTGAAGAGTAATGAAAAGCTACTCAATTTGCTTATTTCTCTCTTTCAAGCTTTGTGTGACATACATTTAAGGTTCTAGCTTCCTTGGTGTAAAAAATATAGGATTCATACACTGTGTAATGTGCTCTCAAGTCGCATTAAGGAATTCCTGGATGTTAGATACCTTTCTACACTAAGAACTGACTTGGAGAATTCGTTTCAGCTGTTCTAAACGAGTTATCATCTATTTACTGCCATTTTCTCTGAATTAGTCATGTTTTCACGTAGTTTCCAATATTCAGCCATCTTGTCCAAGTATAAACATTGCCCACATAGACAAACAACTTCCTACACACTGTTATGAACAGAAGAAACTCGAGAACACTGTCCCTCAACTATGCTATAGAGTGTAATGCTACATTACAGTGAAGTGTATTGCTTCCCAAAGCTGCTTAATGTGTTTATTTCTCTATTTCAATGGTATTCTGATTGTACGACACACATTTACCGTTCTAGGCTCATTTAAGTAAACAATATATGATTCATACACTGTTAAAAGTGATCTGAACTCTAAATAAGGCTTTCCTGGATCGTAGATACATTTTATACACAAACAAAAGAGTTGGAGAATTGTTTTATACATCTTCTATGCGAGTTCTCATCTATTTACAATTGTTTTCCCAGAATTACTGATGTTTTCTTGTAGTTTCTAACATTAGACCAAGAATAAGCATTAGAAACATGGACAAACAACTACCTAAACACTGTAATGAACCTGAAAAGCTCGGGAACATTGCCTCTCAACTAGTTTTGAGAGTTTAATGATACATTTCAGTGAAGAGTCATGAAAAGCTACTCAATTTGCTTATTTCTCTCTTTCAAGCTTTGTGTGACATACATTTAAGGTTCTAGCTTCCTTGATGTAAAAAATATAGGATTCATACACTGTGTAATGTGCTCTCAACTCGCATTAAGGAATTCCTGGATGTTAGATACCTTTCTTCACTAAGAACTGACTTGGAGAATTCGTTTCAGCTGTTCTAAGCGAGTTATCATCTATTTACTGCCATTTTCTCTGAATTATTCATGTTTTCACGTAGTTTCCTATATTCAGCCATCTTGTCCAAGTATAAACATTGCCCACATAGACAAACAACTTCCTACACACTGTTATGAACAGAAGAAACTCGAGAACACTGTCCCTCAACTATGCTATAGAGTGAAATGCTACATTACAGTGAAGTGTATTGCTTCCCAAAGCTGCTTAATGTGTTTATTTCTCTATTTCAATGGTATTATGTTAGTACGACACACATTTACCGTTCTGGGCTCATTTAAGTAAACAATATATGATTCATACACTGTTAAATGTGATCTGAACTCTAAATAAGGCTTTCCTGGATCGTAGATACATTTTATACACAAACAAAAGAGTTGGAGAATTGTTTTATAGATCTTCTAGGCGAGTTCTCATCTATTTACAATTGTTTTCCAAGAATTACTGATGTTTTCTTGTAGTTTCTAACATTAGACCAAGAATAAGCATTGGGAACATGGACAAACAACTACCTAAACACTGTAATGAACCTGAAATGCCTCTCAACTAGTTTTGAGAGTTTAATGATACATTTCAGTGAAGAGTCATGAAAAGCTACTCAATTTGCTTATTTCTCTCTTTCAAGCTTTGTGTGACATACATTTAAGGTTCTAGCTTCCTTGAAGTAAAAAATATGGGATTCATACACTGTGTAATGTGCTCTCAACTCGAATTAAGGAATTCCTGGATGTTAGATACCTTTCTACACTAAGAACTGACTTGGAGAATTCGTTTCAGCTGTTCTAAGCGAGTTATCATCTATTTACTGCCATTTTCTCTGAATTATTCATGTTTTCACGTAGTTTCCTATATTCAGCCATCTTGTCCAAGTATAAACATTGCCCACATAGACAAACAACTTCCTACACACTGTTATGAACAGAAGAAACTCGAGAACACTGTCCCTCAACTATGCTATAGAGTGTAATGCTACATTACAGTGAAGTGTATTGCTTCCCAAAGCTGCTTAATGTGTTTATTTCTCTATTTCAATGGTATTCTGATTGTACGACACACATTTACCGTTCTAGGCTCATTTAAGTAAACAATATATGATTCATACACTGTTAAATGTGATCTGAACTCTAAATAAGGCTTTCCTGGATCGTAGATACATTTTATACACAAACAAAAGAGTTGGAGAATTGTTTTATACATCTTCTATGCGAGTTCTCATCTATTTACAATTGTTTTCCCAGAATTACTGATGTTTTCTTGTAGTTTCTAACATTAGACCAAGAATAAGCATTGGAATATGGACAAACAACTACCTAAACACTGTAATGAACCTGAAAAGCTCGGGAACATTGCCTCTCAACTAGTTTTGAGAGTTTAATGATACATTTCAGTGAAGAGTCATGAAAAGCTACTCAATTTGCTTATTTCTCTCTTTCAAGCTTTGTGTGACATACATTTAAGGTTCTAGCTTCCTTGAAGTAAAAAATATAGGATTCATACACTGTGTAATGTGCTCTCAACTCGAATTAAGGAATTCCTGGATGTTAGATACCTTTCTACACTAAGAACTGACTGGGAGAATTCCTTTCAGCTGTTCTAAACGAGTTATCATCTATTTACTGCCATTTTCTCTGAATTATTCATGTTTTCACGTAGTTTCCTATATTCAGCCATCTTGTCCAAGTATAAACATTGCCCACATAGACAAACAACTTCCTACACACTGTTATGAACAGAGGAAACTCGAGAACACTGTCCCTCAACTATGCTATAGAGTGAAATGCTACATTACAGTGAAGTGTATTGCTTCCCAAAGCTGCTTAATGTGTTTATTTCTCTATTTCAATGGTATTCTGATTGTACGACACACATTTACCGTTCTAGGCTCATTTAAGTAAACAATATATGATTCATACACTGTTAAATGTGATCTGAACTCTAAATAAGGCTTTCCTGGATCGTAGATACATTTTATACACAAACAAAAGAGTTGGAGAATTGTTTTATACATCTTCTATGCGAGTTCTCATCTATTTACAATTGTTTTCCCAGAATTACTGATGTTTTCTTGTAGTTTCTAACATTAGACCAAGAATAAGCATTGGGAAAATGGACAAACAACTACCTAAACACTGTAATGAACCTGAAAAGCTCGGGAACATTGCCTCTCAACTAGTTTTGAGAGTTTAATGATACATTTCAGTGAAGAGTCATGAAAAGCTACTCAATTTGCTTATTTCTCTCTTTCAAGCTTTGTGTGACATACATTTAAAGTTCTAGCTTCCTTGAAGTAAAAAATATAGGATTCATACACTGTGTAATGTGCTCTCAACTCGAATTAAGGAATTCCTGGATGTTAGATACCTTTCTACACTAAGAACTGACTTGGAGAATTCGTTTCAGCTGTTCTAAACGAGTTATCATCTATTTACTGCCATTTTCTCTGAATTATTCATGTTTTCACGTATTTTCCTATATTCAGCCATCTTGTCCAAGTATAAACATTGCCCACATAGACAAACAACTTCCTACACACTGTTATGAACAGAAGAAACTCGAGAACACTGTCCCTCAACTATGCTATAGAGTGTAATGCTACATTACAGTGAAGTGTATTGCTTCCCAAAGCTGCTTAATGTGTTTATTTCTCTATTTCAATGGTATTCTGATTGTACGACACACATTTACCGTTCTAGGCTCATTTAAGTAAACAATATATGATTCATACACTGTTAAATGTGATCTGAACTCTAAATAAGGCTTTCCTGGATCGTAGATACATTTTATACACAAACAAAAGAGTTGGAGAATTGTTTTATACATCTTCTATGCGAGTTCTCATCTATTTACAATTGTTTTCCCAGAATTACTGATGTTTTCTTGTAGTTTCTAACATTAGACCAAGAATAAGCATTGGGAACATGGACAAACAACTACCTAAACACTGTTATGAACCTGAAAAGCTCGGGAACATTGTCTCTCAACTAGTTTGAGAGTTTAATGATACATTTCAGTGAAGAGTCATGAAAATCTACTCAATTTGCTTATTTCTCTCTTTCAAGCTTTGTGTGACATACATTTAAGGTTCTAGCTTCCTTGAAGTAAAAAATATAGGATTCATACACTGTGTAATGTGCTCTCAACTCGAATTAAGGAATTCCTGGATGTTAGATACCTTTCTACACTAAGAACTGACTTTGAGAATTCGTTTCAGCTGTTCTAAACGAGTTATCATCTATTTACTGCCTTTTTCTGAATTATTCATGTTTTCACGTAGTTTCCTATATTCAGCCATCTTGTCCAAGTATAAACATTGCCCACATAGACAAACAACTTCCTACACACTGTTATGAACAGAAGAAACTCGAGAACACTGTCCCTCAACTATGCTATAGAGTGTAATGCTACATTACAGTGAAGTGTATTGCTTCCCAAAGCTGCTTAATGTGTTTATTTCTCTATTTCAATGGTATTCTGATTGTACGACACACATTTACCATTCTAGGCTCATTTAAGTAAACAATATATGATTCATACACTGTTAAATGTGATCTGAACTCTAAATAAGGCTTTCCTGGATCGTAGATACATTTTATACACAAACAAAAGAGTTGGAGAATTGTTTTATACATCTTCTATGCGAGTTCTCATCTATTTACAATTGTTTCCCCAGAATTACTGATGTTTTCTTGTAGTTTCTAACATTAGACCAAGAATAAGCATTGGGAACATGGACAAACAACTACCTAAACACTGTAATGAACCTGAAAAGCTCGGGAACATTTCCTCTCAACTAGTTTTGAGAGTTTAATGATAAATTTCAGTGAAGAGTCATGAAAAGCTACTCAATTTGCTTATTTCTCTCTTTCAAGCTTTGTGTGACATACATTTAAGGTTCTAGCTTCCTTGAAGTAAAAAATATAGGATTCATACACTGTGTAATGTGCTCTCAACTCGAATTAAGGAATTCCTGGATGTTAGAGACCTTTCTACACTAAGAACTGACTGGGAGAATTCGTTTCAGCTGTTCTAAACGAGTTATCATCTATTGACTGCCTTTTTCTCTGAATTATTCATGTTTTACGTAGTTTCCTATTTTCAGCCATCTTGTCCAAGTATAAACATTGCCCACATAGACAAACAACTTCCTACACACTGTTATGAACAGAAGAAACTCGAGAACACTGTCCCTCAACTATGCTATAAAGTGTAATGCTACATTACAGTGAAGTGTATTGCTTCCCAAAGCTGCTTAATGTGTTTATTTCCCTATTTCAATGGTATTCTGATTGTACGACACACATTTACCGTTCTAGGCTCATTTAAGTAAACAATATATGATTCATACACTGTTAAATGTGATCTGAACTCTAAATAAGGCTTTCCTGGATCGTAGATACATTTTATACACAAACAAAAGAGTTGGAGAATTGTTTTATACATCTTTATGCGAGTTCTCATCTATTTACAATTGTTTTCCCAGAATTACTGATGTTTTCTTGTAGTTTCTAACATTAGACCAAGAATAAGCATTGGGAACATGGACAAACAACTACCTAAACACTGTAATGAACCTGAAAATCTCGGGAACATTGTCTCTCAAGTAAGATATATATAGAGTTTAATCATACATTTCAGTGAGGTGTTAGGCTTTTTGAAGCAACTTAATTGGCTTATTTCTGTCTTTACAGCTTTGTGTGACATACATTTAAAGTTCTAGGCTCCTTAAGTAAAAAATATCGGATTCATACACTGTGTGATGTGCTCTCAACTCGAATTAAGGAATTCCTGGATGTAAGATACCTTTCTACACTAAGAACTTACTTTGAGAATTCGTTTCAGCTGTTCTAAACGAGTTATCATCTATTTACTACCATTTTCTATCAATTATTCATGTTTTCATGTAGTTTCCTATATTCAGCCATCTTGTCCAAGTATAAACATTGCCCACATAGACAAACAACTTCCTACACACTGTTATAAACAGAAGAAACTTGAGAACACTGTCCCATAACTATGCTATATAGTGTAATGCTACATTACAGTGAAGTGTATTGCTTCCCAAAGCTGCTTAATGTGTTTATTTCCCTATTTCAATGGTATTCTGATTGTACGACACACATTTACCGTTCTAGGCTCATTTAAGTAAACAATATATGATTCATACACTGTTAAATGTGATCTGAACTCTAAATAAGGCTTTCCTGGATCGTTGATACATTTTATACACAAACAAAAGTGTTGGAGAATTGTTTTATACATGTTCTATGCTAGTTCTCATCTATTTACAATTGTTTTCCCAGAATTACTGATGTTTTCTTGTAGTTTCTAACATTAGACCAAGAATAAGCATTGGGAACATGGACAAACAACTACCTAAACACTGTAATGAACCTGAAAAGCTCGGGAACATTGCCTCTCAACTAGTTTTGAGAGTTTAATGATACATTTCAGTGAAGAGTCATGAAAAGCTACTCAATTTGCTTATTTCTCTCTTTCAAGCTTTGTGTGACATACATTTAAGGTTCTAGCTTCCTTGAAGTAAAAAATATAGGATTCATACACTGTGTAATGTGCTCTCAACTCGAATTAGGAATTCCTGGATGTTAGATATCTTTCTACACTAAGAACTGACTTGGAGAATTCGTTTCAGCTGTTCTAAGCGAGTTATCATCTATTTACTGCCATTTTCTCTGAATTATTCATGTTTTCACGTAGTTTCCTATATTCAACCATCTTGTCCAAGTATAAACATTGCCCACATAGACAAACAACTTCCTACACACTGTTATGAACAGAAGAAACTCGAGAACACTGTCCTCAACTATGCTAAAGTGTGTAAAGCTACATTACAGTGAAGTGTATTGCTTCCCAAAGCTGCTTAATGTGTTTATTTCTCTATTTCAATGGTATTCTGATTGTACGACACACATTTACCGTTCTAGGCTCATTTAAGTAAACAATATATGATTCATACACTGTTAATTGTGGTCTGAACTCTAAAGACGGCTTTCCTGGATCGTAGATACATTTTATACACAAACAAAAGAGTTGGAGAATTGTTTTATACATCTTCTATGCGAGTTCTCATCTATTTACAATTGTTTTCCCAGAATTACTGATGTTTTCTTGTAGTTTCTAACATTAGACCAAGAATAAGCATTGGGAACATGGACAAACAACTACCTAAACACTGTAATGAACCTGAAAAGCTCGGGGAAAATGCCTCTCAACTAGTTTTCAGAGTTTAATGATACATTTCAGTGAAGAGTCATGAAAAGCTACTCAATTTGCTTATTTCTCTCTTTCAAGCTTTGTGTGACATACATTTAATGTTCTAGCTTCCTTGAAGTAAAAAATATAGGATTCATACACTGTTTAATGTGCTCTCAACTCGAATTAAGGAATTCCTGGATGTTAGATTGCTTTCTACACTAAGAACTGAATTGGAGAATTCGTTTCAGCTGTTCTAAGCGAGTTGTCATCTATTTACTGCCATTTTCTTTGAATTATTCATGTTTTCATGTAGTTTCCTATATTCAGCCATCTTGTCCAAGTATAAACATTGCCCACATAGACAAACAACTTCCTACACACTGTTATGAACAGAAGAAACTCGAGAACACTGTCCCTCAACTATGCTATAGGGTGTAAGGCTGCATTACAGTGAAGTGTATTGCTTTCCAAAGCTGCTTAATGTGTTTATTTCTCTATTTCAATTGTATTCTGATTGTACGACACACATTTACCGTTCTAGGCTCATTTAAGTAAACAATACATGATTCATACACTGTTAAATGTGATCTGAACTCTACATAAGGCTTTCCTGGATCGTAGATACATTTTATACACAAACAAAAGAGTTGGACTATTGTTTTATACATCTTCTATGCGAGTTCTCATCTATTTACAATTGTTTTCCCAGAATTACTGATGTTTTCTTGTAGTTTCTAACATTGGACCAAGAATAAGCATTGGGAACATGGACAAACAACTACCTAAACACTGTAATGAACCTGAAAAGCTCGGGAACAATGCCTCTCAACTAGTTTTGAGAGTTTAATGATACATTTCAGTGAAGAGTCATGAAAAGCTACTCAATTTGCTTATTTCTCTCTTTCAAGCTTTGTGTGACATACATTTAGGGTTCTAGCTTCCTTGAAGTAAAAAATATAGGATTCATACACTGTTTAATGTGCTCTCAACTCGAATTGAGGAATTCCTGGATGTTAGATACCTTTCTACACTAAGAACTGACTTGGAGAATTCGTTTCAGCTGTTCTAAGCGAGTTTTCATCTATTTACTGCCATTTTCTCTGAATTATTCATGTTTTCATGTAGTTTCCTATATTCAGCCATCTTGTCCAAGTATAAACATTGCCCACATAGACAAACAACTTCCTACACACTGTTATGAACAGAAGAAATTCAAGAACACAGTCCCTCAACTATGCTTATAGAGAGTAATGCTACATTACAGTGATGTGTATTCGCTTCACCAAAGGCTGCTTAATGTGTTTATTTCTCTATTTCAATGGATATTCTGATTGTAAGACAACACATTTTACCGTTATTGGCTAATTTTTGTAAACAATATATGATTGCTACACTGTTAAATGTGATCTGAACTCTAAATAAGGCTTTCCTGGATCGTAGATACATTTTATACACAAACAAAAGAGTTGGAGAATTGTTTTATACATCTTCTATGCGAGTTCTCATCTATTTACAATTGTTTTCCCAGAATTACTGATATTTCTTGTAGTTTCTAACATTAGACCAAGAATAAGCATTGGGAACATGGACAAACAACTGTAATGAACCTGAAAAGCTCGGGAACATTGCCTCTCAACTAGTTTTGAGAGTTTATTTAATGATTACATATTTCAGTGGAAGAGTCATGAAAAGATACTCAATTTGCTAATTTCTATCTGTCTAGCCTTTGTGTGTGACATACCATTTAAGTTTCCTAGCTTTCCTTGAAAATGTGACAAAATATGGGATTAATACACTGTGTAATGTGCTCTCTCAACTCGAATTAAGGAATTCCTGGATGTTAGATACCTTTCTACACTAAGAACTGACTTGGAGAATTCGTTTCAGCTGTTCTAAGCGAGTTCTCATCTATTTACTGCCATTTTCTCTGAATTATTCATGTTTTCATGTAGTTTCCTATATTCAGCCATTTGTCCAAGTTTAAACATTGCCCACATAGACAAACAACTTCCTACCCACTGTTATGAATAGAAGAAACTCGAGAACTATGCTATAGAGTGTAATGCTACATTACAGTGAACTGTAAAGCTTTCCAAAGCTCGGGAACATTGTCTCTCAAGTAAGATATATATACAGTTTAATGATACATTTCACGGAGGTGTTTGGCTTTCCAAAGCTACTCTATTTGCTTATTTCAGTCTTTCTAGCTTTGTGTGACATACATTTAAGGTTCTAGCTTCATTGAAGTAAAAATATAGGATTCATACACTGTTTAATGTGCTCTCAACTCGAATTAAGGAATTCCTGGATGTTAGATACCTTTCTACACTAAGAACTGACTTGGAGAATTCGTTTCAGCTGTTCTTAGCGAGTTCTCATCTATTTACTGCCATTTTCTCTGAATTATTCATGTTTTCATGTAGTTTCCTATTTTCAGCCATTGGTCCAAGTATAAACATTGCCCACATAGACAAACAAATTCCTATACACTGATATGAATAGGAGAAACTCGAGAACTCAACTATGCTATAGAGTGAAATGCTACATTACAGTGAAGTGTATTGCTTCCCAAAGCTGCTTAATGTGTTTATTTCTCTATTTCAATGGTATTATGTTAGTACGACACACATTTACCGTTCTGAGCTCATTTAAGTAAACAATATATGATTCTTACACTGTTAAATGTGATCTGAACTCTAAATAAGGCTTTCCTGGATCATACATACATTTTATACACAAACAAAAGAGTTGG
>JAPZQD010000109.1:0-19587 GCA_036971965.1 Nyctalus aviator | reverse complement strand
ATAAATTGTCTCTCAAGTAAGATATATATACTGTTTAATGATACATTTCAGCGAGGTGTTTGGCTTTCCAAAGCTACTCTATTTGCTTATTTCAGGCTTTCAAGCTTTGTGTGACATACATTTAAGGTTCTAGCTTCATTGAAGTAAAAATATAGGATTCATACACTGTTTAATGTGCTCTCAACTCGAATTAAGGAATTCCTGGATGTTACATACCTTTCTACACTAAGAACTGACTTGGAGAATTCGTTTCAGCTGTTCTAAGCGAGTTCTCATCTATTTACTGCCATTTTCTCTGAATTATTCATGTTTTCATGTAGTTTCCTATATTCACCCATTGGTCCAAGTATAAACATTGCCCACATAGACAAACAACTTCCTACACACTGTTATGAATAGAAGAAACTCGAGAACTATGCTATAGAGTGTAATGCTACATTACAGTGAACTGTAAAGCTTTCCAAAGCTCGGAACATTGTCTCTCAAGTAAGATATATATACAGTTTAATGATACATTTCAGCGAGGTGTTTGGCTTTCCAAAGCTACTCTATTTGCTTATTTCAGTCTTTCAAGCTTTGTGTGACATACATTTAAGGTTCTAGCTTCATTGAAGTAAAAATATAGGATTCATACACTGTTTAATGTGCTCTCAACTCGAATTAAGGAATTCCTGGATGTTACATACCTTTCTACACTAAGAACTGACTTGGAGAATTCGTTTCAGCTGTTCTAAGCGAGTTCTCATCTATTTACTGCCATTTTCTCTGAATTATTCATGTTTTCATGTAGTTTCCTATATTCAGCCATTTGTCCAAGTATAAACATTGCCCACATAGACAAACAACTTCCTACACACTGTTATGAATAGAAGAAACTCGAGAACTATGCTATAGAGTGTAATGCTACATTACAGTGAACTGTAAAGCTTTCCAAAGCTCGGGAACATTGTCTCTCAAGTAAGATATATATACAGTTTAATGATACATTTCAGCGAGGTGTTTGGCTTTCCAAAGCTACTCTATTTGCTTATTTCAGTCTTTCAAGCTTTGTGTGACATACATTTAAGGTTCTAGCTTCATTGAAGTAAAAATATAGGATTCATACACTGTTTAATGTGCTCTCAACTCGAATTAAGGAATTCCTGGATGTTACATACCTTTCTACACTAAGAACTGACTTGGAGAATTCGTTTCAGCTGTTCTAAGCGAGTTCTCATCTATTTACTGCCATTTTCTCTGAATTATTCATGTTTTTCATGTAGTTTCCTATATTCAGCCATTTGTCCAAGTATAAACATTGCCCACATAGACAAACAACTTCCTACACACTGTTATGAATAGAAGAAACTCGAGAACTATGCTTTAGAGTGTAATGCTACATTACAGTGAACTGTAAAGCTTTCCAAAGCTCGGGAACATTGTCTCTCAAGTAAGATATATATACAGTTTAATGATACATTTCAGCGAGGTGTTTGGCTTTCCAAAGCTACTCTATTTGCTTATTTCAGTCTTTCAAGCTTTGTGTGACATACATTTAAGGTTCTAGCTTCATTGAAGTAAAAATATAGGATTCATACACTGTTTAATGTGCTCTCAACTCGAATTAAGGAATTCCTGGATGTTACATACCTTTCTACACTAAGAACTGACTTGGAGAATTCGTTTCAGCTGTTTTAAACGAGTTCTCATCTATTTACTGCCATTTTCTCTGAATTATACATGTTTTCATGTAGTTTCCTATATTCAGCCATTTGTCCAAGTATAAACATTGCCCACATAGACAAACAACTTCCTACACACTGTTATGAATAGAAGAAACTCGAGAACTATGCTATAGAGTGTAATGCTACATTACAGTGAACTGTAAAGCTTTCCAAAGCTCGGGAACATTGTCTCTCAAGTAAGATATATATACAGTTTAATGATACATTTCAGCGAGGTGTATGGCTTTCCAAAGCTACTCTATTTGCTTATTTCAGTCTTTCAAGCTTTGTGTGACATACATTTAAGGTTCCAGTTCCATTGAAGTAAAAATATAGGATTCATACACTGTTTAATGTGCTCTCAACTCGAATTAAGGAATTCCTGGATGTTAGATACCTTTCTACACTAAGAACTGACTTGGAGAATTCGTTTCAGCTGTTCTAAGCGAGTTATCATCTATTTACTGCCATTTTCTCTGAATTATTCATGTTTTCATGTAGTTTTCTATATTCAGCCAACTTGTCCAAGTATAAACATTGCCCACATAGACAAACAACTTCCTACACACTGTTATGAACAGAAGAAACTCGAGAACACTGTCCCTCAACTATGCTATAGAGTGTAATGCTACATTACAGTGAAGTGTATTGCTTCCCAAAGCTGCTTAATGTGTTTATTTCTCTATTTCAATGGTATTCTGATTGTACGACACACATTTACCGTTCTGGGCTCTTTAAGTAAACAATATATGATTCTTACACTGTTAAATGTGATCTGAACTCTAAATAAGGCTTTCCTGGATCGTAGATACATTTTATACACAAACAAAAGTGTTGGAGAATTGTTTTATACATCTTCTATGCGAGTTCTCATCTATTTACAATTGTTTTCCCAGAATTACTGATGTTTTCTTGTAGTTTCTAACATTAGACCAAGAATAAGCATTGGGAACATGGACAAACAACTACCTAAACACTGTAATGAACCTGAAAAGCTCGGGAACATTGCCTCTCAACTAGTTTTGAGAGTTTAATGATACATTTCAGTGAAGCGTCATGAAAAGCTACTCAATTTGCTTATTTCTCTATTTCAAGCTTTGTGTGACATACATTTAAGGTTCTATCTTCCTTGAAGTAAAAAATATGGGATTCATACACTGTGTAATGTGCTCTCAACTCGAATTAAGGAATTCCTGGATGTTAGATACCTTTCTACACTAAGAACTGACTTGGAGAATTCGTTTCAGCTGTTCTAAACGGGTTATCATCTATTTACTGCCATTTTCTCTGAATTATTCATGTTTTCACGTAGTTTCCTATATTCAGCCATCTTGTCCAAGTATAAACATTGCCCACATAGACAAACAACTTCCTACACACTGTTATGAACCGAAGAAACTCGAGAACACTGTCCCTCAACTATGCTTTAGCGTGTAATGCTTCATTACAGTGAAGTGTATTGCTTCCCAAAGCTGCTTAATGTGTTTATTTCTCTATTTCAATGGTATTCTGATTGTACGACACTCATTTACCGTTCTAGGCTCATTTAAGTAAACAATATATGATTCATACACTGTTAAATGTGATCTGAACTCTAAATGAGGTTTCCTGGATCATAGATACATTTTATACACAAACAAAAGAGTTGGAGAATTGTTTTATACATCTTCTATGCGAGTTCTCATCTATTTACATTTGTTTTCCCAGAATTACTGATGTTTTCTTGTAGTTTCTAACATTAGACCAAGAATAAGCATTGGGAACATGGACAAACAACGACCTAAACACTGTAATGAACCTGAAAAGCTCGGGAACATTGCCTCTCAACTAGTTTTGAGAGTTTAATGATACATTTCAGTGAAGAGTCATGAAAAGCTACTCAATTTGCTTATTTCTCGATTTCAAGATTTGTTTGACATACATTTTGGGTTCTAGCTTCCTTGAAGTAAAAAATATGGGATTCATACACTGTGCAATGTGCTCTCAACTCGAATTAAGGAATTCCTGGATGTTAGATACCTTTCTACACTAAGAACTGACATGGAGAATTCGTTTCAGCTGTTCTAAACGGGTTATCATCTATTTACTGCCATTTTCTCTGAATTATTCATGTTTTCACGTAGTTTCCTATATTCAGCCATCTTGTCCAAGTATAAACATTGCCCACATAGACAAACAACTTCCTACACACTGTTATGCACAGAAGAAACTCGAGAACACTGTCCCTCAACTATGCTATAGAGTGTAATGCTACATTACAGTGAAGTGTATTGCTTCCCAAAGCTGCTTAATGTGTTTATTTCTCTATTTCAATGGTATTCTGATTGTACGACACTCATTTACCGTTCTAGGCTCTTTTAAGTAAACAATATATGATTCATACACTGTTAAATGTGATCTGAACTCTAAATAAGGCTTTCCTGGATCGTAGATACATTTTATACACAAACAAAAGAGTTGGAGAATTGTTTTATACATCTTCTATGCGAGTTCTCATCTATTTACAATTGTTTTCCCAGAATTACTGATGTTTTCTTGTAGTTTCTAACATTAGACCAAGAATAAGCATTGGGAACATGGACAAACAACTACTTAAACACTGTAATGAACCTGAAAAGCTCGGGAACATTGCCTCTCAACTAGTTTTGAGAGGTTAATGATACATTTCAGTGAAGAGTCATGAAAAGCTACTCAATTTGCTTATTTCTCTATTTCAAGCTTTGTGTGACATACATTTAAGTTTCTAGATTCCTTGAAGTAAAAAATATGGGATTCATACACTGTGTGATGTGCTCTCAACTCGAATTAAGGAATTCCTGGATGTTAGATACCTTTCTACACTAAGAACTTACTTGGAGAATTCGTTTCAGCTGTTCTAAGCGAGTTATCATCTATTTACTGCCATTTTCTCTGAATTATTCATGTTTTCATGTAGTTTCCTATATTCAGCCAACTTGTCCAAGTATAAACATTGCCCACATAGACAAACAACTTCCTACACACTGTTTTGAACAGAAGAAACTCGAGAACACTGTCCCTCAACTATGCTATAGGGTGTAATGCTACATTACAATGAAGTGTATTGCTTCCCAAAGCTGCTTAATGTGTTTATTTCTCTACTTCAGTGGTATTCTGATTTACGACACACATTTACCGTTCTACTCTCATTTAACTAAACAATATATGATTCATACACTGTTAAAGTGATCTGAACTCTAAATAAGGCTTTCCTGGATCGTAGATACATTTTATACACAAACAAAAGAGTTGGAGAATTGTTTTATACATCTTCTATGCGAGTTCTCATCTATTTACAATTGTTTTCCCAGAATTACTGATGTTTTCTTGTAGTTTCTAACATTTGACCAAGAATAAGCATTGGGAACATGGACAAACAACGACCTAAACACTGTAATGAACCTGAAAAGCTTGGGAACATTGCCTCTCAACTAGTTTTGAGGTTTAATGATACATTTCAGTGAAGAGTCATGAAAAGCTACTCAATTTGCTTATTTCTCTATTTCAAGCTTTGTGTGACATACATTTAAGTTTCTAGATTCCTTGAAGTAAAAAATATGGGATTCATACACTGTGTGATGTGCTCTCAACTCGAATTAAGGAATTCTTGGATGTTAGATACCTTTCTACACTAAGAACTTACTTGGAGAATTCGTTTCAGCTGTTCTAAACGTGTTATCATCTATTTACTGCCATTTTCTCTGAATTATTCATGTTTTCACGTAGTTTCCTATATTCAGCCAGCTTGTCCAAGTATAAACATTGCCCACATAGACAAACAACTTCCTACACACTGTTATGAACAGAAGAAACTCGAGAACACTGTCCAACTATGCTATAGAGTGTAATGCTACATTACACTGAACTGTATTGCTTCCCAAAGCTGCTTAATGTGTTTATTTCTCTATTTCAATGGTATTCTGATTGTACGACACACATTTACCGTTCTAGGCTCATTTAAGTAAAGAATATATGATTCATACACTGTTAAATGTGATCTGAACTCTAAATAAGGCTTTCCTGGTTCGTAGATACATTTCATACACAAACAAAAGAGTTGGAGAATTGTTTTATACATCTTCTATGCGAGTTCTCATCTATTTACAATTGTTTTCCCAGAATTACTGATGTTTTCTTGTAGTTTCTAATATTAGACCAAGAATAAGCATTGGGAACATGGACAAACAACTACCTAAACACTGTAATGAACCTGAAAAGCTCGGGAACATTGCCTCTCAACCAGTTTTGAGAGTTTAATGGTACATTTAAGTGAAAAGTCATGAAAAGCTACTCAATTTGCTTATTTCTCTATTTCAAGCTTTGTGTGACATACATTTAAGGTTCTAGCTTCCTTGAAGTAAAAAATATGGGATTCATACACTGTGTAATGTGCTCTCAACTCGAATTAAGGAATTCCTGGATGTTAGATACCTTTCTACACTAAGAACTGACTTGGAGAATTCGTTTCAGCTGTTCTAAGCGAGTTCTCATCTATTTACTGCCATTTTCTCTGAACTATTCATGTTTTCACGTATTTTCCTATATTCAGCCATCTTGTCCAAGTATAAACATTGCCCACATAGACAAACAACTTCCTACACACTGTTATGAACAGAAGAAAGTCGAGAGCACTGTCCCTCAACTATGCTATAGAGTGTAATGCTACATTACAGTGAAGTGTATTGCTTCCCAAAGCTGCTTAATGTGTTTATTTCTCCATTTCAATGGTATTCTGATTGTATGACACTCATTTACCGTTCTAGGCTCTTTTAATTAAACAATATATGATTCATACACTGTTAAATGTGATCTGAACTCTAAATAAGGCTTTCCTGGATCGTAGATACATTTTATACACAAACAAAAGAGTTGGAGAATTGTTTTATACAACTTCTATGCGAGTTCTCATCTATTTACAATTGTTTTCCCAGAATTACTGATGTTTTCTTGTAGTTTCTAACATTAGACCAAGAATAAGCATTGGGAACATGGACAAACAACTACCTAAACACTGTAATGAACCTGAAAAGCTCGGGAGCATTGCCTCTCAACTAGTTTTGAGAGTTTAATGATACATTTCAGTGAAGAGTCATGAAAAGCTACTCAATTTGCTTATTTCTCTCTTTCAAGCTTTGTGTGACATACATTTAAGGTTCTAGCTTCCTTTAAGTAAAAAATACAGGGTTCTAACACTGTGTAATGTGCTCTCAACTCGAATTAAGGAATTCCTGGATGTTAGATACCTTTCTACACTAAGAACTGACTTGGAGAATTCGTTTCAGCTGTTCTAAGGGAGTTATCATCTATTTACTGCCATTTTCTCTGAACTGTTCATGTTTTCACGTAGTTTCCTATATTCAGCCATCTTGTCCAAGTATAAACATTGCCCACATAGACAAAGAACTTCCTACACACTGTTATGAACAGAAGAAACTCGAGAACACTGTCCCTCAACTATGCTATAGAGTGAAATGCTACATTACACTGAAGTGTATTGCTACCCAAAGCGGCTTAATGTGTTTATTTCTCTATTTCAATGGTATTCTGATTGTACGACACACATTTACCGTTCTAGGCTCATTTAAGTAAACAATATATGATTCATACACTGTTAAATGTGATCTGAACTCTAAATAAGGCTTTCCTGGATCGTAGATACATTTCATACACAAACAAAAGAGTTGGAGAATTGTTTTATACATCTTCTATGCGAGTTCTCATCTATTTACAATTGTTTTCCCAGAATTACTGATGTTTTCTTGTAGTTTCTAACATTAGACCAAGAATAAGCATTGGGAACATGGACAAACAACTACCTAAACACTGTAATGAACCTGAAAAGCTCGGGAACATTGCCTCTCAACCAGTTTTGAGAGTTTAATGGTACATTTAAGTGAAAAGTCATGAAAAGCTACTCAATTTGCTTATTTCTCTATTTCAAGCTTTGTGTGACATACATTTAAGGTTCTATCTTCCTTGAAGTAAAAAATATGGGATTCATACACTGTGTAATGTGCTCTCAACTCGAATTAAGGAATTCCTGGATGTTAGATACCTTTCTACACTAAGAACTGACTTGGAGAATTCGTTTCAGCTGTTCTAAGCGAGTTATCATCTATTTACTGCCATTTTCTCTGAACTATTCATGTTTTCACGTATTTTCCTATATTCAGCCATCTTGTCCAAGTATAAACATTGCCCACATAGACAAACAACTTCCTACACACTGTTATGAACAGAAGAAAGTCGAGAGCACTGTCCCTCAACTATGCTATAGAGTGTAATGCTACATTACAGTGAAGTGTATTGCTTCCCAAAGCTGCTTAATGTGTTTATTTCTCCATTTCAATGGTATTCTGATTGTACGACACTCATTTACCGTTCTAGGCTCTTTTAAGTAAACAATATATGATTCATACACTGTTAAATGTGATCTGAACTCTAAATAAGGCTTTCCTGGATCGTAGATACATTTTATACACAAACAAAAGAGTTGGAGAATTGTTTTATACAACTTCTATGCGAGTTCTCATCTATTTACAATTGTTTTCCCAGAATTACTGATGTTTTCTTGCAGTTTCTAACATTAGACCAAGAATAAGCATTGGGAACATGGACAAACAACTACCTAAACACTGTAATGAACCTGAAAAGCTCGGGAACATTGCCTCTCAACTAGTTTGAGAGTTTAATGATACATTTCAGTGAAGAGTCATGAAAAGCTACTCAATTTGCTTATTTCTCTATTTCAAGCTTTGTGTGACATGCATTTAAGGTTCTAGCTTCCTTGAAGTAAAAAATGTGGGATTCATACACTGTGTAATGTGCTCTCAACTCGAATTAAGGAATTCCTGGATGTTAGATACCTTTCTACACTAAGAACTGACTTGGAGAATTCGTTTCAGCTGTTCTAAGGGAGTTATCATCTATTTACTGCCATTTTCTCTGAATTATTCATGTTTTCACGTAGTTTCCTATATTCAGCCATCTTGTCCAAGTATAAACATTGCCCACATAGACAAACAACTTCCTACACACTGTTATGAACAGAGGAAACTAGAGAACACTGTCCCTCAACTATGCTATAGAGTGAAATGCTACATTACAGTGAAGTGTATTGCTTCCCAAAGCTGCTTAATGTGTTTATTTCTCTATTTCAATGGTATTCTGATTGTACGACACACATTTACCGTTCTAGGCTCTTTTAATTAAACAATATATGATTCATACACTGTTAAATGTGATCTGAACTCTAAATAAGGCTTTCCTGGATCGTAGATACATTTTATACACAAACAAAAGAGTTGGAGAATTGTTTTATACAACTTCTATGCGAGTTCTCATCTATTTACAATTGTTTTCCCAGAATTACTGATGTTTTCTTGCAGTTTCTAACATTAGACCAAGAATAAGCATTGGGAACATGGACAAACAACTACCTAAACACTGTAATGAACCTGAAAAGCTCGGGAACATTGCCTCTCAACTAGTTTTGAGAGTTTAATGATACATTTCAGTGAAGAGTCATGAAAAGCTACTCAATTTGCTTATTTCTCTGTTTCAAGCTTTGTGTGACATGCATTTAAGGTTCTAGCTTCCTTGAAGTAAAAAATGTGGGATTCATACACTGTGTAATGTGCTCTCAACTCAAATTAAGGAATTCCTGGATGTTAGATACCTTTCTACACTAAGAACTGACTTGGAGAATTCGTTTCAGCTGTTCTAAGGGAGTTATCATCTATTTACTGCCATTTTCTCTGAACTATTCATGTTTTCACGTAGTTTCCTATATTCAGCCATCTTGTCCAAGTATAAACATTGCCCACATAGACAAAGAACTTCCTACACACTGTTATGAACAGAAGAAACTCGAGAACACTGTCCAACTATGCTATAGAGTGTAATGCTACATTACACTGAACTGTATTGCTTCCCAAAGCTGCTTAATGTGTTTACTTCTCTATTTCAATGGTATTCTGATTGTATGACACACATTTACTGTTCTAGGCTCATTTAAGTAAACAATACATGATTCATACACTGTTAAATGTGATCTGAACTCTAAATAAGGCTTTCCTGGTTCGTAGATACATTTTATACACAAACAAAAGAGTTGGAGAATTGTTTTATACATCTTCTATGCGAGTTCTCATCTATTTACAATTGTTTTCCCAGAATTACTGATGTTTTCTTGTAGTTTCTAACATTAGACCAAGAATAAGCATTGGGAACATGGACAAACAACTACCTAAACACTGTAATGAACCTGAAATGCCTCTCAACTAGTTTTGAGAGTTTAATGATACATTTCAGTGAAGAGTCATGAAAAGCTACTCAATTTGCTTATTTCTCTCTTTCAAGCTTTGTGTGACATACATTTAAGGTTCTAGCTTCCTTGAAGTAAAAAATATAGGATTCATACACTGTGTAATGTGCTCTCAACTCGAATTAAGGAATTCCTGGATGTTAGATACCTTTCTACACTAAGAACTGACTTGGAGAATTCGTTTCAGCTGTTCTAAACGAGTTCTCATCTATTTACTGCCATTTTCTCTGAATTATTCATGTTTTAACGTAGTTTCCTATATTCAGCCATCTTGTCCAAGTATAAACATTGCCCACATAGACAAACAACTTCCTACACACTGTTAGGAACAGAAGAAACTCGAGAACACTGTCCCTCAACTATGCTGTAGAGTGTAATGCTACATTACAGTGAAGTGTATTGCTTCACCAAGCTGCTTAATGTGTTTATTTCTCTATTTCAATGGTATTCTGATTGTATGACACACATTTACCGTTCTAGGCTCATTTAAGTAAACAATATATGATTCATACACTGTTAAATGTGTTCTGAACTCTAAATAAGGCTTTCCTGGATCGTAGATACATTTTAGATACAAACAAAAGAGTTGGAGAATTGTTTTATACATCTTCTATGCGAGTTCTCATCTATTTACAATTGTTTTCCCAGAATTACTGATGTGATGTTTTCTTGTAGTTTCTAACATTAGACCAAGAATAAGCATTGGGAACATGGACAAACAACTACCTAAACACTGTAATGAACCTGAAAAGCTCGGGAACATTGCCTCTCAACTAGTTTTGAGAGTTTAATGATACATTTCAGTGAAGAGTCATGAAAAGCTACTCAATTTGCTTATTTCTCTCTTTCAAGCTTTGTGTGACATACATTTAAGGTTCTAGCTTCCTTGAAGTAAAAAATATAGGATTCATACACTGTGTAATGTGCTCTCAACTCGAATTAAGGAATTCCTGGATGTTAGATACCTTTCTACACTAAGAACTGACTTGGAGAATTCGTTTCAGCTGTTCTAAGCGAGTTATCATCTATTTACTGCCATTTTCTCTGAATTATTCATGTTTTCACGTAGTTTCCTATATTCAGCCATCTTGTCCAAGTATAAACATTGCCCACATAGACAAACAACTTCCTACACACTGTTATGAAAAGAAGAAACTCGAGAACACTGTCCCTCAACTATGCTATAGAGTGTAATGCTACATTACAGTGAAGTGTATTGCTTCCCAAAGCTGCTTAATGTGTTTATTTCTCTATTTCAATGGTATTCTGATTGTACGACACACATTTACCGTTCTAGGCTCATTTAAGTAAACAATATATGTTTCATACACTGTTAAATGTGATCTGAACTCTAAATAAGGCTTTCCTGGGTCGTAGATACATTTTATACACAAACAAAAGAGTTGGAGAATTGTTTTATACATCTTCTATGCGAGTTCTCATCTATTTACAATTGTTTTCCCAGAATTACTGATTTTTTCTTGTAGTTTCTAACATTAGACCAAGAATAAGCATTGGGAACATGGACAAACAACTACCTAAACACTGTAATGAACCTGAAAAGCTCGGGAACATTGCCTCTCAACTAGTTTTGAGAGTTTAATGATACATTTCAGTGAAGAGTCATGAAAAGCTACTCAATTTGCTTATTTCTCTCTTTCAAGCTTTGTGTGACATACATTTAAGGTTCTAGCTTCCTTGAAGTAAAAAATATGGGATTCATACACTGTGTAATGTGCTCTCAACTCGAATTAAGGAATTCCTGGATGTTAGATACCTTTCTACACTAAGAACTGACTTGGAGAATTCGTTTCAGCTGTTCTAAGGGAGTTATCATCTATTTACTGCCATTTTCTCTGAACTATTCATGTTTTCACGTAGTTTCCTATATTCAGCCATCTTGTCCAAGTATAAACATTGCCCACATAGACAAACAACTTCCTACACACTGTTATGAACAGAAGAAACTCGAGAACACTGTCCCTCAACTATGCTATAGAGTGTAATGCTACATTACAGTGAAGTGTATTGCTTCCCAAAGCTGCTTAATGTGTTTATTTCTCTATTTCAATGGTATTCTGATTGTACGACACACATTTACCGTTCTAGGCTCATTTAAGTAAACAATATATGATTCATACACTGTTAAATGTGATCTGAACTCTAAATAAGGCTTTCCTGGATCGTAGATACATTTTATACACAAACAAAAGAGTTGGAGAATTGTTTTTTACATCTTCTATGCGAGTTCTCATCTATTTACAATTGTTTTCCCAGAATTACTGATGTTTTCTTGTAGTTTCTAACATTAGACCAAGAATAAGCATTGGGAACATGGACAAACAACTACCTAAACACTGTAATGAACCTGAAAACCTCGGGAACATTGCCTCTCAACTAGTTTTGAGAGTTTAAAGATACATTTCAGTGAAGAGTCATGAAAAGCTACTCAATTTGTTTATTTCTCTCTTTCAAGCTTTGTGTGACATACATTTAAGGTTCTAGCTTCCTTGAAGTAAAAAATATAGGATTCATACACTGTGTAATGTGCTCTCAACTCGAATTAAGGAATTCCTGGATGTTAGATACCTTTCTACACTAAGAACTGACTTGGAGAATTCGTTTCAGCTGTTCTAAGCGAGTTATCATCTATTTACTGCCATTTTCTCTGAACTATTCATGTTTTCACGTAGTTTCCTATATTCAGCCATCTTGTCCAAGTATAAACATTGCCCACATAGACAAACAACTTCCTACACACTGTTATGAACAGAAGAAACTCGAGAACACTGTCCCTCAACTATGCTATAGAGTGTAATGCTACATTACAGTGAAGTGTATTGCTTCCCAAAGCTGCTTAATGTGTTTATTTCTCTATTTCAATGGTATTCTGATTGTACGACACACATTTACTGTTCTAGGCTCATTTAAGTAAACAATATATGATTCATACACTGTTAAATGTGATCTGAACTCTAAAGAAGGCCTTCCTGGATCGTAGATACATTTTATACACAAAAAAAGAGTTGGAGAATTGTTTTATACATCTTCTATGCGAGTTCTCATCTATTTACAATTGTTTTCCCAGAATTACTGATGTTTTCTTGTAGTTTCTAACATTAGACCAAGAATAAGCATTGGGAACATGGACAAACAACTACCTAAACACTGTAATGAACCTGAAAAGCTCAGGAACATTGCCTCTCAACTAGTTTTGAGAGTTTAATGATACATTTCAGTGAAGAGTCATGAAAAGCTACTCAATTTGCTTATTTCTCTCTTTCAAGCTTTGTGTGACATACATTTAAGGTTCTAGCTTCCTTGAAGTAAAAAATATAGGATTCGTACACTGTGTAATGTGCTCTCAACTCGCATTAAGGAATTCCTGGATGTTAGATACCTTTCTACACTAAGAACTGACTTGGAGAATTCGTTTCAGCTGTTCAAAACGAGTTATCATCTATTTACTGCCATTTTCTCTGAATTATTCATGTTTTCACGTAGTTTCCTATATTCAGCCATCTTGTCCAAGTATAAACATTGCCCACATAGACAAACAACTTCCTACACACTGTTATGAACAGAAGAAACTCGAGAAAACTGTCCCTCAACTATGCTATAGAGTGTAATGCTACATTACAGTGAAGTGTATTGCTTCCCAAAGCTGCTTAATGTGTTTATTTCTCTATTTCAATGGTATTCTGATTGTACGACACACATTTACCGTTCTAGGCTCATTTAAGTAAACAATATATGATTCATACACTGTTAAATGTGATCTGAACTCTAAATAAGGCTTTCCTGGATAGTAGATACATTTTATACACAAACAAAAGAGTTGGAGAATTGTTTTATACAACTTCTATGCGAGTTCTCATCTATTTACAATTGTTTTCCCAGAATTACTGATGTTTTCTTGTAGTTTCTAACATTAGACCAAGAATAAGCATTGGGAACATGGACAAACAACTACCTAAACACTGTAATGAACCTGAAAAGCTCGGGAACATTGCCTCTCAACTAGTTTTGAGAGTTTAATGATACATTTCAGTGAAGAGTCATGAAAAGCTACTCAATTTGCTTATTTCTCTATTTCAAGCTTTGTGTGACATACATTTAAGGTTCTAGCTTCCTTGAAGTAAAAAATATGGGATTCATACACTGTGCAATGTGCTCTCAACTCGAATTAAGGAATTCCTGGATGTTAGATACCTTTCTAGACTATGAACTGACTTGTAGTATTCTATTCAGATGTTCTAAACGATTTTTCACCTAATTACTGCCATTTTCTCTGAATTATTCATGTTTTCATGTAGTTTCCTATATTCAGCCATCTTGTCCAAGTATAAACATTGCCCACATAGACAAACACATTCCTACACACTGTTATGAACAGAAGAAACTCGAGAACACTGTCCCTCAACTATGCTATAGAGTGTAATGCTACATTACAGTGAAGTGTATTGCTTCCCAAAGCTGCTTAATGTGTTTATTTCTCTATTTCAATGGTATTCTGATTGTACGACACACATTTACCGTTCTAGGCTCATTTAAGTAAACAATATATGATTCATACACGGTTAAATGTGATCTGAACTCTAAATATAAGGCTTTCCTGGAATCAGTAGATACATTTTATACGACAAACGAAAAGAGTTGGGAGAATTGTTTTACTAGCATTCTTCTAATGGCGAGTTTTCTCATCTATTTACAGTAGTTTTTCCCAGAATTTACAAAACTTGAAGTGATTATCCCCTTGTAGTTTCTAACATTAGAACCCAAGAATTAAGCATTGGGAAAACATGGGTACAAACAACTACCTAAACACTGTAATGAACCTGAGAAGCACGGGAACATTGCCTCTCAACTGGTTTTGACAGTTTAATGCTACATTTCAGTGAAGAGTCATGCAACGCTACTGAATTTGCTTACTTCTCTCTTTCAAGCTTTGTGTGACATACATTTAAGTAACTAGCTGCCTTGAGGTAAAAAAGTATAGGAGTTGCATACACTTGTGTAATGGTGCTGCACTCAACTCGCATTAAGGAATTCCTGGATGTTAGATACCTTTCTGACACTAAGAACTGACTTGTGAGAATTCGTAGTTCAGCTGTTCTAAGCGAGTTATCATCTATTTACTATGGCCATTTTTCCTGCTGAATTATTCATTGTATTTCACGTAGGTTTCCTATATTCATGCCGATCGTGTCCAAGTAGAAAAACATTGCCGGCACAAAGACAAACAGACGTCCTACACAAGCTGTTATGAAACGAGAAGAAACTCGAGAACACTGTCCCTCAACTATGTTATAGAGTTTTAATGCTACATTACAGTGAAGTTTATTGCTTCCCAAAGCTGCTAAATGAGTTGTTTTCTCTATTTCAATTGTATTTCTGATGAGTACGACACACATTATACTGTTCTAGGCACCTTTAAGTAAACAATATATGATTCATACACTGTTAAAGGTGGATCTGAACTCTAAATAAGGCTTTCCTGGATCGTAGATACATTTTAATACACAGACAAAAGATTTGCAGAATTGTTTTAATATACATCTTCTATGCGAGTTCTCATCTAATTAACAATTGTTTTCCCCTGATGTACTGATGTTTTCTTTGTAGTTTCTAACATTAGACCAAGAATAAGCATTGGGAAAAGGACAGACAACTACCTAAACACTGTAATGAACCTGAAAAGCTCGGGAACATTGCCTCTCAACTAGTTTTGAGAGTTTAATGATACATTTCAGTGAAGAGTCATGAAAAGCTACTCAATTTGCTTATTTCTCTATTTCAAGCTTTGTGTGACATGCATTTAAGGTTCTAGCTTCCTTGAAGTAAAAAATAGGGGATTCATACACTGTGTAATGTGCTCTCAACTCGAATTAAGGAATTCCTGGATGTTAGATACCTTTCTACACTAAGAACTGACTTGGAGAATTCGTTTTCAAGCTGTTCTAAGGGAGTTTATTCATCTATTTACTGCCATTGTTCTCTGAACTTATTCATGTTTTCACGTAGTTTCCCCTATATTTCAGCCATCTTGTCCAAGTATAAACATTGCCCACATAGACAAAGAAACTTCCTTACACACTGTTATGAACAGAAGAAACTCGAGAAACACTGTCCCCACCCTCAACTATGCTATAGAGTGCTTAAATGCTACAATTACAGTGAAGTGTATTGCTTCCCCAAAGCTGCTTAATGTGTTTATTTCTCTTATTTCAATGGTATTCTGAATTGTTACGGACACACAATTTACCATTCTAGGCTCATTTAAGTAAACAATATAATGATTCAATACACTGTTAAATGTGATCTGAACTCCTAAAAAAGGCTTTCCTGGATCGTAGATACAGTTTTATACACAAACAAAAGAGGTTGGAGAATTGTTTTATACATCTTCTATGCGATAGTTCTCATCTAATTACAATTGTTTTCTCCCAGAATTACTGATGTTTTTCTTGTAGTTTCTAACAGTTAGACCAAGAATAAAGCATTGGGAACATGGACAAACAACTACCTAAACACTGTAATGAACCTGAAAAGCTCGGGAACAATTGCCTCTCAACCAGTTTGTTTTGAGAGTTTACTGGTACCATTTCAGTGAAAAGTCATGAAATGCTACTCAATTTGCTTATTTCTCCTATTTTCAAGCTTTGTGTGACATACATTTAAGGTTCTAGGCTTCCTTGAGGTAAAAAAATATGGGATTCATACACTTGTGTTAAAAATGTGCTCTCAACTCGAAATTAAGGAATTCCTGGATGTTAGATACCTTTCTACACTAAGAAACTGACTTGGAGAAATTCGTTTCAGCTGTTTCTAAGTCGAGTTATCATCTATTTACTAACAGCCATTTTCTTTATCTGAACTATTCATGTTTTCACGTAGTTTTCCTATATTCAGCCATCTTGTCCAAGTATAAACATTGCCCACATAGACAAACAAACTTCCCTACACACTGTTATGAACAGAAGACACTCTGAGAACCACTGTCCCCTCAACTATGCTATAGAGTGTAATGCTAATATTACAGTGAAGTTCCCATGGCGTCCCAAAGCTGCTTAATGTGTTTATTTCTCTATTTCAATGGTATTCTGATTGTTACGACACACAATTTACTGTTCTAGGCTCATTCTTTAAGTATAACAATATATGATTCATACACGGTTAAATGTGATCTGATCTCGAAATAAGGGCTTTCCCTGGATCGTTAGATACATTTTATACACATACAAAAGAGTTGGAGAATTGTTTTATATACATCTTCTATGCGAGTTCTCATCTATTTTACAATAGTTTTCCCAGAATTACTGAATGTTTTCGTGTTGTTTCGAACATTAGACCAAGAATAAGCATTGGAAACTATGGACAAACAACTACCTAAACAACTGTAATGAACCTGAAAAGCTCGGGGAGGAAACATTGCCTCACAACTAGGTTTTTCAGAGTGTAATGATACATTTCAGTGAAGAGTCATGAAAAAGCTAACTCAATTTGCTTATTTCTCCTCTTTCAAGCTTGGTATGTGTGACATACATTATAGTTCCTAGCTTCCTTGAAGTCAAAATAATAGGATTCATACACAGTGTAATGTGCCCTCAACTCGAATTAAGGAATTGCTGGATGTGTAGATGACCTTTCTACACTACGAACTGGACTTGGAGAATTCGTTTCAGCTGTTTCCTTTAAACGAGTTATCAATCTATTTACTGCCATTTGCTCTGAATTATTCATGTCTTCACGTTAAAGTTTCCTATATTCAGCCATCTTGTCCAAGTATAAAACATTGCCCACATAGACAAACAACTTCCTACACACTGTTTTAGAAAAGAAGAACAACTCGAAGAACACTGTCCCTCAACTATTGGCTATAGAGTGTAAATGCTAACATTACAGTGACAGTGTATTGCTTCCCAAAGCTGTCTTAATGTGTTTATTTCTCTATTTCAATGGGTATTCTGGATCATATGACCCACATGTAACCATTTTTTGGCTCATTTTAAAGTCAACAATATATGATTCATACACTGTTAAATGTGATTCTGAAACCTCTAAATAAGGCTCCCCCTTTTTTTCCTGGATCGTAGATACATTTTATACACAACACAAAAGAGTTGGAGAATCGTTTTATACATCTTCTATGCAGAGATTCTCTATCTATTTACAATTATTTTCCCAGAATTACTGAGGTTTTCTTGTAGTTTCTAACATTAGACCAAGAATAAGCATTGGGAACAAGGACAAAAACTACCTAAACACTGTAATGAACCTGAAAAGCTTGGGAACATTGCCTCTCAACTAGTTTTGAGAGTTTAATATTTACACTTTCAGTGAAAGATTCATGAAAAGCTACTCTATTTTGCGTTATTTCTCTCTTTCAAGCTTTGTGGTGACATACATTTAAGGTTCTAGCTTCCTTTGAATGTGAAAAATATATGGAATTCATGCACACTGTGTAATCTGTGGCTCTCAACTCGAATTAAAGGAAATTTCCTACCTGGATGTTAAGATCCCTTTCTACACTAAGAAACTGGTACTTGGAGAATTTCCGTTTCAGCTGTTCTAAATGAGTTATCATCTATTTACTGCCATTTTGCCTGAATTATTCATGTTTTCATGTAGGTTTCCTATTATTCAAGCCATCTTGTACAAGTATAAACATTGCCCACATAAGACAAAGAACTATTCCTACACAACTGTTATGAAACAGAAGAACCTCGAGAGAACACTGTCCCTCAACTATTCTATAGAGTTGTAATGCCTACATTACAGTGAAGTGTATTGCTTCCCAAAGTTGCTCAAATTTGCTGATTTCTCTCTTTCAAGCCCTTGTGGTGAGACACACATGTAAAGTTCTAGGATACTTCTAAGTAAATAAAAGAGGTTTCATACACTGTTTAATTGTGTTCTTAACTCTAATTAAGTACTTTCCCTGGATGTTGGATACCTTTTTCTACACTAAGAACTGAACTTGTTAGTATGTGATTCTGGCTGTTCTAAAACCAGTTTCTCATCTTTTTACTGCCATTTTCTCTGAATTATTCATGGTTTTCAATGTAGTTTCCTATATTCATCCATCTTGTCCAAGTATAAACACTGGCAACACATAGACAAACAACTTCCCTACGCACTGTAATTGAGCAGAGGAAAAGCCTTTGAACATTGTCCCTTCAACTATGATATAGAGTGGTAATGGCCTACATTAAAGTGGAACTGTAAGGCCTTTTCCCAAAGCTCGGGAAACATTGTCTTCTCAAGTAAAGATTATATATAGAGTTTAATCATTCATTTCAGTGAGGTGTCAGGCTTTTCGGAGCTACTTAATTGACTTTTTTCTGTCTTTCACAGCTTTGTGTGACATACAATTTAAAATTCTAGGCTCCTTAAGGAAAAAATATCGGATTCAAACACTGTTTATTGTGCTCTCAACTCGAAATAAGGAATTTCCTGGATGTTTAGATACATTTCTAACACTAATAAACTGACTTGGAGAATTCGTTTCAGCGGTTCTAAACGAGTTCTCATCTGTTT
>JAPZQD010000108.1:0-19725 GCA_036971965.1 Nyctalus aviator | reverse complement strand
GTGTATGAATCCTATATTTTTTACTTCAAGGAAGATAGAACCTTAAATGTATGTCACACAAAGCTTGAAAGAGAGAAATAAGCAAATTGAGTAGCTTTTCATGACTCTTCACTGAAATGTATCATTAAACTCTCAAAACTAGTTGAGAGGCAATGTTCCCGAGCTTTTCAGGTTCATTACAGTGTTTAGGTAGTTGTTTGTCCATGTTCCCAATGCTTATTCTTGGTCTAATTTAGAAACTACAAGAAAACATCAGTAATTCTGGGAAAACAACTGTAAATAGATGAGAACTCGCATAGAAGATGTATAAAACGATTCTCCAACTCTTTTGTTTGTGTATAAAATGTATCTACGATCCAGGAAAGCCTTATTTAGAATTCAGATCACATTTAACAGTGTATGAATCATATATTGTTTACTTAAATGAGCCTAGAACGGTAAATGTGTGTCGTACAATCAGAATACCATTGAAATAGAGAAATAAACACATTAAGCAGCTTTGGGAAGCAATACACTTCACTGTAATGTAGCATTACACTCTATAGCATAGTTATGCGACAGTGTTCTCGAGTTTCTTCTGTTCATAACAGTGTGTAGGAAGTTGTTTGTCTCTGTGGGCAGTGTTTATACTTGGACAAGATGGCTGAATATAGGAAACTACATGAAAACATGAATAATTCAGAGAAAATGGCAGTAAATAGATGACAACTCGTTTAGAACAGCTGAAACGAATTCTCCAAGTCAGTTCTTAGTGTAGAAAGGTATCTAACATCCAGGAATTCCTTAATTCGAGTTGAGAGCACATTACACAGTGTATGAATCCTATATTTTTTACTTCAAGGAAGCTAGAACCTTAAATGTATGTCACACAAAGCTTGAAAGAGAGAAATAAGCAAATTGAGTAGTTTTTCATGACTCTTCACTGAAATGTATCATTAAACTCTCAAAACTAGTTGAGAGGCAATGTTCCCGAGCTTTTCAGGTTCATTACAGTGTTTAGGGAGTTGTTTGTCCATGTTCCCAATGCTAATTCTTGGTCTAATGTTAGAAACTACAAGAAAACATCAGTAATTCTGGGAAAACAACTGTAAATAGATGAGAACTCGCAAAGAAGATGTATAAAACGATTCTCCAACTCTTTTGTTTTGTGTATAAAATGTATCTACGATCCAGGAAAGCCTCATTTAGAGTTCAGATCCCATTTAACAGTGTATGAATCATATATTGTTTACTTAAATGAGCCTAGAACGGTGAATGTGTGTCGTACAATCAGAATATCATTGAAATAGAGAAATAAACACATTAATTAGCTTTGGGAAGCAATACACTTCACTGTAATGTAGCATTACACTCTATAGCATAGTTTTGGGATAGTGTAATCGAGTTTCTTCTGTTCATAACAGTGTGTAGGAAGTTGTTTGTCTATGTGGGCAATGTTTATACTTGGACAAGATGGCTCAATATAGGAAACTACGTGAAAACATGAATAATTCAGAGAAAATGGCAGTAAATAGATGATAACTCGTTTAGCACAACTGAAACGAATTCTCCAAGTCAGTTCTTAGTGTAGAAAGGTATCTAACATCCAGGAATTCCTTAATTCGAGTTGAGAGCACATTACACAGTGTATGAATCCTATATTTTTTACTTCAAGGAAGCTAGAACCTTAAATGTATGTCACACAAAGCTTGAAAGAGAGAAATAAGCAAATTGAGTAGCTTTTCATGACTCTTCACTGAAATGTATCATTAAACTCTCAAAACTAGTTGAGAGGCAATGTTCCCCAGCTTTTCAGGTTCATTACAGTGTTTAGGTACTTATTTGTCCATGTTCCCAATGCTTATTCTTGGTCTAATGTTAGAAACTACAAGAAAACATCAGTAATTCTGGGAAAACAACTGTAAATAGATGAGAACTCGCAAAGAAGATGTATAAAACGATTATCCAACTCTTTTGTTTTGTGTATAAAATGTATCTACGATCCAGGAAAGCCTCATTTAGAGTTCAGATCCCATTTAACAGTGTATGAATCCTATATTGTTTACTTAAATGAGCCTAGAACGGTAAATGTGTGTCGTACAATCAGATTACCATTGAAATAGAGAAATGAATACATTAAGCAGCTTTGGGAAGCAAAACACTTCACTGTAATGTAGCATTACACCCTATAGCATAGCTGAGGGACAGTGTTCTCGAGTTTCTTCTGCTCATAATAGTGTGTTGGAAGTTGTTTATCTATGTGGGCAATGTTTATACTTGGACAAGATGGCTGAATATAGGAAACTACGTGAAAACATGAATAATTTAGTGAAAATGGCAGTAAATAGATGATAACTCGTTTAGAACAGCTGAAACGAATTCTCCAAGTCAGTTCTTAGTGTTGAAAGGTATATATCAACCAGGAATTCCTCAATTCGAGTTGAGAGCACATTAAACAGTGTGTGAATCCTATATTTTTATTTCAATGAAGCTAGAAACTTAAATGTATGTCACACAAAGCTTGAAAGAGAGAAATAAGCAAATTGAGTAGCTTTTCATGACTCTTCACTGAAATGTATCATTAAACTCTCAAAACTAGTTGAGAGGCAATGTTCCCGAGCTTTTCAGGTTCATAACAGTGTTTAGGTAGTTGATTGTCCATGTTCCCAATGCTAATTCTTGGTCTAATGTTAGAAACTACAAGAAAACATCAGTAATTCTGGGAAAACAATTGTAAATAGATGAGAACTCGCATAGAAGATGTATAAAACGATTCTCCAACTCTTTTGTTTGTGTATAAAATGTATCTACGATCCAGGAAAGCCTTATTTAGAGTTCAGATCACATTTAACAGTGTATGAATCCTATATTGTTTACTTAAATGAGCCTAGAACGGTAAATGTGTGTCGTACAATCAGAATACCATTGAAATAGAGAAATAAACACATTAAGCAGCTTTGGGAAGCAAAACACTTCACTGTAATGTAGCATTACACTCTATAGCATAGTTGAGGGACAGTGTTCTCGAGTTTCTTCTGTTCATAACAGTGTGTAGGAAGTTGTTTGTCTATGTGGGCAATGTTTATACTTGGAAAAGATGGCTGAATTTAGGAAACTACGTGAAAACATGAGTAATTCAGAGAAAATGGCAGTAAATAGATGACAACTCGTTTAGAACAGCTGAAACGAATTCTCCAAGTCAGTTCTTAGTGTAGAAAGGTATCTAACATCCAGGAATTCCTTAATTCGAGTTGAGAGCACATTACACAGTGTATGAATCCTATATTTTTTTACTTCAAGGAAGCTAGAACCTTAAATGTATGTCACACAAAGCTTGAAAGAGAGAAATAAGCAAATTGAGTAGCTTTTCATGACTCTTCACTGAAATGTATCATTAAACTCTCAAAACTAGTTGAGAGGCAATGTTCCCTAGCTTTTCAGGTTCATTACAGTGTTTAGGGAGTTGTTTGTCCCTGTTCCCAATGCTAATTCTTGGTCTAATGTTAGAAACTACAAGAAAACATCAGTAATTCTGGGAAAACAATTGTAAATAGATGAGAACTCGCATAGAAGATGTATAAAACGATTCTCCAACTCTTTTGTTTGTGTATAAAATGTATCTACGATCCAGGAAAGCCTCATTTAGAGTTCAGATCACATTTAACCGTGTATGAATCCTATATTGTTTACTTAAATGAGCCTAGAATGGTAAATGTGTGTCGTACAATCAGAATACCATTGAAATAGAGAAATAAACACATTAAGCAGCTTTGGGAAGCAAAACACTTCACTGTAATGTAGCATTACACCCTATAGCATAGCTATGGGACAGTGTTATTGAGTTTCATTTGTTCATAACACTGTGTAGGAAGCTGTTTGTCAATGTGGGCAATGTTTATACTTGGACAAGATGGCTGAATATAGGAAACTACTTGAAAACATGAATAATTCAGAGAAAATGGCAGTATATAGATGATAACTCGTTTAGAACAGCTGAAACGAATTCTCCAAGTCAGTTCTTAGTGTAGAAAGGTATCTAACATCCAGGAATTCCTTAATTCGAGTTGAGAGCACATTACACAGTGTATGAATCCTATATTTTTTACTTCAAGGAAGCTAGAACCTTAAATGTATGTCACACAAAGCTTGAAAGAGAGAAATAAGCAAATTGAGTAGCTTTTCATGACTCTTCACTGAAATGTATCATTAAACTCTCAAAACTAGTTGAGAGGCAATGTTCCCGAGCTTTTCAGGTTCATTACAGTGTTTAGGTAGTTGTTTGTCCATGTTCCCAATGCTTATTCTTGGTCTAATGTTAGAAACTACAAGAAAACATCAGTAATTCTGGGAAAACAACTGTAAATAGATGAGAACTCGCATAGAAGATGTATAAAACGATTCTCCAACTCTTTTGTTTGTGTATAAAATGTATCTACGATCCAGGAAAGCCTCATTTAGAGTTCAGATCACATTTAACAGTGTAGGAATCATATATTGTTTACTAAAATGAGCCTAGAACGGTAAATGTGTGTCGTACAATCAGAATACCATTGAAATAGAGAAATAAACACATTAAGCAGCTTTGGGAAGCAATACACTTCACTGTAATGTAGCATTACACTCTATAGCATAGTTGAGGGACAGTGTTCTTGAGTTTCATCTGTTCATAACAGCGTGTAGGAAGTTGTTTGTCCATGTTGGCAATGTTTATACTTGGACAAGATGGCTGAATATAGGAAACTACGTGAAAACATGAATAATTCAGAGAAAATGGCATTAAAAGATGATAACTCGTTTAGAACTGCTGAAACGCATTCTCCAAGTCAGTTCTTAGTGTAGAAAGGTATCTAACATCCAGGAATTCCTTAATTCGAGTTGAGAGCACATTACACAGTGTATGAATCTATATTTTTTTACTTCAATGAAGCTGGAACCTTAAATGTATGTCACACAAAGCTTGAAAGTGAGAAATAAGCACATTGAGTAGTTTTTCATGACTCTTCACTGAAATGTATCATTAAAATCTGAAAACTAGTTGAGAGGCAATGTTCCCGAGCTTTTCAGGTTCATTACAGTGTTTAGGTAGTTGTTTGTCCATGTTCCCAATGCTTATTCTTGGTCTAATGTTAGAAACTACAAGAAAACATCAGTAATTCGGGAAAACAACTGTAAATAGATGAGAACTCGAATAGAAGATGTATAAAACGATTCTCCAACTCTTTTGTTTGTGTATAAAATGTATCTACGATCCAGGAAAGCCTTATTTAGAGTTCAGATCACATTTAAAAGTGTAGGAATCATATATTGTTTACTAAAATGAGCCTAGAACGGTAAATGTGTGTCGTACAATCAGAATACCATTGAAATAGAGAAATAAACACATTAAGCAGCTTTGGGAAGCAATACACTTCACTGTAATGTAGCATTACACTCTATAGCATAGTTGAGGGACAGTGTTCTTGAGTTTCTTCTGTTCATAACAGTGTGTAGGAAGTTGTTTGTCTATGTGGGCAATGTTTATACTTGGACAAGATGGCTGAATATAGGAAACTACGTGAAAACATGAATAATTCAGAGAAAATGGCAGTAAAAAGATGATAACTCATTTAGAACTGCTGAAACGCATTCTCCAAGTCAGGTCTTAGTGTAGAAAGGTATCTAACATCCAGGAATTCCTTAATTCGAGTTGAGAGCACATTAAACAGTGTATGAATCCTATATTTTTACTTCAATGAAGCTAGAACCTTAAATGTATGTCACACAAAGCTTGAAAGACTGAAATAAGCACATTGTGTAGCTTTTCATGACTCTTCACTGAAATGTATCATTAAACTCTCAAAACTAGTTGAGAGGCAATGTTCCCGAGCTTTTCAGGTTCATTACAGTGTTTAGGGAGTTGTTTGTCCATGTTCCCAATGCTTATTATGGGTCTAATGTTAAAAACTGCAAGAAAGCATCAGTAATTCTGAGAAAACAATTGTAAATAGATGAGAACTCGCATAGAAGATGTATAAAACGATTCTCCAACTCTTTTGTTTGTGTATAAAATGTATCTACGATCCAGGAAAGCCTCATTTAGAGTTCAGAGCACATTTAACAGTGTAGGAATCATATATTGTTTACTTAAATGAGCCTAGAACGGTGAATATGTGTCGTAAAATCAGAATACCATTGAAACAGAGAAATAAACGCATTAAGCAGCTTTGGGAAGCAATACACTTCACTGTAATTTAGCATTACACTCTATAGCATAGTTTTGGGATAGTGTTCTCGAGTTTCTTCTGTTCATAAAAGTGTGTAGGAAGTTGTTTGTCTATGTGGGCAATGTTTATACTTGGACAAGATGGGTGAATATAGGAAACTATTTGAAACCATGAATAATACAGAGAAAATGGCACTAAATAGATGATAACTGGTTTAGAACAGCTGAAACGAATTCTCCAAGTCAGTTCTTAGTGTAGAAAGGTATCAAACATCCAGGAATTCCTTAATTCAATTTGAGAGTACATTACACAGTGTATGAATCCTATATTTTTTACTTCATGGAAGCTAGAACCTTAAATGTATGTCACACAAAGCTTGAAAGAGAGAAATAAGCAAATTGAGTAGCTTTTCATGACTCTTCACTGAAATGTATCATTAAACTCTCAAAACTAGTTGAGAGGCAATGTTCCCGAGCTTTTCAGGTTCATTACAGTGTTTAGGTAGTTGTTTGTCCATGTTCCCAATGCTTATTCTTGGTCTAATGTTAGAAACTACAAGAAAACATCAGTAATTCTGGGAAAACAATTGTAAATAGATGAGAACTCGCATAGAAGTTGTATAAAACGATTCTCCAACTCTTTTGTTTGTGTATAAAATGTATCTATTATCCAGAAAAGCCTTATTTAGAGTTCAGATCACATTTAACAGTGTAGGAATTATATATTGTTTGCTAAAATGAGCCTAGAACGGTAAATGTGTGTCGTACAATCAGAATACCATTGAAATAGAGAAATAAACACATTAAGCAGCTTTGGGAAGCAAAACACTTCACTGTAATGTAGCATTAAACTCTATAGCATAGTTGAGGGACAGTGTTCTCGAGTTTCATCTTTTCATAACAGTGTGTAGGAAGTTGTTTGTCCATCTGGGCAATGTTTATACTTGGACAAGATGGCTGAATATAGGAAACTACGTGAAAACATGAATAATACAGAGAAAATGGCAGTAAATAGATGATAACTCGTTTAGAACAGCTGAAACGCATTCTCCAAGTCAGTTCTTAGTGTAGAAAGGTATCTAACATCCAGGAATTCCTTAATTCGAGTTGAGAGCACATTACACAGTGTATGAATCTATATTTTTTTACTTGAAGGAAGCTAGAACCTTAAATGTATGTCACACAAAGCTTGAAAGAGAGAAGTAAGCACATTGAGTAGCTTTTCATGACTCTTCACTGAAATGTATCATTAAACTCTCAAAACTAGTTGAGAGGCAATGTTCCCGAGATTTTCAGGTTCATTACAGTGTTTAGGTAGTTCTTTGTCCATGTTCCCAATGCTTATTCTTGGTCTAATGTTAGAAACTACAAGAAAACATCAGTAATTCTGGGAAAACAACTGTAAATAGATGAGAACTCGCAAAGAAGATGTATAAAACGATTCTCCAACTCTTTTGTTTTGTGTATAAAATGTATCTACGATCCAGGAAAGCCTCATTTAGAGTTCAGATCCCATTTAACAGTGTATGAATCATATATTGTTTACTTAAATGAGCCTAGAACGGTGAATGTGTGTCGTACAATCAGAATATCATTGAAATAGAGAAATAAACACATTAATTAGCTTTGGGAAGCAATACACTTCACTGTAATGTAGCATTACACTCTATAGCATAGTTTTGGGATAGTGTAATCGAGTTTCTTCTGTTCATAACAGTGTGTAGGAAGTTGTTTGTCTATGTGGGCAATGTTTATACTTGGACAAGATGGCTCAATATAGGAAAATACGTGTAAACATGAATAATTCAGAGAAAATGGCAGTAAATAGATGATAACTCGTTTAGCACAACTGAAACGAATTCTCCAAGTCAGTTCTTAGTGTAGAAAGGTATCTAACATCCAGGAATTCCTTAATTCGAGTTGAGAGCACATTACACAGTGTATGAATCCTATATTTTTTACTTCAAGGAAGCTAGAACCTTAAATGTATGTCACACAAAGCTTGAAAGAGAGAAATAAGCAAATTGAGTAGCTTTTCATGACTCTTCACTGAAATGTATCATTAAACTCTCAAAACTAGTTGAGAGGCAATGTTCCCGAGCTTTTCAGGTTCATTACAGTGTTTAGGGAGTTGTTTGTCCCTGTTCCCAATGCTTATTCTTGGTCTAATGTTAGAAACTACAAGAAAACATCAGTAATTCTGGGAAAACAATTGTAAATAGATGAGAACTCGCATAGAAGATGTATAAAACGATTCTCCAACTCTTTTGTTTGTGTATAAAATGTATCTACGATCCAGGAAAGCCTCATTTAGAGTTCAGATCACATTTAACCGTGTATGAATCCTATATTGTTTACTTAAATGAGCCTAGAATGGTAAATGTGTGTCGTACAATCAGAATACCATTGAAATAGAGAAATAAACACATTAAGCAGCTTTGGGAAGCAAAACACTTCACTGTAATTTAGCATTACACCCTATAGCATAGCTGAGGGACAGTTTTCTCGAGTTTCTTCTGTTCATAACAGTGTGTAGGAAGTTGTTTGTCTATGTGGGCAATGTTTATACTTGGACAAGTTGGCTGAATATAGGAAACTACGTGAAAACATGAATAATTCAGAGAAAATGGCAGTAAATAGATGACAACTCGTTTAGAACAGCTGAAACGAATTCTCCAAGTCAGTTCTTAGTGTAGAAAGGTATCTAACATCCATGAATTCCTTAATTCGAGTTGAGAGCACATTACACAGTGTAGGAATCCTATATTTTTTACTTCAAGGAAGCTAGAACCTTAAATGTATGTCACACAAAGCTTGAAGGATAGAAATAAGCAAATTGAGTAGCTTTTCATGACTCTTCACTGAAATGTATCATTAAACTCTCAAAACTAGTTGAGAGGCAATGTTCCCGAGCTTTTCAGGTTCATTACAGTGTATAGGTATTTGTTTGTCCATGTTCCCAATGCTTATTCTTGGTCTAATGTTAGAAACTACAAGAAAACATCAGTAATTCTGGGAAAACAATTGTAAATAGATGAGAACTCGCATAGAAGATGTATAAAAACGATTCTCCAACTCTTTTGTTTGTGTATAAAATGTATCTATGATCCAGGAAAGCCTTATTTAGAGTTCAGATCACATTTAACAGTGTATGAATCCTATATTGTTTACTTAAATGAGCCTAGAACGGTAAATGTGTGTCGTACAATCAGATTACCATTGAAATAGAGAAATGAATACATTAAGCAGCTTTGGGAAGCAAAACACTTCACTGTAATGTAGCATTACACCCTATAGCATAGCTGAGGGACAGTGTTCTCGAGTTTCTTCTGTTCATAACAGTGTGTAGGAAGTTGTTTGTCTATGTGGGCAATGTTTATACTTGGACAAGATGGCTGAATATAGGAAACTACATGAAAACATGAATAATTCAGTGAAAATGGCAGTAAATAGATGATAACTCGTTTAGAACAGCTGAAACGAATTCTCCAAGTCAGTTCTTAGTGTAGAAAGGTATATAACATCCAGGAATTCCTTAATTCGAGTTGAGAGCACATTAAACAGTGTATGAATCCTATATTTTTATTTCAATGAAGCTAGAACCTTAAATGTATGTCACACAAAGCTTGAAAGAGAGAAATAAGCAAATTGAGTAGCTTTTCATGACTCTTCACTGAAATGTATCATTAAACTCTCAAAACTAGTTGAGAGGCAATGTTCCCGAGCTTTTCAGGTTCATTACAGTGTTTAGGGAGTTGTTTGTCCATGTTCCCAATGCTAATTCTTGGTCTAATGTTAGAAACTACAAGAAAACATCAATATTTCTGGGAAAACAATTGTAAATAGATGAGAACTCGCATAGAAGATGTATAAAAACGATTCTCCAACTCTTTTGTTTGTGTATAAAATGTATCTACGATCCAGGAAAGCCTTATTTAGAGTTCAGATCACATTTAACAGTGTATGAATCCTATATTGTTCACTTAAATGAGCCTAGAACGGTAAATGTGTGTCGTACAATCAGAATACCATTGAAATAGAGAAATAAACACATTAAGCAGCTTTGGGAAGCAAAACACTTCACTGTAATTTAGCATTACACCCTATAGCATAGCTGAGGGACAGTGTTCTCGAGTTTCTTCTGTTCATAACAGTGTGTAGGAAGTTGTTTGTCTATGTGGGCAATGTTTATACTTGGAAAAGATGGCTGAATTTAGGAAACTACGTGAAAACATGAGTAATTCAGAGAAAAAGGCAGTAAATAGATGATAACTCGTTTAGAACAGCTGAAACGAATTCTCCCAGTCAGTTCTTAGTGTAGAAAGGTATCTAACATCCAGGAATTCCTTAATTCGAGTTGAGAGCACATTACACAGTGTATGAATCCTATATTTTTTACTTCAAGGAAGCTAGAACCTTAAATGTATGTCACACAAAGCTTGAAAGAGAGAAATAAGCAAATTGAGTAGCTTTTCATGACTCTTCACTGAAATGTATCATTAAACTCTCAAAACTAGTTGAGAGGCAATGTTCCCGAGCTTTTCAGGTTCATTACAGTGTTTAGGGAGTTGTTTGTCCCTGTTCCCAATGCTAATTCTTGGTCTAATGTTAGAAACTACAAGAAAACATCAGTAATTCTGGGAAAACAATTGTAAATAGATGAGAACTCGCATAGAAGATGTATAAAACGATTCTCCAACTCTTTTGTTTGTGTATAAAATGTATCTACGATCCAGGAAAGCCTTATCAAATTCAGATCACATTTAACCGTGTATGAATCCTATATTGTTTACTTAAATGAGCCTAGAATGGTAAATGTGTGTCGTACAATCAGAATACCATTGAAATAGAGAAATAAACACATTAAGCAGCTTTGGGAAGCAAAACACTTCACTGTAATGTAGCATTACACCCTATAGCATAGCTATGGGACAGTGTTATTGAGTTTCATCTGTTCATAACACTGTGTTGGAAGCTGTTTGTCAATGTGGGCAATGTTTATACTTGGACAAGATGGCTGAATATAGGAAACTACTTGAAAACATGAATAATTCAGAGAAAATGGCAGTAAATAGATGATAACTCGTTTAGAACAGCTGAAACGAATTCTCCAAGTCAGTTCTTAGTGTAGAAAGGTATCTAACATCCAGGAATTCCTTAATTCGAGTTGAGAGCACATTACACAGTGTATGAATCCTATATTTTTTACTTCAAGGAAGCTAGAACCTTAAATGTATGTCACACAAAGCTTGAAAGAGAGAAATAAGCAAATTGAGTAGCTTTTCATGACTCTTCACTGAAATGTATCATTAAACTCTCAAAACTAGTTGAGAGGCAATGTTCCCGAGCTTTTCAGGTTCATTACAGTGTTTAGGGAGTTGTTTGTCCATGTTCCCAATGCTAATTCTTGGTCTAATGTTAGAAACTACAAGAAAACATCAGTAATTCTGGGAAAACAATTGTAAATAGATGAGAACTCGCATAGAAGATGTATAAAACGATTCTCCAACTCTTTTTTTTGTGTATAAAATGTATCTACGATCCAGGAAAGCCTTATTTAGAGTTCAGATCACATTTAACAGTGTATGAATCATATATTGTTTACTTAAATGAGCCTATAACGGTAAATGTGTGTCGTACAATCAGAATAACATTGAAATAGAGAAATAAACACATTAAGCAGTTTTGGGAAGCAATACACTTCCCTGTAATGTAGCATTTCACTCTATAGCATAGTTGAGGGACAGTGTTCTCGAGTTTCTTCTGTTCATGACAGTGTGTAGGAAGTTGTTTGTCTTTGTGGGCAATGTTTATACTTGGACAAGATGGCTGAATATAGGAAACTACATGAAAACATGAATAATTCAGAGAAAATGGCAGTAAATAGATGACAACTCGTTTAGAATAGGTGAAACGCATTCTCCAAGTCAGTTCTTAGTGTAGAAAGGTATCTAACATCCAGGAATTCCTTAATTCGAGTTGAGAGCACATTACACAGTGTATGAATCCTATATTTTTTACTTCAAGGATGCTAGAACCTTAAATGTATGTCACACAAAGCTTGAAAGAGAGAAATAAGCAAATTGAGCAGCTTTTCATGACTCTTCACTGAAATGTATCATTAAACTCTCAAAACTAGTTGAGAGGCAATGTTCCCGAGCTTTTCAGGTTCATTACAGTGTTTAGGTAGTTGTTTGTCCATGTTCCCAATGCTTATTCTTGGTCTAATTTTAGAAACTACAAGAAAACATCAGTAATTCGGGAAAACAACTGTAAATAGATGAGAACTCGCATAGAAGATGTATAAAACGATTCTCCAACTCTTTTGTTTTTGTATAAAATGTATCTACGATCCAGGAAAGCCTTATTTATAATTCAGATCACATTTAACATTGTAGGAATCATATATTGTTTACTTAAATGAGCCTAGAATGGTAAATGTGTGTCGTACAATCAGAATACCATTGAAATAGAGAAATAAACACATTAAGCAGCTTTGGGAAGCAATACACTTCACTGTAATGTAGCATTACACTCTATAGCATACTTGAGGGACAGTGTTCTCGAGTTTCTTCTGTTCATAACAGTGTGTAGGAAGTTGTTTGTCTATGTTGGCAATGTTTATACTTGGACAAGATGGCTGAATATAGGAAACTACGTGAAAACATGAATAATTCAGAGAAAATGGCATTAAAAGAAGATAACTCGTTTAGAACAGCTGAAACGCATTCTCCAAGTCAGTTCTTAGTGTAGAAAGGTATCTAACATCCAGGAATTCCTTAATTCGAGTTGAGAGCACATTACACAGTGTATGAATCTATATTTTTTTACTTCAATGAAGCTAGAACCTTAAATGTATGTCACACAAAGCTTGAAAGTGAGAAATAAGCACATTGAGTAGCTTTTTATGACTCTTCACTGAAATGTATCATTAAACTCTGAAAACTAGTTGAGAGGCAATGTTCCCGAGCTTTTCAGGTTCATTACAGTGTTTAGGTAGTTGTTTGTCCATGTTCCCAATGCTTATTCTTGGTCTAATGTTAGAAACTACAAGAAAACATCAGTAATTCGGGAAAAACAACTGTAAATAGATGAGAACTCGCATAGAAGATGTAATAAAAACGATTCTCCAACTCTTTTGTTTGTGTATAAAATGTATCTACGATCCAGGAAAGCCTTATTTAGAGTTCAGATCACATTTAACAGTGTAGGAATCCTATATTGTTTACTTAAATGAGCCTAGAACGGTAAATGTGTGTCGTACAATCAGAATACCATTGAAATAGAGAAATAAACACATTAAGCAGCTTTGGGAAGCAAAACACTTCACTGTAATTCAGCATTACACCCTATAGCATAGCTGAGGGATAGTGTTCTCGAGTTTCTTCTATTCATAACAGTGTGTAGGAAGTTGTTTGTCTATGTGGGCAATGTTTATACTTGGACAAATGGCTGAATATAGGAAACTACATGAAGACATGAATAATTCAGAGAAAACGGCAGTAAATAGAAGAGAACTCGTTTAGAACAGCTGAAACGAATTGTCCAAGTCAGTTCTTAGTGTAGAAAAGTATGTAACATCCAGGAATTCCTTAATTCGAGTTGAGAGCACATTAAACAGTGTATGAATCCTATATTTTTACTTCAATGAAGCTAGAACCTTAAATGTATGTCACACAAAGCTTGAAGGATAGAAATAAGCAAATTGAATAGCTTTTCATGACTCTTCACTGAAATGTATCATTAAACTCTCAAAACTAGTTGAGAGGCAATGTTCCCGATCTTTTCAGGTTCATTACAGTGTATAGGTATTTGTTTGTCCATGTTCCCAATGCTTATTCTTGGTATAATGTTAGAAACTACAAGAAAACATCAGTAATTCTGGGAAAACAATTGTAAATAGATGAGAACTCGCATAGAAGATGTATAAAAACGATTCTCCAACTCTTTTGTTTTTGATTAAAATCTATCTATGATCCAGAAAGCCTTATTTAGAGTTCAGATCACATTTAACAGTGTATGAATCCTATATTGTTTACTTAAATGAGCCTAGAACGGTAAATGTGTGTCGTACAATCAGATTACCATTGAAATAGAGAAATGAATACATTAAGCAGCTTTGGGAAGCAAAACACTTCACTGTAATGTAGCATTACACCCTATAGCATAGCTGAGGGACAGTGTTCTCGAGTTTCTTCTGTTCATAACAGTGTGTAGGAAGTTGTTTGTCTATGTGGGCAATGTTTATACTTGGACAAGATGGCTGAATATAGGAAACTACGTGAAAACATGAATAATTCAGAGAAAATGGCAGTAAATAGATGATAACTCATTTAGAACAGCTGAAACGAATTCTCCAAGTCAGTTCTTAGTGTAGAAAGGTATCTAACATCCAGGAATTCCTTAATTCGATTTGAGAGCACATTACACAGTGTATGAATCCTATATTTTTTACTTCAAGGAAGCTAGAACCTTAAATGTTTGTCACACAAAGCTTGAAAGAGAGAAATAAGCAAACTGAGTAGCTTTTCATGACTCTTCACTGAAATGTATCATTAAACTCTCAAAACTAGTTGAGAGGCAATGTTCCCGAGCTTTTCAGGTTCATTACAGTGTTTAGGGAGTTGTTTGTCCATGTTCCCAATGCTTATTCTTGGTCTAATGTTAGAAACTAGAAGAAAACATCAGTAATTCTGGGAAAACAATTGTAAATAGATGAGAACTCGCATAGAAGTTGTATAAAACGATTCTCCTACTCTTTTGTTTGTGTATAAAATGTATCTACGATCCAGGAAAGCCTCATTTAGAGTTCAGATCACATTTAACAGTGTATGAATCCTATATTGTTTACTTAAATGAGCCTAGAACAGTGAATGTGTGTCATAAAATCAGAATACCATTGAAATAGAGAAATAAACACATTAAGCAGCTTTGGAAAGCTTTACAGTTCACTGTAATGTAGCATTACACTCTATAGCATAGTTCTCGAGTTTCTTCTGTTCATAACAGTGTGTAGGAAGTTGTTTGTCTATGTGGGCAATGTTTGTACTTGGACAAGATGGCTGAATATAGGAAACTTCGTGAAAACATGAATAATTCAGAGAAAATGGCAGTAAATAGATGAGAACTCGTTTAGAACAGCTGAAACGAATTCTCCAAGTCAGTTCTTAGTGTAGAAAGGTATGTAACATCCAGGAATTCCTTAATTCGAGTTGAGAGCACATTAAACAGTGTATGAATCCTATATTTTTTACTTCAATGAAGCTAGAACCTTAAATGTATGTCACACAAAGCTTGAAAGACTGAAATAAGCAAATAGAGTAGATTTTCATGACTCTTCACTGAAATGTATCATTAAACTCTCAAAACTAGTTGAGAGACAATGTTCCCAACCTACTCAGGTTCATAACAGTGTGTAGGAAGTTGTTTGTCTATGTGGGCAATGTTTATACTTGGACAAATGGCTGAATATAGGAAACTACATGAAAACATGAATAATTCAGAGAAAAAGCCAGTAAATAGTTGAGAACTCGCTTAGAAGATGTATAAAACGATTCTCCAAGTCAGTTCTTTGTGTATAAAATGTATCTACGATCCAGGAATTCCTTAATTCGAGTAGAGAGCACATTAAACAGTGTATGAATCCTATATTTTTACTACAATGAGGCTATAACCTTAAATGAATGTCACACTCAGAATACCATTGAAATAGAGAAATAAGCAAATTAAGTAGCTTTGGAAAGCTTTACAGTTCACTGTAATGTAGCATTACACTCTATAGCATAGTTCTCGAGTTTCTTCTATTCATAACACTGTGTAGGAAGTTGTTTGTCTATGTGGGCAATGTTTATACTTGGACAAGATGGCTGAATATAGGAAACTACATGAAAACATGAATAATTCAGAGAAAATGGCAGTAAATAGATGAGAACTCGTTTAGAACAGCTGAAACGAATTCTCCAAGTCAGTTCTTAGTGTAGAAAGGTATCTAACATCCAGGAATTCCTTAATTCGAGTTGAGAGCACATTAAACAGTGTATGAATCCTATATTTTTACTTCAATGAAGCTAGAACCTTAAATGTATGTCACACAAAGCTTGAAAGACTGAAATAAGCAAATAGAGTAGCTTTTCATGACTCTTCACTGAAATGTATCATTAAACTCTCAAAACTAGTTGAGGGGCAATGTTCCCGAGCTTTTCAGGTTCATTACAGTGTTTAGGTAGTTGTTTGTCTATGTGGGCAATGTTTATTCTTGATCCAATGGCTCAATATTGGAAACTACATGAAAACATGAATAATTCAGAGAAAATGGCAGTAAATAGATGAGAACTCGCTTAGAAGAGCTGAAACGAATTCTCCAAGTCAGTTCTTTGTGTAGAAAGGTATGTAACATCCAGGAATTCCTTAATTCGAGTTGAGAGCACATTAAACAGTGTATGAATCCTATATTTTTACTTCAATGAAGCTAGAACCTTAAATGTATGTCACACAAAGCTTGGAAGACTGAAATAAGCAAATAGAGTAGCTTTGGAAAGCTTTACAGTTCACTGTAATGTAGCATTACACTCTATAGCATTGTTCTCGAGTTTCTTCTATTCATAACAGTGTGTAGGAAGTTGTTTGTCTATGTGGGCAATGTTTATACTTGGACAAGATGGCTGAATATAGGAAACTACATGAAAACATGAATAATTCAGAGAAAACGGCAGTAAATAGATGAGAACTCGTTTAGAACAGCTGAAACGAATTCTCCAAGTCAGTTCTTAGTGTAGAAAGGTATGTAACATCCAGGAATTCCTTAATTCGAGTTGAGAGCACATTAAACAGTGTATGAATCCTATATTTTTACTTCAATGAAGCTAGAACCTTAAATGTATGTCACACAAAGCTTGAAAGACTGAAATAAGCAAATAGAGTAGCTTTGGAAAGCCAAACACCTCGCTGAAATGTATCATTAAACTGTATATATATCTTACTTGAGAGACAATGTTCCCGAGCTTTGGAAAGCTTTACAGTTCACTGTAATGTAGCATTACACTCTATAGCATAGTTCTCGAGTTTCTTCTATTCATAACAGTGTGTAGGAAGTTGTTTGTCTATGTGGGCAATGTTTATACTTGGACAAGATGTCTGAATATAGGAAACTACATGAAAACATGAATAATTCAGAGAAAATGGCAGTAAATAGATGAGAACTCGCTTAGAACAGCTGAAACGAATTCTCCAAGTCAGTTCTTAGTGTAGAAAGGTATGTAACATCCAGGAATTCCTTAATTCGAGTTGAGAGCACATTAAACAGTGTATGAATCCTATATTTTTACTTCAATGAAGCTAGAACCTTAAATGTATGTCACACAAAGCTTGAAAGACTGAAATAAGCAAATAGAGTAGCTTTGGAAAGCCAAACACCTCGCTGAAATGTATCATTAAACTGTATATATATCTTACTTGAGAGACAATGTTCCCGAGCTTTGGAAAGCTTTACAGTTCACTGTAATGTAGCATTACACTCTATAGCATAGTTCTCGAGTTTCTTCTATTCATAACAGTGTGTAGGAAGTTGTTTGTCTATGTGGGCAATGTTTATACTTGGACAAGATGGCTGAATATAGGAAACTACATGAAAACATGAATAATTCAGAGAAAATGGCAGTAAATAGATGAGAACTCGCTTAGAACAGCTGAAACGAATTCTCCAAGTCAGTTCTTAGTGTAGAAAGGTATGTAACATCCAGGAATTCCTTAATTCGAGTTGAGAGCACATTAAACAGTGTATGAATCCTATATTTTTACTTCAATGAAGCTAGAACCTTAAATGTATGTCACACAAAGCTTGAAAGACTGAAATAAGCAAATAGAGTAGCTTTGGAAAGCCAAACACCTCGCTGAAATGTATCATTAAACTGTATATATATCTTACTTGAGAGACAATGTTCCCGAGCTTTGGAAAGCTTTACAGTTCACTGTAATGTAGCATTACACTCTATAGCATAGTTCTCGAGTTTCTTCTATTCATAACAGTGTGTAGGAAGTTGTTTGTCTATGTGGGCAATGTTTATACTTGGACAAGATGTCTGAATATAGGAAACTACATGAAAACATGAATAATTCAGAGAAAACGGCAGTAAATAGATGAGAACTCGCTTAGAACAGCTGAAACGAATTCTCCAAGTCAGTTCTTAGTGTAGAAAGGTATGTAACATCCAGGAATTCCTTAATTCGAGTTGAGAGCACATTAAACAGTGTATGAATCCTATATTTTTACTTCAATGAAGCTAGAACCTTAAATGTATGTCACACAAAGCTTGAAAGACTGAAATAAGCAAATAGAGTAGCTTTGGAAAGCCAAACACCTCGCTGAAATGTATCATTAAACTGTATATATATCTTACTTGAGAGACAATGTTCCCGAGCTTTGGAAAGCTTTACAGTTCACTGTAATGTAGCATTACACTCTATAGCATAGTTCTCGAGTTTCTTCTATTCATAACAGTGTGTAGGAAGTTGTTTGTCTATGTGGGCAATGTTTATACTTGGACAAGATGTCTGAATATAGGAAACTACATGAAAACATGAATAATTCAGAGAAAATGGCAGTAAATAGATGAGAACTCGCTTAGAACAGCTGAAACGAATTCTCCAAGTCAGTTCTTAGTGTAGAAAGGTATGTAACATCCAGGAATTCCTTAATTCGAGTTGAGAGCACATTAAACAGTGTATGAATCCTATATTTTTACTTCAATGAAGCTAGAACCTTAAATGTATGTCACACAAAGCTTGAAAGACTGAAATAAGCAAATAGAGTAGCTTTGGAAAGCCAAACACCTCGCTGAAATGTATCATTAAACTGTATATATATCTTACTTGAGAGACAATGTTCCCGAGCTTTGGAAAGCTTTACAGTTCACTGTAATGTAGCATTACACTCTATAGCATAGTTCTCGAGTTTCTTCTATTCATAACAGTGTGTAGGAAGTTGTTTGTCTATGTGGGCAATGTTTATACTTGGACAAGATGGCTGAATATAGGAAACTACATGAAAACATGAATAATTCAGAGAAAATGGCAGTAAATAGATGAGAACTCGCTTAGAACAGCTGAAACGAATTCTCCAAGTCAGTTCTTAGTGTAGAAAGGTATCTAACATCCAGGAATTCCTTAATTCGAGTTGAGAGCACATTAAACAGTGTATGAATCCTATATTTTTACTTCAATGAAGCTAGAACCTTAAATGTATGTCACACAAAGCTTGAAAGACTGAAATAAGCAAATAGAGTAGCTTTGAAAAGCCAAACACCTCGCTGAAATGTATCATTAAACTGTATATATATCTTACTTGAGAGACAATGTTCCCGAGCTTTGGAAAGCTTTACAGTTCACTGTAATGTAGCATTACACTCTATAGCATAGTTCTCGAGTTTCTTCTATTCATAACAGTGTGTAGGAAGTTGTTTGTCTATGTGGGCAATGTTTATACTTGGACAAGATGGCTGAATATAGGAAAATACATGAAAACATGAATAATTCAGAGAAAATGGCAG
>JAPZQD010000107.1:0-19870 GCA_036971965.1 Nyctalus aviator | reverse complement strand
TCAAAAGGAGGAGAAGTAGGAAGAAGAAATGAAACTTCAGTGTGACAAACTCAAACAGGCCAACACCCGTGTGGAACTGGCAGAGACAACACTTGCAAAACTACAGAAATCCATTCCTGAGCTGCAAGAAAGACTTGCTCAGGACAAAGAAGACAACATGGCCTTCCATCACACACTGGATCACACAATAGACCAACTGAACTATAGAGAACCACAACACACAGTCTGCTTCCAACACAACCTCCAGACATCCGTTTCTTTCTCTTCTCTTGGAACAACTTTCTTTTCTTACTGTATCAAAAGAAATTAAGACTATGGGACCAAGTAGTTTGGATCGCAGAGGCTTGGAGCATCACTTAAATCGAATTCCTTCCCCTCTTCCCCAAATGGCACCAGATTTTTTAGCTCTATTTTTGCCTAAAATCCCATGGATTCCTGAGATAGTCAGGGTGTGTCCTACTCAACATTAGTGTCAAAACACTCAGGGCACATGCTTGCTGGGACATTAAACAACCCAACACTTCCAAAACACACACTCTAGTATCTACTCACTGCCCAATTGAAAAGCTTCAACAATACAACCACTGGGCCACCGGGGCACACACTACAGGAGGCCAGGGGACATCACATTACAATGGCGGGGATTTGCCATCCAGAGGGGAAAAACGTTGGGGAGAGCCTATGGTGGCAAGTCACAAACCATACATTCATCATTCTGCCTCTTTGACACACTGGACTGGGCACAGCATCCTGGGAGCAAACAGAATGACAATGCTTGTGAAATACGACATGGACTCTGATTTCAGGACATCCACTCAGCAGCAATGAATTCGGTCCTGTTCACAAACCCATACCAAAACCACTGCTAGCCTTCGAGAATTGAACAACAGTTTTATTTTTTTTTCCTCTAAAATATTTTATTGATTTTTTACAGAGAGGAAGGGAGAGAGATGGAGAGCTAGAAACATCGATGAGAGAGAAACATCGAACAGCTGCCTCTTGCACACCCCCTACCGGGGATGTGCCCGCAACCAATGTCCATGCCCTTGACCGGAATCGAACTGGGACCTTTCAGTCCGCAGACTGACGCTCTATCCACTGAGCCAAACCGATTTCAGCAAACAACATTTTTCTAGTAAACATGGGCCACAGGGGTCCTCTCTGGCCCAACACAGAACATAATCACCATAACTTATCTCCTCTGCACTTTGGAAATGGAAAAGTGAACGTCTACGTACTTAAGCCTTTCCTTCCTGCGTCAGGAACCAGTTCATAACAGACCAGCAAACTCCTCATTCCTCTGGATAGGCAGCATTTTCACAGACAGGGCTGGCTGCACATTGGGCTTTCTTATAGTTTGCCTTTCTTGCTTCACATCTCACCTGAAACATTCCATATTCCCCAGCAGTGAACACTCAGGTGCACACTTCTGTCTAAAAATCACCCGAATAAGAGATGCAAATCAAAACGACGATGTGGTACCATCTCACACCTGTCAGAACGGCCAACATCAACAAAACAACAAACGACAAGTGTTGGCGAGGCTGCGGAGAAAAAGGAACCCTCGTTCACTGCTGGTGGGAATGCAGACTGGTGCAGCCGCTGTGGAGAACAGTGTGGAGCTTCCTCAAAAAACTGAAAATGGAACTCCCATTTGACCCAGTAATCCCAGTCCTAGGAATATATCCAAGAAGCTAGAAACACCAATCAGAAAGGATATATGCAACCCTATGTTCATAGCAGCACAATCTACAATAGCTAGAATCTGGAAACAGCCCAGGTGCCCATCAGCAGATGATTGGATCCAAAAACCATGGTACATCTACACAATGGAATACTATGCTGCCATAAAAAGAAGGAATTCTCATCATTTGCAGCAACCTGGATGGAATTGGAGAACATCATGCTGAGTGAAATAACCCAGTAAATGAAAAAAAAAAAAAACACACACCTCATAACCTCACTCATTTATGGATAATTAAGAACATTATAAACTGATGAACCAAATGGTAGATATAGAGACAGTAAAGCTACAAGCAGACTGTCAAATGACAGCGGGGAGGTTAGGGAGATCTGGGGGAGATAATAGATCAATCAAAGGTCTTGTATACATGCCTATAAGTACAACCAATGGGCATAAGACTGAGGAGGGAGAGCATGTACGGGAGGGGCAATGGTATATGTACAAAGATAATAATTTACTTTAAAAAAATTAAAAAATAAAATAAAATAAAAATCACCCTAATTCTTTTTCGACTCCTCTGACCCTCACTCCGATGTCTTATGCATCACACTGCCCAGGAGATACACTGGCAAACTGTGCAATTCCACAAAACCCACACTTTCCATTTACATTCTTGCAACTTATCATAGGGAACAGGATCCCTTTTTTGACACTTGGGTCAAATACATTTTTACATAAACTATTTTAAAAAAAATGTTCCTTCACTGGAAATCACACAAGGGAGCCTTCTGCACGCAGGCACACACTCTGCACACACTCTGCACAACCAACACACCCTACAGGCCACCTTCCTGTTTAGACCTGACAACATTCAGGACTCCAACCACCAGCCGCAATGCCCAGGCCCTGCCTGCAGACACAACGGAACACGGGACCACGCAGCTAAGGACGTGGACACACAACTGCTCCTCCACATGCTGCTCTTCAGTGCACCACGCGCTCCACCAATGGGCTCGGGAACACAGGAAACGCCTCCTAAGCCACACCCGCCTCTGTAATCGGCAACAATGCTCCATGCTTCACCTTCTCCTGGGACCTGCTGTCCAGCTGGGGCCTCCCAAAACAGTGCTCTTACGTCCACAATTCAGGCAGGCGTGGGCATCATTTACTGGAACTTCCATGCTGATCTGCTCATTTCCAGGCCAATTGATAATAATAATAATAAATAAAAAAACCACTTAGGGGTTTGGGACACATCCATACGTTTTGGGAAATGGGCAGGTAGGCTCAGACTGACCGGAAGGGAAACACACTAAAACCATTAAACAACTTCTAAACACAAAACCACAAGCAATACAACATGCACAGCTAGGGGTGCTCAACAGGCTCCTCTTAGCAGCCTGAACACGGAAACGTCACACATGACGCTACAAACAAAAGCCAAGTGTCACCGCCATCACCTGTGCCCCCACCCCCAAATCCTCCAGGACACTGTGGACCCCGCCCTCCCGCATCACACCTGGGGGGCTGTCCTCACCTTCTGCAGGCGCAGCTCCCCTCACTCTCAGCCTCACTCTCTCTCAGCCTAACACTCTCTCATATATGTGTGTGTGTATATGTGTGTATGTGTGTATATGTGTGTGTGTATGTGTGTGTATGTGTATGTGTGTGTGTGTGTAAAGAATCAGCCAAGCTGAAACCGGTGTTGCTCAGTGGATAGAGCGTCGGCCTGCGGACTGAAGGGTCCCAGGTTCGATTCCGGTCCAGGGCGTGGACCTTGGTTGCGGGCACATTCCCAGTGGGGGGTGTGCAGGAGGCAGCTGGTTGATGTTTCTCTCTCATCGATGTTTCTAGCTCTCTGTCCCTTCCTCTCTGTAAAAAATCAATAAGATATATTTTTTTAAAAAAAGAGAGAGAGAATGTTCCAGACACGCACAGATTTTTCCGTGTCACAGGACACCACACCAGGGCTGCCCAGAAAACCTGCATCCAGGACGTGTTCTGCACCAGGAATCCCAACCGTGAGCAGACAAAACTCTAACCAGTGAGCAACACCAGCCGGAGCCCATTCCTTCCACACTGTGGGGGGTGTTCCTCTTCTCCTCGTCCATCTGCACAGCCGAAAAGGCAATGGTCAGGCTCCTGAGTGGAGGAGCTGGGGATTACGGAATCGAAGGAAGAGACCAGAGGCAGCAATAGATTCATAGAGCGGGTAGCGAGGTGGGCGCCATTCTCTCTGGAGGAGAGGCACTGAGCCACCCGGCAGGTTTATTTTTAGACCCCAAAACAGCAGGAAGGAACTCCATAACTTGGGATCAGAGGAGCTTAGTTGCATTCTTTCTTTTCTTTTTTCTTTTCTTTTTTAAAATATATTTTATTGATTTTTTACCGAGAGGAAGGGAGAGAGATAGTTGAGGGTGACCAGGCCTGCAGGGGAGGGCAGTTAGGGGTGAACGGGATGGCAGGGGAGGGCAGTTAGAGGTGACCAGGCCTGCAGGGGAGGGCAGTTAGGAGCGACCAGGCCTGCAGGGGAGGGCAGTTAGGGGCGACCAGGCCTGCAGGGGAGGACAGTTAAGGGTGACCAGGCCTGCAGGGGAGGGCAGTTAGGGGTGAACGGGACGGCAGGGGAAGGCAGTTAGTTAGGAGTGTCCGGGAGAGCAGAGGTGGGCAGTTGGGAGACACCAAGACAATAAGGAAGGGCTGTTGGGGGGACCCAGGCCTACAAGAAATGGCACTTGGGTGGGGACCAGACCTGCAGGGAGGGTACTTGAGGGGGAACAGACCTTCAGGGGAGGGCAGTTAAGGGCAATTAGGCCAGAAAGAAGGGCAGTTGGATGTGACCAGGACAGCACAGGCGGGCGGTTGGGGGTGACCAGGCCCACAGGGGAGGGCAGTTAGGGGTGACCAGGCCGGCAGGGGAGGGCAGTTGGATGTGACCAGGACAGCACAGGCGGGCGGTTGGGGGGGACCAGGCCCACAGGGGAGGGCAGTTCGGCCACACATCCCTCACGGAGTCTCCCCCTGCAGGGGGTGCAGCTGGGCTGAGGGACAGCCCTCCCCGTGCACAAATTTTGTGCAATGCACGTCGAGTATATATTTATTATCCCCATGATAACCCTGCCTCTGGACGTACCATCAACAAAGGCAGCCGAAACCGGTGTGGCTCAGTGGATGGAGCATCGGCCTGCAGACGGAAAAGCCCCGGGTTCGATTCCCGGTCAAGGGCATGGACCCTGGTGGCTGAGGGCACATCCCCAGTGGGGGGCGTGCAGGGGGCAGCTGATTGATGATTCTCTCTCAGGGATGTTTCTAGCTCTCTATCCCTTTCTCTTCCTCTCTGTACAAAATCAATATATATATATATTTTTTAAAGCAGCCCACAGGGTGCTGGCAGCATCAGGCACCAACTAAGCCTCCCTTTGCACGGCTGGGCAGGGAGAAGGTGTCAAATCCACACCAGTGACTTCAGTCTGTTGTGCCCAAGTGTCATAAACCCCAAAGACAACAGGGAGCCGAATCCGATGCAATTGCAGAAAGCCTGTAATTATTGCGGACGAGTCCGAGCTCAGTCCCACTTACACCGGCGACGGCATGGCGGGAGAGAGGGAGAATTTAACTTATCAACGGGTTTTATGGGGGGAGGGGGGGCACTACCTCAGCTGACCTGATTGGTTGGGTTTGGCCTAGGGTCCAGTTACCAGGAGCTGGCCCCGCCCCGCCCTGCCCTCTACCCACCCCCCTGCCCTTTCAAATCCCCCCAGGGGAGAAAGGATTCCCACCCTGCACACACTCCAGGGTTTGGATAGTTTTTCTTTCTCTGGGCTTTCTGTTCATGCCTTTGTTCCTATTTCGGCACAATGATTCCCTGTAGAAGCTGCAATTTCAGCAACACGGCCACGGCCCCAAGGTGTTATTCTTGGAATGGCCACACGGTGACCTGGGAACTAGGGACCAGGAGCCTGGGAAAGGAAACGGATGGCCTCCTGCTTCAGAGGTCCAAGCTCAGCCACCGACCAGCGCCGGCCGGAGGGCATGCCGTGGTCTGAATGGTCTCCTCTGCGCTCAGACCTGCAAACGACAGACAAAAGGAACGTTAGCTTGGAAGTCGGAGGCGAACTTACCAGGCACCAGAGGCTCCGGGGCCTCCGAGAGGGACTCTGTGCTCGAACCCTCACCCCCAGCCTGCGACCCTGCAGCCACGGTCAGGCGGCCCCAGGACACTCACTCCTCTGCCTCCTGAGGAGCCCCTCCCAGGCCTCCTGCCGCTGCCCGTCCCCTGACCGGCCGCCCCACCCGCCGCCCTGCAAGCTGCCACAGGCACCTCTGCGGTTCCCTCAACAACAACAACAGAAATATCTTTTTTAAATTGATCTCAGGGCGGGAGAGGAATATAAAGAGGAACATCCAAGATGAGAAGCTCTGACCGGCTGCCTCCTGCACAAGCGCACCGGAGACGGAACTTCAATCCAGTAACAGGACCCGGGACCGCGCGGTTCCTGGGCCAAAGCTCACCACCCACTGAGCCACACTGCCCGGCGCACCCCCGCGGAATCGCTGTGCGGGACAGAGAGGGGCTCCTTGGCTGCGGGCTGTGAACTCAGGGTGAGCCCCGCATTAACTTAGCGCTCACACTGCATGTGCATGGCTCTGATCCGCCCCTGCGGAGTGGGGTCCCCCCACCAGCTCCCCATCCCTTGGGGTTCGGGGTCCGGGGCGCCTCGGCTCCGTCCCCGGTTCTGGCTGTTTTCCGGGGGCGTCTCTGCAGCCTGCAGGGGCCCCGATCCCAGAAATCTGTATCCGCAGGTTCAGCAAAGTGTTAAGAGCCTGACAGGTCCCAGGAGGGGGACCCGGAGGGGTGAGGACTCCATGCAAAGGGCGCCTCTCGCGGGAACGGGGTGTCGGCGGGGTCTCTGGCCGCCTGCCGAGGGCAGTCCTGGGACAACGGGCCACATGGCCATCCCCTCAGAGGACTGGAGGGCAGACAGGCATCAGAGGGGACCCCCATGCGGATGGTTGTGCAGGAGAAGGCCCTGCAATGGTTTACAGGAAATTGCCCCTGGCACTTTGGGATTTAAAAAATTATAATATTTGCGGGGTCACGGGGCATCACACGGGTCATTTCAGATTGCTTATGAAGAGACATCTCTGTGCTGTACGTGTCAGTTCTGCTTTGAGATGCTTAAAAAATAATAATAATAAATAAACCACGCAATTCCAACGATTCCCACAAGGCGGCGAGCTCAGCCCACAAAACTGGCTTTACCCGCGGGGCTGGTTAATAACGGGGATTTCCCCCCATACACGGGGTTCTTAGTAATGAACGAAATGCTCTTCTTTTTAATTTGACATCAAAGTAGACATTTTTAGGCGTCAAACTATCTATGATGGTAACGCCTTCAGAAAATCTGACATGAAGGCTTGAAGCTGGTGCATTAAAAATAGCAGACATATGGCCGAAACCGGCTTGGCTCAGTGCATAGAGCGCCCGTCTGCGGACTGAAAGGTCCCGGGTTCGATTCCGGTCAAGGGCGTGGACCTTGGCTGCGGGCACATCCCCGGTTGGGGGTGTGCAGGAGGCAGCTGGTGGATGTTTCTCTCTCATCTCTCTCCCTTCCTCTCTGTAAAAAAACAAAACAAAACAAAACAAAAAACAATATATTTTAAAATAAAAGAAAGAAAGAGAAAAAAAGAAAGAAAAAGAAAGAGAGAGAGACAGAGAGACAGAGAGAGAGACCCGATCAGCCCGGAGTCTCCCCCAAAGAGAGGCCAGACTGGGCTCGGGCCTGGTCCCCGCTGGGGAGCGGCCTAAGCTGTCAGCAGCCCCCCCCCCCGGGGGCTCCCCGGATGTGAGAGGGGGCAGCTGGGCTGAGGAGAAACCCCCCCCCCGGGGCAGAAATCCCATGTACCAGCCTCTGGTTCATCAATAAGCTGCTCTTTCCTCTCCTCACCACGCCTGGCCTCTTAGTCTAAAGAGAATAAAAACGTTTAATTGTTTTTTTTTAAATATATTTTTATTGATTTTGTACAGAGAACAAGGGAGAGAGCGCCAGAGAGCTAGAAACATCGCAGAGAGAGAATCACCGACCAGCTGCTTCTCGCACGCCCTCAGCCCCCAAGCCGACGCTCTACCCACTGAGCCACACCGGCCTCGGCGAAAACTGTTTTAATTGTTCAGCCCAACGTGTCTCCTCTCGTAACCTGCACTTCTTCGCGCGCAATCCCAGCGGATCGGAGAGGAACGCCCTGGAGTCCACCTGACCTGGTTCTAACCTTTTTTAAAAAATAGATTTTATTGATTTTCTTACAGAGAGGAAAGGAAAGGGACAGAGAGATAGAAACATGGATGAGAGAAAGAAACACCCACCAGCCGCCTCCCGCACGCCCCCCACCGGGGATGTGCCCGCAGCCACCAAGGCCCCTGCCCTTGGCCGGAATCGAACCCGGGGCCCTCCAGTCCGCAGGCCGGCGCTCTATCCGCTGGGCTAAGCCAGTTTCGGTTGGTTCTCACCTTTACAAGCCACGTTCTTTAAAACACAGCACAGACCTCTGGGAACTTCATTCTGTAAATTGTAAAGTTCACACACACACACACACACACACACACACACTTTTCCTGTTAATCCTCATCCAAGGATATTTTCTTCATTGATCTTCTAGAGAGGGAGGGAGAAGGGAGGGAGGGAGGGAGGAAAGGAGGGAGGGAAGGAGGGAGAGGAAAGAGAGAGAAACATCCATGTGAAGGAGACACAGCGATGGGCTGCCCCCCCAGCCCAGACACATGCCCCTGACTGGGAATCAAACCCTTTGGGGTGCAGTCTGTCGCTCTAACCACTGACCTACACCAGCCAGGCTGAATCCCTATTTTTTTTAAAAAAAAAAAACAACAATTTTATTGATTTTTTTACAGAGAGGAAGAGAAAGGGATAGAGAATTAGAAACATCGATGATGAGAGAGGATCTCGACCAGCCGCCTCCTGCACGCCCCCCACTGGAATCGAACCCGGGGCCCTTCCGTCCGCAGGCCGGCGCTCAACCCACTGAGCCACCCCGGTCTCAGCAGCACTTGTCCATTCTTTGCAACTTACCTTTCCCTGACGGCAAACCTCGGAGGTCTTTCCTCGGGAGGAGAAATCGCGGGAAACGACTGTCCTGGGGCCGGCACGTGGGTGTTGTTCCCAGGATGCCCACGAGGTGGCAGCAGAGCGCCGGCCCCTCTGGGGCAACGAGCGTCCAGGCGGGAGGAGCTCAGGGTGACTCCCTCCCCCCCCCCTCCCTGGGGACGGCCGGCCTCCTCTCCCCGGGCCCGCACCCCGGGGTGGGGGTGGGGGGGCGGCAGGGGCGGTGGCCTCCGGGTGACAGGGGTCTGAGCTGAAGACTCATTCTTCCTGTGGCTGTTTTTTTAAAAAATGTATTTTATTGGTTTTTCTCAGAGAGGGAGGGAGGGAGAGGGACAGAGTTAGAAACATCCGCCCGCCGCCTCCCGCGCGCCCCCCACCGGGGATGTGCCCTCAGCCACCAGGCCACGCCCTTGTCAGGAATCGAACCCGGGACCCTTCCGTCCGCAGGCCGGCGCTCTACCCACTGAGCCGCACCGGTTTGGGCTTGGCTGATTCTTTATACACACACACACACACACAGACACACACAGAGACACACACACATATACACACACAGAGACACACACACACACACATATACACACAGAGATACACACATATATAGACATAGACACATGTACATATACACACACACACATACACACACAGAGAGAGACACACATACACACATACACACACATAGACACACACATACACACACATACACACACATACACACACATACACACACAGAGACACACACAGAGACACAACACATACACACACATACACACACAGAGAGACACACACACATACACACACAGAGACACACACACACACAGAGACACACACACATATACACACACAGAGACACACACACACAGAGACACACACATATACACACACAGAGACACACACACACACAGAGACACACACACACACACAGAGACACACACACAGAGACACACACACACACATACACACACATATACACACAGAGATACACATATATATAGACATAGACACATGTACATATACACACACATACACACACATACACACACAGAGAGACACACATACACACATATACACACACAGAGACACAACACATACACACAGATACACACACATAGACACACACATACACACACAGAGACACACACACATACACACACAGAGACACACATACAGAGACACAACACATACACACACATACACACACACAGAGAGACATACACACACACAGATACACACATATATAAACATAGACACATGTACATATACACACACACACAGAGAGACACACATACACACACATACACACAGATATACACGCATATATAGACATAGAGACATGTACACACACATATATAAACACACACACATACACACACAGAGACACACACACAGACACACACATATACACACAGAGATACACACATATATAGACATAGACACATGTACATACACACACTCACATATATATACACACATGCGCACGCACATACACACATACACGCACTCACACACACACACAGGGTGAATTCGTGCACCTTGGAAGGCACTGAGGGCCTGAGGCTCCTCCGAGCCACCCCTGCCCCTCCCGCCGGCACCACCACCAGCACCGCCAGCAGCACCGCCAGCACCTCCAGCACCAGCAGCACCAGCACCGCCAGCACCAGCACCACCAGCACCACCAGCACCACCACCACCAGCACCAGCACCACCAGCACCACCAGCACCACCACCAGCAGCACCACCAGCACCACCAGCACCACCAGCACCAGCACCACCAGCACCACCACCAGCAGCACCACCAGCACCAGCACCAGCAGCACCACCACCACCAGCACCACCAGCACCAGCAGCACCAGCACCACCAGCACCACCACCACCAGCACCACCAGCACCACCACCACCAGCACCACCAGCACCACCAGCACCACCAGCACCACCAGCACCACCAGCACCAGCACCACCAGCACCACCACCACCAGCACCACCAGCACCAGCAGCACCAGCACCACCAGCACCACCACCACCAGCACCACCAGCACCACCAGCACCACCAGCACCAGCACCAGCACCACCACCACCACCAGCACCACCAGCACCACCAGCACCACCAGCACCACCACCACCAGCACCACCATCACCACCACCACCACCACCAGCACCACCAGCACCACCAGCACCACCAGCACCACCACCACCAGCACCACCAGCACCACCACCACCAGCACCAGCAGCACCACCACCACCAGCACCACCAGCACCAGCACCACCAGCACCAGCACCACCACCGCCAGCACCAGCACCACCAGCACCAGCACCGCCAGCACCAGCACCAGCACCACCAGCACCAGCACCACCACCACCAGCACCAGCACCACCAGCACCAGCACCACCAGCACCACCAGCACCAGCACCACCAGCACCACCAGCACCACCACCACCAGCACCAGCACCACCAGCACCAGCACCACCAGCACCAGCACCACCAGCACCACCAGCACCACCACCACCAGCACCAGCACCACCAGCACCAGCACCAGCAGCACCACCACCACCAGCACCGCCAGCACCAGCACCACCACCACCAGCACCACCAGCACCACCGCCACCAGCACCACCAGCAGCACCGGGCCTGACAGCACCCCCTGTGGCCAGAGCGATGGGGAGCGGCCGCAGGGGGAGCGCCCGGGCCGGCCCCACGCACAGAGGTCCCGGCCTGGCCGCCCCTGGGGGGGGGGCACAGGGTGAGGTTTTCCAGGGGCTCGGGCACCCCCAGGGCGGCTCCGGGGCGTGTGGACCGGAACCAGGGGTCCGGGTTCGAATCCCGGCCCGGGCCGCCCAGGTGCAGGCTCCAGGGGGGACGGGGAGCGGGGACAGTGGGCCGGGCATCTCCCTCCTCCCTCTGCCTCCCCCCTCCCCCCTCCCCCCTCCCTCCCGTCCGTCCGTCCGTCCGTCCATCCGGGGGAGTTCCCTCCCCTCCTCTGTCTGTCCCTCCGACCGTCCGTCCGTCTGTGCATGCGAGTTCTCTTCCCTCCCCTGTCCCTCCGTCCGTCTGTCCATGGGAGTCCCCTCCGTCTGTCTGTGGGAATTACCCTGTTTGTCCCTCCGTCCGTCTGTCCAGGCGTGAGGGGCAGAGGCCCCGGCGGTGCCGCTCCGTCCGCCTCCTGGGCGCTGAGCTGGTCGCCCTCCGGCGGGGGAGGGAGAGCCCGGCTGTGGGGAAGGGGGTCTCTGTCTCTCTGTCTCTGTCTCCACCTCCATCTCTGTCTCCGTCTCCGTCTCTGTCTCCGTCTATGTCTCTGTCTCTCTGTCTCTGTCTCTCTCTCTGTCTCTCTGTCTCTGTATCCGTCTCCGTCTCTGTCTCTCTGTCTCTGTATCCGTCTCTGTCTCTGTCTCCGTCTATGTCTCTGTCTCTCTGTCTCCGTCTCCGTCTCCATCTCCGTCTCTGTCTCTCTCTCTGTCTCTGTCTCTCTGTCTCTGTCTCTCTGTCTGTCTCTCTGTCTCTGTCTCCGTCTCTGTCTCTGTCTCCGTCTATGTCTCTGTCTCTCTGTCTCTGTCTCTCTCTCTGTCTCTCTGTCTCTGTCTCCATCTCTGTCTCTGTCTCTCTGTCTCTGTCTCTCTGTCTCTGTCTCTCTGTCTCTGTCTCTCTGTCTGTCTCTGTCTCTGTCTCCTCCTGGCTCCCCAGCCTGGCGGTGGGAGCCTCAGGCTGGCTCTGCTGGTGGGCCCCAGGGAGGGGAAGGTGGGGGACCCCGGGCTCCCCTGACGGCCCCCCAGAGGCCCCGGGGGGGGGAGGGGGGACCCCGGGCCCCCCAGAGGCCCCCCAGAGGCCGGAGGGACGAGGCCATGGTGTCCCGGCCGGCGGGCGGGGCCGGGACACAGGTGAGCAGGACGTCCCGTTGGGAGCCACAGCTCAGCCTGACTCAGAGGGGACGTGGGGGCGGAGGGAAGAGCCGGGGGAGCCGGGGGGCGGGGGGCGGGGGCCGAGGCGCTGAGTGCTCCGGATGCAGGTGCTCAGTCCCTGGTGCTGAGTCCTCCGGGCGGGGAGTCTTGGTGCTGAGTGTTTGGTGCTGAGTCCTCCGGGCGGGAGTCTTGGTGCTGAGTGTTTGGTGCTGAGTCCTCCGGGCGGGAGTCTTGGTGCTGAGTCCCTGGTGCTGAGTCCTCCGGGCGGGGAGTCTTGGTGCTGAGTGTTTGGTGCTGAGTCCTCCGGGCGGGAGTCTTAGTGCTGAGTGTCTGGTGCTGAGTCCTCCGGGCTGGGAGCCTTGGGGCTGAGCCTGGGGCTGGGCTGGGGGTGGGGACGGAACCAGCCGGGTCAGACCAGGTGCAGGCCACCCACAGGCTGATCCAGCGGAGCCCGCAGGTCACAGGGGTGGGTGTCTGTGTGTGTGTGTGCGTGTCTGTGTGTGTGTGTGTGTGTCTGTGTGTGTGTGTGTGTGGGTGTCACAGGAGCCTTGGGCCTGGGGCTGGGCTGGGGGTGGGGACGGAACCAGCCGGGTCAGACCAGGTGCAGGCCACCCACAGGCTGATCCAGCGGAGCCCGGAGGGCACAGGGGTGTGTGTGTGCGTGTGTGTGCGTGTGTGTGTGTCACAGGAGCCAGGGCCCCCCCCCATCACCCCGGCCCAGAGGGCACAGTATGGGGGGGGGTCACAGGAACCAGGGCCCCTCAGCCCCCCATCACCCGGGCCCAGAGGGCACAGTATGGGGGGGGGGTGTCACAGGAGCCAGGGCCCCCCGGCCCCCCATCACCCCGGCCCGGCCATCCCCTCCTGAGCTCAGCTGGCCGGCGGCCTGGGCCTCCCTCCCTCCGCCCGCCCGCCCGGCCGGTGGACACGTGTCCGGGGTTTGCACAACCTCAGGCCCTTGTTGCCGGGCAGGAAGGTCAGGGCGGGACGAGGGCTCTCCTGGGGCAGAGGGCCCTGCCGGCCTGGGGGGGGGAGAGGGAGAGGGGGGAGGGCCCTGCCCGGCGGGGCGGGGGGGGGAGGGGGAGGGGAAGGGTCTTTCCTGGGGGCAGAGGGGCCCCAGGACGGGGCTGTGGAGGGGGTCAGCTCCACTGTGCCGCCTCCCCCTGCCCCAGGACGGGGCTGTGGAGGGGTCAGCTCCACTGTGCCGCCTCCCCCTGGGCCTGGGGCTGATGGGGGGGGGAGGGAGGGGGGAGGGAGGAGGGAGGAGGGACAGGTGACCGGTGACAGGTGACCGGTGACAGGTGCCCCAGGAGGGACCTGCCGGGAACCCCCCCCCCCAGGCCTCCCCCGGAGGCTCGGGGTCAGGGCCTCTGGGGCTGAGCGGCCCCCCCACCCCCCCCGCGGGGACCGGACACTCGGGTTCCGGCCGGAACCGGGCCGGGCGGTCCGGGTGTTGCAACCCGGGCGCCGGGCCAGTGTCCTGAGGCTCCGGGCCTGAGGGGGCCCCGGGAGATGGGGGGACCCCGCGAGATGGGGGGGCCCCGGGAAATGAGGGGGACCCCGGGAGATGGGGGGACCCCGGGAGATGGGGGGGACCCCGGGAGATCGGGGGGGGGACCCAGGGAAATGAGGGGGACCCCGGGAAATGAGGGGGACCCTGGGAGATGGGGGGACCCAGGAGCTGGGGGGGACCCCGGGAGATCGGGGGGGGGGACCCAGGGAAATGAGGGGGACCCCGGGAGATGGGGGGGACCCCAAAGCGCACGGGGTCCGCTGGGACAGCTCTCCGCCCGCCTGACTGTGACCTCGGACCCGGGCCACGCGGGACCCCAAATGCAGCGCCGCCCAAATCAGAGCCCGGACGGAGGTCCCAGGTGCGGGCCCGGGCGGGGCTGCGAGGCCGGGACCCCTTTACCCCCTTTACCCCCCTGTCCCCCCTTTACCCCCCTGTCCCCCCTTTACCCCCTTTACCCCCCCTGTCCCCCCTGTGGCCCTGACCCCCTGTCCCCCCTGTGGCCCCTGCCCCCCCCTCCTCCCCCCTGTCCCCCCCGCGTCCCCCCTCCCCCCCGCCGCTGCCCCAGGTGCGGGCCGGTCCCGGCGCCGGCGGAGGCGGCTGAGGGCGGGGCCTCCGGCTCCTCCTCCATCTCCGCCCCGACCCGCCCCCCGGGAGGAGGGAAGAGGGAGGAGGGAGGAGGGAGGAGGGAGGAGGAGGGAGGAGGGAGGAGGGAAGGAGCCGGAGGCGCCGGCGGGACTCGGGGAGCAGGAGCCGCAGGAGGTGAGGCCCCGGCGCCCGCGGGACCCTGATCCCCGGACCCCACAAGGGGATCCCAACGGCACCCCCACGGCACCCCCGGGGGAACCCCTCTCTGATCCCCACTCGGAACCCCAAAGGGAACCGCCCCGGGGACCGAGGGGCGGGGGGCCCGGTCCAGAGCCGGAGCCGCGGACGCTCCGGGGCCGGGACCCGCTGGGGGGGAGGGGGGTCCGGGGCCTCCGGATCGGGGTCCGGGTCCGGTCGGGGGATGAAGGGGGGCAGGTGCGGGGCCGGTGCCTCAGGTCCCGTCCGGGAGGTCCGGGGTCCGGGGTCCGGGGTCCGGGGTCCGGGAGGAGGGGCGGATGGGCGGACAGACGGGCGGAAGGGGCGCCCGGAAGGCGGGGGCCGCGCACTCACCGCCGCGCTATGTGCCCGCCGCCGTCTCACCCGCCAGGCAGCGCCCGCACCCCGCACCCCGCACCCCATCCCGCACCCCGCACCCCGCACCCCGCACCCCATCCCGCACCCCATCCCGCACCCCATCCCGCACCCCGCACCCCACCCCGCACCCCACCCCGCACCCCATCCCGCACCCCGCACCCCGCACCCCACCCCGCACCCCATCCCGCACCCCGCACCCCGCACCCCACCCCGCACCCCATCCCGCACCCCCACCCCGCACCCCATCCGACACCCCATCCCGCACCCCCACCCGCACCCCGCACCCCATCCCGCACCCCCACCCGCACCCCGCACCCCATCCCACACCCCGCACCCCATCCCGCACCCCGCACTCCATCCCGCACCTCACCCCGCACCCCATCCCGCACCCCGCACCCCGCACCCCATCCCGCACCCCATCCCGCACCCCATCCCGCACCCCGCACCCCGCACCCCATCCCGCACCCCGCACCCGCACCCCATCCCGCACCCCATCCCGCACCCCATCCCACACCCCGCACCCCCTCCCCCACCCCGCACCCCATCCCGCACCCCACCCCGCACCCCATCCGCACCCCATCCCGCACCCCATCGCACCCCATCCCGCACCCCATCCCGCACCCCAGCCCGCACCCCAGCCCGCACCCCGCACCCCGCACCCCATCCCGCACCCCATCCCGCACCCCATCCCGCACCCCATCCCGCACCCCGCACCCCGCACCCCGCACCCCATCCCGCACCCCATCCCGCACCCCGCACCCCATCCCGCACTCCACACCCCGCTCGCCGCACCCCATCCCGCACTCCACACCCCGCACCCCATCCCGCACTCCACACCCCGCACCCCATCCCGCACCCCACATCCCATCCCGCATCCGGGGCAGCCAGCGCCGCAACATCCGGGGAGGGGACCCGAGTTCTCGGACCCGGGACCCCGGAGTGCGAGGGGCTGCGGGCCCGCCCCTGGGAGCTGGGGGACCCCCTCCCCAGGCTGGACGGGGCGGGGACCCCTCCTTCTCTCACCCGGACCCCAAAGGCCCGCCCGGGGGTGGGGGAGTTGGGGGGGCAATCGCTCTGGGACCAGGGCCCCCCACTGGCTCCAGGCGCCTCCCCCCAGGTCCCCTCTGCGCGGGGTCAGCTGGGGGGTCTGGGCAGGACCAGAGCTCCTGGGGGGACCGGGCCCCCAGATCTGCCCCCGGGACCCTCCAGTTTAGCCGCTCGGCTCCTTCCACGTTCTGGGGGGCTGGGGGCCCAAGGGTGGGGGGTCCCCGCACGGGGACAAAGGGAGGACACGGGCACTGCCCAGCGACAGTGGCTCCGGCTCGGGGTCCCGGTCCGTCTGTCCGTCTGTCTCTCTGCCTCTCTCTCTCTCGGTCTATGTCTCTCTATCTCTGTCTCTTACACCTGTCCATCTGTCCCTCTCTGTGTGTCACTCTCTGTCTCTGTCTCTCCCCCTGTCTCACTGTCTCTGTTTCTGTCTCTGGTTTGCTGTCTCTTTCTTGCATCTGTCCGTCTCTCCATCTGCCCCCCCCATCTCTCGCCCTCCCTCTCTCTCTCTCTCTCTCTCTCTCTCTCTCTCTCTCTCTCTCTCCCTGTATCTCTGCCTCTGTTTCTGTCTCTGGTTTGCTGTCTCTCTCTTACATCTGTCCCTCTGTCCGTCTGTCCCTCTCTGTCTGTGCCGCTGTGCCTCTCTGTCTCTGTCTCTCTCTGTCTGCCTCTCCCTGACTCTCGGCCTCTGTTTCTGTCTTTCTGTCTCTTTCTTATATCCTTCCGCCTGTCCCTCTGTCTGTCTGTCCCTCTCTGTCTCTCTCTCTCTTTCTCTGTCTCTCCCTGTCTCTCTGCCTCTGTTTCTGTATCTCTGGTTTTCTGTCTCTTTCTTACATCTGCCCGTCTGTCCATCTGTCTCTCTGTCTCTGTCTCTCTCTGTCTCTGTCTCTCTCTGTCTCTGTGTGTCTCTCTGTCTCTCTCTGTCTCTGTCTCTCTCTGTCTCTCTCTCTCTCTCTCTGTCTCTCTCTCTCTGTCTCTGTGTCTCTCTCTGTCTCTCTCTCTCTCTCTCTCTGTCTCTCTGTCTCTGTCTCTGTGTCTCTCTCTGTCTCTCTCTGTCTCTCTGTCTCTGTCTCTCTCTGTCTCTCTCTGTCTCTGTCTCTCTCTCTCTCTCTCTCTCTCTCTCTGTCTCTCTCTCTCTGTCTCTCTCTCCCCCTGTCTCTCTGCCTCTGTTTCTGTCTCTGGCTTCCTATCTTTCTTACACCTGTCTGCCTGCCCCCCTCTCTGTCCGTCTGTCTCTCTCCATCTCTCTGTCTCTCTCTCCCCCGTACGCTCTCCACCGGCCCCGGAGGGACGTCTGTTTGTTGTTATTTTCCCCCCAAATCCACTGCCCCCCCTCCTCCCCCCCCCCTCCGGCACCAGAAGGCGTGGCCGTGCCCCTGGGTCTGACTCCCCATGACCTCTGTCCTCCGACCTCCGACCTCTGACATCCGACCTCTGACCTCTGACCTCTGTCCTACGACCTCTACCCTCTGACCTCTGACCTCTGACCCCTGTCCTACGACCTCTGCCCTCTGACCTCTGCCCTCCTCAGGGCGCCCGCTCCTGTGACCGGGATGAACGGGCAGGTGAGCGCCCCGGGCAGCTTCCGGACCTCGAACCCGAACCCGCTGTCTGACTGGATGTCGGCGCTGAGCCCGCAGCTGTGGGACGTGCCCCTGAACCACCTGTCCATCCCGGGTGAGGCCCCCGTCCGTCCCCGTCCGTCCCAGTGCGTCCCAGTCCATCCCAGTGCGTCCCAGTCCGTCCCAGTCCGTCCCCGTCCGTCCCAGTTCGTCCCAGTCCGTCCCCGTCCGTCCCAGTTCGTCCCAGTCCGTCCCAGTCCGTCCCAGTCCGTCCCCGTCCGTCCCAGTTCGTCCCAGTCCGTCCCCGTCCGTCCCAGTTTGTCCCAGTCCGTCCCAGTCCGGCCCGGTCCGTCCCCGTCCGTCCCAGTGCATCCCAGTCCGTCCCAGTCCATCCCCGTCCATCCCAGTCCGTCCCAGTCTGTCCCAGTCCGTCCCTGTCTGTCCCTGTCTGTTCCCGTCCGTCCCAGTCCGTCCCAGTCCGTCCCAGTCCGGCCCAGTCCATCCCCGTCCGTCCCAGTTCGTCCCAGTCTGTCCCAGTCCGGACCAGTCCATCCCCGTCCGTCCCAGTTCGTCCCAGTCCGTCCCAGTCCGGCCCGGTCCGTCCCCGTCCGTCCCAGTGCATCCCAGTCCGTCCCAGTCCATCCCAGTCTGTCCCAGTCCGTCCCTGTCTGTCCCTGTCCGTTCCCATCCGTCCCAGTCCGTCCCAGTCCGTCCCCGTCCGTCCCAGTCCGTCCCAGTCCGTTCCAGTCCGTCCCCGTCCGTCCCCGTCCGTCCCAGTCCGTCCCAGTCCATCCCCGTCCGTCCCCGTCCGTCCCAGTCCGTCCCCGTCTGTCCGAGTCCGTCCCAGTCCATCCCAGTCGGTCCCAGTCCGTCTCAGTCCATCCCAGTGAGTCCCAGTTCATCCCCATCCATCCCAGTCCGTCCCAGCCCATCCCAGTCCGTCTCAGTCCGTCCCCGTCCGTCCCAGTCCGTCCCCGTCCGTCCCAGTCCATCCCAGTGAGGCCCCCGTCCGTCCCCGTCCGTCACCGTCCGTCCCCGTCCATCCCCGTCCGTCCCAGTCCGTCCCCGTCCGTCCCCATCTGTCCCAGTCGATCTCAGTCCGTCCCAGTTCATCCCAGTCCATCCCCGTCTGTCCCAGTCCGTCCCAGTCCGTCCCAGTCCATCCCAGTCCGTCCCCGTCCATCCCAGTCCGTCCCAGTCCGTCCCAGTCCGTCCCTGTCCATCCCAGTCCATCCCAGTCCGTCCCAGTCCATCCCCGTCCATCCCAGTCCGTCCCCGTCCGTCCCAGTCCGTCCCAGTCCATCCCCGTCCATCCCAGTCCGTCCCAGTCCGTCCCAGTCCGTCCCAGTCTGTCCCAGTCCATCCTGGGTGAGGACCCCGTCCATCCCAGTCCGTCCCAGTCCATCCCAGTCCATCCCAGTCCATCCCAGTCCATCCCAGTGAGTCCCAGTCCATCCCCGTCCATCCCAGTCCGTCCCCGTCCGTCCCAGTCCGTCCCAGTCCGTCCCAGTCCATCCCCGTCCGTCCCAGTCCATCCCAGTCCGTCCCAGTCCGTCCCAGTCCATCCCCGTCCGTCCCAGTCCATACCAGTCCGTCCCAGTCCGTCCCAGTCCATCCCCGTCCGTCCCAGTCCATCCCAGTCCGTCCCAGTCCGTCCCAGTCCATCACCCTCAGCCCGGGGGCGGCTCCGGGCAGCAGGGGGCGCTCACGGGCCGTCCGTCCGTCCGTCCGCCCGCCAGGCAGCCACGACACCATGACCTACGGCCTCAACAGTTCGTCGCCCGTGTCCCGCTCGGCGTCGCGGCTGCTGCAGGTGCTGACCAAGGTGCTGCCCTGCCTCCTGCAGCCCGTGGTGCTGCGCTGGTCCGTCCCC
>JAPZQD010000106.1:0-19916 GCA_036971965.1 Nyctalus aviator | reverse complement strand
TGGAAGCTAAAGAGAAAATAAACAAATGGGACTACATCAAAATAAAAAGCTTTTTTACAGGAAAGGAAACCATCAACAAAACAACAAGAAAGCCCACGGTGTGGGAGAACATATTTGCAAATAACACCACTGATAAAGGTTTAATCTCCAACATCTACAGACAGCTGATACAACTAAATAAAAGGAAGATGAATGATCCAATTAAAAAATGGGCAATGGACCTAAAAAGAATATTTTCAAAAGAAGACAGAAAGAAGGCCAAAAGGCACATGACAACATGCTCAAAGTCACTAATTATCCGAGAGATGCAAAAACAAAACAACAATGCGGTGCCATCTCACACCTGTCAGAAATGGCCGACATCAACAGATCAACAAACAACAGGTGTTGGCGGGGTTTCGGAGAAGGGGGAGTCCTCGTGCACTGCTGGGGGGATATGCAGACAGGTGCAACCACTGTGGTAGAACATTGTGCAGTTTCCTCAAAAAACAGAAAATGGAACTCCCATTTTGACCCAGTAATCCCACTCCTATGCAGTGTATCCTGGGAAACCAGAAGCACCGATCAGAAGGGATGTTATGACACATGTTTCAAGGCAGCACAAATCTACAATAGCCAGAATTTGGAAACAGCCTAGGTGCTCGTCATCAGATGAGTGGATCCAAAAACTTTTTGATACGATCTACACAATGGAATACTATGCTGCCATAAAAAAGAAGGAATTCTCATCTTTTGCAGCAACCTGGATGGAATTGGAGAAACATCAAACTGAGTGAAATAAGCCAATCAAATGAAAGAGAAACACCACATGGCCACACTCATTTGTGGATAATAAAGATCATTATAAACTGATGAACAAAAAGATAGATATAGAGACAGTAAAGCAACAAGCAGATTGTCAAAATTCAGTGGGGAAGGGAGGAGGATCTGGGGGAGATAAAAGATCAACCGAAAAAGGACTTGTCTACATGCAGTATAGAGAACAACTAATGGACATAAAACTCTTGGGAGGGAGGGAATGTGTAGGAGGGAGGGGAGGGGGCAAAAAAATCAATAAAATATGTAAAAAAATAAATTAAAAAATAGAAACTCATGTTTTATCTGGCATAGTGATGTAGGTAACAGATTATAAATGTCCATAGAAGTACTTGAAAGAATATCATTTCTCAATTTGCTGGGTTAGGGTTCTAGATAAACATCCACTAGATCAAGACTTGTAATTGTCATTCAATTCTTCAATTTTCTTAATTATTTTTGATAGTTTAAAATAATTCCTAGTAAATGTATAAAAATGTTCCCCATATAAGAATTATTCGCATCTAATTGCAAGTTTATTTTCTTTATATATACTTGGACTAAATTATTATATTACATGCAAGTGTTAGAAGATAGCTTTTATTTTCCTTTAGTGTTACTTAAACACAAATGTATTATGTGAATTATTTTTAACTCTAACAATGCTTGTTGCATTTAAATCTATTCGGTGTGGATTTTAAAATAGCTATATCTACTTTGCTTTGGTGAAAAAAAAAAATAAAAAAAAAGAAAAGAAAAAGAAAACTTGTGAGGACAATGCCAATAGAACTGAGAATGGACGGACAGAGTAAATCAAACCCCAGACAGGCAATCAAAGGACATCCAATTAACAGTTACCTTAGTACAAATTATATACAAGCCATCTACAACAGCACCCTTCCCCCTCAGAAGACCTGGATTCAATGCCCTCCTGGCTGTTCAGACATTCCAGCTGACCCTGCAGGGCCTCGGGACCCTGGGCCCTGCCCAGGAGACACCAGTGTGTGGCAGCTCAAGGGCACTGGGGCGAAGGGGGGAGCGTAGGCAGCACCCCAGAAGGTGGCCTGGGTGGGAGGGGGAGGGGTGCTCAGCGCAGGAATGCCACTTCTGAACTAGACAGGAGCAAGCAAGGCCTGAAAGGGCAACACCCCAACAGGCCACAGCCTTGCAGCCCAGGGCCCTGGCTCAGCCTATGGCTGTCTTGCTTCCTGAGGTTCAGGGCACTTTAAAACACCTGCCAGACACACAATAGTCCTTTATGCTTAGAGCATCCACAGATGGGCAGGAGGTAGGTGTTCACTGGGGGGCAAAGGGGAAAGAAAGGAATGGCACCCACACCTCAGGGGTGGCATCCTGGGTGTGAGAGCCATGGGCTGGCACCTGGAGGCAACATGTGCTAAGGCAGCCAGAAGAGCTCAACTCAGTGCAACCCTGGACGGCCCCTCCACTCCAGGCGTGCTTCCTGCTGCAATCCAACAGGACAATCCTGGCGGCAGCTCAAGGCCGGGTGAAACTGGAGAGCGGTGTGAGAGCCGGGTCCCAGGGCTGGTGCCTGGTGTCTCAGCACCTCCTGGGCCCCCTGCAGAGCAGATGCCAATGGGAGCAGGGATGAAGGGGGGGAAGGAATGCTTTCCTCTTGTTCCATCATGCCTGATCACAGGTGTTACCTACACACCTCACATGCTCCCATTTCTATGCCCTGCAGAGCCCGGCTCTAAGCCAGAGAAGGAGGTGTGAGAGCTGCTCCTGGGCTGCCATGTCCCTCTGTTCCCACCACCCTGGTCTCCCTCCAGCCTGTGAAGTGGGCCAGGGAGCTGCCATCACTCACGTTTTATAGATGAGAAAACGAGTCCGCACCAAGGTAGGAGGACTTGCTCAAAGTCCCACAGTAGCAGACATTCTCTTTCTTTTATTATTATTATTTTTTATAAAGGCAGTTGCTCTGAGATTTATTGTTCATATTATTACAAATGTTCCTCATCCTCCCCCCGATTGCTCTCCTCCACCAGGTTCCCACCCACCCCACCCTCTGCCCTTCCCCCACCCCCATTGTCCTCATCCATAGGTGCACAGTTTATGTTCAGTCTCTTCCCATACCCCCCACTTCCCTTTTCCACGAAAATCATCAGTTCACTCCCCTTCCATACCTCTGATTCTATTATATTCAACAGTTAATATTGTTCATCAGGTTTTTTAATTCCCTTGGTTTTTAGATTCACTTGTTGATAGTTACATATTTGTTGTTCATAATTTTTATCTTTATTTTTGTCCTCTTTCTAAAGAACCCCCTTCAGCAATTCATATAATTCTGGTTTGGCGATGATGAACTCCTTTAGCTTTTTTTAAATTTTTTATTTATTAGTGAAGCTCTTTATCTGGCCTTTGATTCTGAGTGATAGCTTTGCTGGGTAGAGTATTTTTGGCTGTAGGTTCTTGCTATTCATCACCTTGAATATTTCTTGCCATTCCCGTCTGGCCTGCATTGACAGCTGACAATCATAAGGGTGCTCCTTTATGGGTAACTACCTACTTTTCTCTTGCTGCTTTTAATATTCTCTCTTTGTCTTTTGCTCTTGGAATTTACTGAGTACCTACTGTATGCAGTACTGTCCTGGTTTAGGGACTGCAACTCAGAAATAGACACAGGCCCTGTGCCAATGGAGCTCCTGCCTGAGGGGGAAGACAGACAGTGACTTCTGTCCCTGGAGCTTGCAAGAGGGGCCTCACCTTCCCTAACTGTCATCCACCTCCATTCACCCCAAGGGGAGCTGTTAAGTTCCTTCTTGCTGGGTGCTGGAGGCTGGAGCAGAGACCAGCTGGCTCCTTGGAGAGGCATTGGCCGATATGGAGAAGCCGTGCACACAGAGGAAAGGGCAATTTAATGTTTTGGTTGTGTAACCTTGTGCAAATCACTGTCTCTCAGAGCATCCATTCTCTCCTAGAACTAATAACCCCTACAGCCTGAGGACCTGTGAGGACATATGAGGATGGGCACTTGAGATACAACAAGAGCAACAGCATTATTGACCAGGAATATAGGACCATGATTGGCTCCACTACAGCTCAAGAAGCTCAAGGTCAAGCTATGAGCATCCCCTCCACCTACTCCCTCCTCAAAGAAGAGCCAAGGGAAGAAAGACAGCTGACAGAGCTGCTGGGTCAGACACTGGTGGAAATGAGCCCTCAGCTTAGTCTAATTGCTGTAATTGCTGGTGTAACTCCAATTTGCACCCTATCTGGAGAGCTCATGTTCCAGCCTATTTACTTTAGACTCTGGCATGACTTTTACTTTTCAAAGGACAGTGGATGGTGCTATTTTCCTCCAAGTGATGCATTTTTCTCCACCGAGTTGCTCACTCTGTACTCTTAGATTTGGGTCATCTGAACTTCATGGTTCTCTGATGGGGTGTCTACAACATCACCTAGCCTCATAGAGCTCAAGAAAGCCAGCCAGGCTGTTTTGACTCAGTGGATGGAGTGTCAGCCTGTGGACTGAGGGGTCCTGGGTTCAATTCTGGTCTAGGGCATGTATCTTGATTGTGGGCACATCCCAAGTGAGGGGTGTGCAGGAGACAACTGATAAATGTTTCTCTCTCATCGATGTTTCTAACTCTCTATCCCTCTCCCTTCCTCTCTGTAAAAAAGTCAATAAAATATATTAAATAATAAATTTTTAAAAAGCCAGCCAGTGGTCCCTGTCTTCAGCGCTCTGCCATCAGACACCCATCTACTGTGTTTCCCTGAAAATAAGACATCCTATGAAAATAAGACCTACTTACAGGTTTCCTTCTGAGTGAAATATAAGGCATCCCCCAATAATAAGGCCCCCCCTAGGCTAAACATGAGAGATTTGGTCCACTGATTCTGAATGAAATGGAGTCACAAGAAATTCACCAGGAAATTCAGGAATTGGATTGTTATGATGATGTTCCGGAAGATGATGACATGATTGTCATTGAATAAATGAGTAAATTCTTGATACTGTAGGATTCACAGTTTGTCTGGTTTGTGTTGACAACTACCGTACTACTGTACTGTATACAGGTAATAAATTTCCTTTCTTTTCATTTCACAATAAATGTGTACCGTATTCTTCTTCATGGGAAAATAAGACCTCCCTTGAAAATAAGACCTAGCACATCCTTGGGAGCTAAAACAAATATAAGACGCTGTCTTATTTTCGGGGAACAGGGTAGTATCAGGCAGATTTGGAAGGTCTGCATGCATTTTTTCAGGGCCCAGCCTGTGGCATGCAATGGCTGTGACTGTCACATAAGAGCTACTCAGGAAACATGTTCTATATCCTCTTATTTCTGTGGTGTCAGTTGCTACTTTTCTTTAATTCCCGATTTTATTTATTTGGGTCCTATCTCTTTTTTTCTCTATGAGCCTGGTTTTAAAAGCTTCTGAATCTTTTCATCTTTTGAAAGAGCCAGCTCTTGGTTTCAGTGATCTTTTGTATTATTGTTTTTTGTTGTTTTTTTAGTCTCTATGTCTTCCTTTCTACTTTGATCGTTATTATTTCTTCCATCTACTTACTCTGGGCTTTGTTTGCTGTTCTTTTAGGTGTAAAGTTAGACTGTTTATTTTAGGTGTGAAGTTAGACTGTTTATTTCAGATTTTTCTTGCTTCTTGAGAACGGCCTGTATTGCTATGGACTTCCACTTTGGACTGCTTTTGCTGTGTCTCTTACAGTGTATGTTGTTGTGTATTCATTTTCATGCCTCAAGATAACTTTTTTTCTTCCTTGATCTCATCGTTTAGTAACATGTTATTAAGCTTCCATGTGATTGTGTGTTTTTCAGGTTTTTTTAAATCTTGTAATTGGTTGCTAATTTCATATCATTGTGGTCAAATAAGATGCTTAATATGATTTCAATCTCCTTTTATTTAAACAGTACTTATTTTGTGTCCTAACATGTGGTCTTTTCTATAAAATGTTCAACTTGCAGCTGAAGAGAATGTATATTCTGCTGTTTGGGGATGCAATGCTCAATAAATTTCAATTAAATCCAACCAGTCTAGTGTGTCATTTAAGGCCATTGTTTCCTTGTTGATTTTCTGTCTAGAAGATTTACCCACTGATGTCAATGGGGTGTTAAAACCCCCAATATGACTATAATGCTGTCGATCTCTCCCTCTATGTCCATCCAGATTTTCTTTATATATTTAGTTGTTTCTGTGTTTGGTGCACATCTGTTTATAAGGGTTATATCCTCTTGTTGGATTGATCCTTTTAGCATTGTCTCTTATTATGGCCTTTGTTTTTAAGTCTATTTTATCTGATATAAGTATTGCTACTCCATCTTTTACTTATCTCCATTTGAATGAAATATGTTTTTCTATCTCTTCATTTTTAGTCTGTGAATATTTTGTTCTAAAGTCGGTCTTTTGTAGACAGCATATATGTGGGTCTTGTTTTCTTATCTATTCAGTCACCCTATGTATTTTGATTGGAGATTGCCTTTTACATTTGAAGTAATTATTGATAGGTACTTACTTATTGCCATTTTATTCTTTATTCTTTATACCTACATTTCTCTTTCTCTCCTCTCTTTGTTCTTTCTGCTTCTAAAATAAGATTATGTAACATTTCTTGCAATACTGGTTTGATGGTGATGAATTACTTTCGCATTTTTTTGTGTGGGAGTTCCTTATTTTGCCTCCAATTTTAAATGATAGCCTTGATGGGTAGAGTAGTCTTGGTTTTAGGTCCTTGATTTTCATCACTTTCAATATTTCATGCCAATATGTTCTGGCCTGAAGTGTTTCTGTTAAGAAATCCTCTGACAGTCTTATGGGAGCTCCTTTGAAAGGAAATTGCTGTCTTTTCCTTGCTGTTCTTAATATTATTTCTTTGCCTTTAACCTTTGCCAGTTTAATTATAATGTGTCTTCTGGTGTTCATCTAGATTTGGACTCGCTGTGTTTCCTGGGCAGGTGTGTCTTTTTTTCTTTACCAGACTAGGAAATATTTCAGCCAATATATTTTTTGCTCCTCTCTCTTCGTTCTTCTTCTGGATGCAGATGCAGATGTTGTTTATGCTTGATGTTTGTTATGCTTAATGTTGGCCTAGAGGTCCCTTACACTTTCCTAATTTTTAAAAACTCTTTTTGTTGTTCTGACTTGAGTGGTTTCTATTATCTTTATACTCTTAATCTTGGATTTTAATCCTCTTCTGCATATAACCTGCTGTTGATTCCTTCTAGAGTATTCTTCATTTTCAAGATATTGTATTCTTCATTTCTCATTGAATTCTTTTTTGTGGTTTCCATGTCCCTTTTTAACTAACTACTGTCTCTTTGTTTAAGTTTCTCCTACTGAGATATCCAATTTTTTTGCCCCTGAGGTACCATGAGCATCTTTATAAACCATTGTTTTGAACTCTATCCCAGTAAACTTAGTTGCTGTCCATTTTATTTAATTCAATTTGATTGGGGATTCTCTCTTGTTTTTTTTAATTTAGGACATTTTTTCCCCCTACCCATCATTTTGTCTGTCTTTGTATATTAAACTAGATTCTCCTATGGACTCCCCAGTTTGAAATGCTACTTTTTCACGTTGTTGGTATTCAGTGATGCAATCTTCCAGATCAAATGAGCTGGGTGCTCCAGGAATGTTCCTCTTCGTGTGCCCCTCTTTTGTAGGTTGAGTCTTGAATGATGTTTAGCCCATTCATGAGGTGGGTGTAGGTCTAACCTCAGGCTGGCTGACTATACGGATAGACCTTGATACAGTGTTTGAGCTGTTTCATGCAGAGGCTTCTCTCCCAAGGTAGAGTGTGTTTCCTGCAGGGTCTTGGTACCTGCCCAGGACACCCTCCCTATTAGGTGTGCCACTTTTGAGGCTAGTTAGGTTGGAGCTCTTGGTGCTGTCTGTAGTCCACCGACTGATTGTGTGGTTCTGGGTCCACCAGGTAGGGAGTTCTGGTGGCAGGATCACAATCTCAGATACTGGCTGAAACTAGCCTTGGGCTACATGTCTGGGAACTACCATTGCCAATTCATGTTTGTGGTTGCCTCTACTGGGCCTGAATGTAGCTTGGGAGGGGGCCAAGCTGTGTACAAGATTTAAGCTTCCTCCAGGCTCTGAGCAAGGGGTAGTAGCGATTCATTAAAAGTTCTTAGGCACCCTGAGGGTGTGCCTCCACTCTGTCAGCCACTCTGTTCTCTCCCTGGGTTACCTCAGTCTTTTTCCTTGAGAGCTTTTGGAAGAATGAATGATTGTTAAAGTGGAGTCCAGGATTTCCCCAACTCACAGATGCCTTCCACAAGGCATGAGCTCAGTAGGGGTAGGGGAGACTGGGGTTGAGAGAATGGGGGCTAATGGGTCCTGCTTGGAAGGATGCAGTGTGATCAGGCCCTCAATGGGGGGAGAGGAGGGGAGAGAGAGTGGCCCTATTCCAGAGCCATATCACTCAATCTCTGCCAGCCCCCAACTGTACTCAGGAAGAAACAGGACAAGAGAACCACCAGGTGGGAGCAGTTGGACTCCAGCTGTGCGTTGTGAAGTTTGGAGAAGAAATTGGGCCATCATTTTATTGCTAAAAAGAGCATACAAGATCTTCTGAGAGGAAGAATAGGATCGTGTCAGAGGCCTGAATATCCCACAGCCGCACTCCACCACCAAGCAGCTGTGATCCCCAGAACAACGGATCACCAGGGCGGCGGCCGCGAACACCCGGCCCCACAGGAAGTGCCCACACTGCTCGGCAAAAAGAAGTGTCAGTTTTCCCCTGAGAGGTTGAGAGCAGTCCGTGGCGAGGACAAAAAGCCTGCGCGCACAGAAGCCGCGCGCGGAAGCCGGAGACAAGGGCTTGTGATTATAAGTGATTATAAATTGGAAGCCGCGCAGAGTGTTGGGTGGGTGTCCACCCGTGAAAGTGGACAGGGGCTACCTAACAGGGGAGATATCTAAAAGAGCCAACACATTTAGGATCTGCCGCGGGGGATGGGGGGGGGGGGGGAAATATCGGACAGTAGAGCGGGAGATTGCAGTTGCTCGGGACCTGCCCCCTCCTCCCCTCCGTAGATCCTGCTTCAGAGAGGACTGGAAAAAAAAAAAAAAAAAAAAAAGCTGAGAGGCTCTAGAGTCCGGGAAGTCAACCTAGAAACACTGTCCCCAGAGGCTAATTTACAAATTGACTCTAGTGTAATAAAAACAAAGCAAAACCGCCCTGAAAATCAGGACTGGATCATAACAATAGAGGAAGCCAACGACCTTCATTACTGCAAATTTTATTTAAATTTAAATTTTTTTTTTTTAATTTTTAAATTTTTGTTTTTTATTTTTGTTCTCATTATTTGCAACATTTATCCAAGAAACTTTTTTTTTCTCACTTGATTTTATCTTTATAATTACTACATTGTATATGTAATCAACACTATTACTGCTACTAATTTACTTTTTTCATCTTATTTTCTTTTGTTTATTTTTATTATTTTATTTCATCATATTATATATATATATTTTTTTTTTATTTCAGGATTACTGTCCTACAGTCTTTATCTATCTTTCCTTCTCCAACGCTTTATTCTATCTCAACCCTACCTTTATGCCTTCACCCTCTTTCTGAACTTTTCCTTTGCTACACCGTTTATCTTAACCCTTCCTGCTCTAGATTTTCCCCATTCCTTCTGTCTACCCCCTCCTAAAACTTCACCCTACTTGTATATATCTAATTTCCAACTACCTGCTCCAAGCCCATTCACACCTCCCTCGCAGTTGTCCTAAAAACAAAACAAAACAAAAAAACAGTCTTTCTCTCTAACTCTTTGAAGTTGTATGTTAAATGGTAACTATACTGAAGTTGTATGCTTTTTTTTTATAAGATTAATTTGTCTATTCTTTTGGTTTGATTGTATGTTGATGTTAGCTGGGTTCTAGTCAACTTTATTGGTGGTTATTAATATTACAAACACATTTCTATTCAGTGCCTTGCGTGTTTTACGAGTTTGTGTTGTATTTTGTGCCTTTAAATCAAAGCAGAAGAGAGAGAACTACACAACCAGACATCCTAAATAATGGGGAGACCCAAAACCAGCCCGCATATGAAAGAAAAGCAGGCTTCACCAGAAAAGGAAGCAAATGAGCTAGAAGCAAGCGACCTATCTGAGCAAGAATTCAGAAGTAATGATCATAAGATGGCTAAAAAGAAATGGAAGACAAATTTGATAATATGAGTAAGAACCAAGAGGAAATGAAAAATGACATCGCTATTGTAAAGAACTCAATAGAAAGCATCAAGAGTAGATTAGAAGAGGCAGAGGACCGCATCAGCGAGCTAGAAGACAAGATGGAAAAAAATACCCAATTAGAACAGCTTCTGGAAAAAAAAATTAAAAAACAGGAGGAAAGTCTAAGGGAACTTTGGGACAATACAAAACAAAACAATATTAGAATAATAGGGGTTCCAGAAGGAAAGGGAATTGAGGAAGACATGGAAAACGTATTTCAAGAAATAATGACAGAAAACTTTCCTGAGATAGAGAAGAAAAAACCCACACAAATCCAAGATGCTCGCAGAGTCCCAAGCAAAATGAACCCCAGAAAACCGACCCCTAGACACATTATAATTAAGCTGGCAAACACCAACGACAAAAAAAGAATTTTAAAAGCAGCCAGAGAGAGACAGAAAGTTACATATAAAGGAACCCCCATCAGACTAGCAACTGACTTCTCCACCGAAACTTATCAGGCCAGAAGGGAATGGGATGAAATATACAAAGTCATGCAAAGGAAGGGTCTGAATCCAAGAATACTGTACCCTGCAAGGCTATATCAATCAAAAGTGAAGGTGAAATCAGGAGCTTCCCAGACAAAAACAGACTAAGGGAATTTATCTCCACCAAACCAGCAATGCAAGAAATGCTAAAGGGTCTACTGTAAAATTAAAGAAATAGAAAGCAAAGAAGGAACACAGGGGTATAGAATAAAGATGGCGTCAAATAAGTATCTATCAATAATAACCTTAAATGTAAATGGACTAAATGCTCCAATCAAAAGACATAGGGTATTGGATTGGATAAGAAAACAAGACCCATATATCTGTTGTCTACAAGAAACCCACCTCAGGAAAAAAGATGCACACAGACTGAGGGTGAAGGGTAGCAAAAAGGTTTACCAGGCAAATGGAAATGAAAAAAAAGCTGGGGTAGCAATACTTATATCTGACAAACTAGATCTCAGAGTGAAGGACATAACAAGAGATAATGAAGGCCACTTCATAATACTAAAGGGAGCAATCCAACAAGAAGAAATAACCCTGGTAAATATATATGCACCCAACACGGGAGCACCCCAATATATAAAAAAACTGCTGGAGGACATTAAGGGAGAGATTAATAGCAATACAATCATAGTAGGGGATTTTAATACCCCACTGTCACCCTTTGACAAATCATCTAAACAAAAAATCAGCAAAGAAATATCAATTCTAAATGACTCGCTAGACCAGATGGAATTAATCGACATCTTCAGAACATTCCACCACAAAGCCACAGAATATACATTTTTCTCAAGTGCACATGGGACATTCTCAAAGATAGACCACATTTTGGGACATAGGCAAAGTCTCTTCAAATTCAAGAAGATAGAAATCATATCAAGCATCTTCTCAGATCATAGTGGAATAAAACTGGAAATTAACTACAATGAAAAAAATCCAAAGAAATCAAACACATGGAGACTAAACAGCATGCTTTTAAACAAGGACTGGGTTACCAGAGAAATCAAGGAAGAAGATTAAAAACATCCTGGAAACAAATGACAATGAAAACACAAACTATCCATAATCTATGGGGACACAGCAAAAGCAGTTTTGAGAGGAAAGTTCATATCCCTACAAGCCTATTGCAAGAAACTAGAAAAAATGGTAACAAATGATCTAACTCTACAACTCAAAGAGTTAGAAAAAGAGCAACAAGAAAACCCCAGTGTAAGCAGAAGGAAAGAAATAACAAAAATCAGAGCGGAGATAAACGACATTGAGACCAAAGAAACAATACATAAGATCAACAAAACCAAGAGCTGGTTCTTTGAAAATATAAACAAGATAGATGGTCCTCTAGCCCGGCTAACCAAGAAACGAAGAGAGAGGACCCAAATAAACAAAATCAGAAACAAAAGAGGTGATATAACAACAGACCCCACCGAAATACAACGGATTGTTACAAAATACTACGAACAACTCTATTCCAACAAACTGAACAACCTGGAGGAAATGGACATATTCCTAGAAAAATACAAACTTCCAAAACTCAATCAGGAAGAATCTAAAAATCTCAATAGGCCAGTGACTTGGGAAGAAATTGAAACAGTCATCAAAAAGCTTCCAATAAACAAAAGCCCAGGACCAGATGGCTTCACAGGAGATTTTTACCAAACATTCAAGGAAGAACTAAAACCTATCCTCCTCAGACTATTCCAAAAAATTCAAGAGGAAGGAACACTTCCAAACTCCTTCTATGAAGCTAGCATCACCCTAATACCAAAACCAGATAAAGACAATTCAATGAAAGAGAATTACAGGCCAATATCCCTCATGAACATAGATGCCAAAATTCTCAACAAAATTCTAGCAAATCGGCTCCAGCAGAGGATCACAAAGCTCATACACCATGACCAAGTCGGATTTATTCCAGGAATGCAAGGTTGGTTCAATATCCGCAAATCAATAAATGTGATACATCACATAAACAAATTGAAAGATAAAAATCATATAGTCATATCAATTGATGCAGAAAAAGCATTTGATAAAATCCAACACCCTTTCCTGATAAAAACTCTCAACAAGGTGGGAGTACAAGGATCATACCTCAACATAATAAAAGCTATATACCATAAACCCACTGCCAACATCATACTTAATGGGCAAAAACTAAAACCATTCCCTCTAAGAACAGGAACAAGACAGGGATGCCACTATCACCACTCCTCTTTGACATAGTAGTTGAAGTACTAGCCATTGCAATTAGACAAGAGGAGGAAATAAAAGGCATCCAAATTGGAAAAGAAGAAGTAAAGTTATCCTTATTCGCAGATGACATGATATTGTATATAAAAAACCCAAAAGACTCCATTAAAAAACTAATTAACTAAATAAATGAATTTGGCAATGTAGCAGGATACAAAATCAACGCCAAGAAATCTATGGCATTTCTATACACCAACAGTGAACTTCTAGAAAACTGAGACTAAAAAAGCAATTCCATTTACCATCGCACCAAAAAAATTAAGATACCTAGGAATAAACTTTAACTAAGGAAGTTAAGGACCTATATGCGAAAAACTACACGACACTGAAAAAAGAGATAGAGGAAGATGTAAACAGATGGAAGAACATACCATGTTCATGGATTGGTAGAATCAACATCATCAAAATGTCCATACTTCCTAAAGCAATCTATAGGTTCAATGCACTCCCCATTAAAATACCAACGGCATATTTCACTGACCTAGAAAGAACTCTCCAAAAGTTCATTTGGAACAATAAAAGACCCCGAAAAGCCACAGCAATTCTGAGAAAGAAGAGTAAAGTAGGAGGGATCTCAATACCAGACTTCAAACTGTATTACAAAGCCACTGTTCTCAAAACAGCCTGGTACTGGCACAAGAACAGACATATAGATCAATGGAATCGAATCGAGAACCCAGTTATCAACCCAAATCACTATGCTCAATTAATATTTGACAAAGGAGGCATGAACATACAATGGAGCCAAGACAGTCTAGCTTCAATAAATGGTGTTGGGAAAATTGGACAGATAAAATGCAAAAAGAATGAAAACTTAGATCACCAACTTACACCATACACCAAAAATAAATCTCAAAATGGATACAGAGACTTAAACATCAGATTGGGACGAAACCATTAAAAATACTAGAAGCATCCACAGGCAACTAAAAATCTCAGACATATGCCAAAAGAACTTCTTCACTGATACTTGCTCCTAGGGCAAGTGGAAGCTAATAAGGAAAATAAACAAAATGGGACTACATCAAAATTAAAATGCTTTTTTACAGCAAAAGAAACATCAACAAAACAACAAGAAAGCCCACGGTGTGGGAGAACATATTTGCAAATGTTACTACTGATAAAGGTTTAATCTCCATCATCTACAAACAGCTTATACATCTAAATAAAAGGAAGATGAATGATCCAATTAAAAAATGGGCAATGGACCTAAATAGAATATTTTCTTTTTTTTTTTTATTTTTATTTTTTTTTTTTTATTTTTTTTTTTTAATTGAATTATTATCTGTGTACATATTTTAACTCCCCCCCTCCCATACATACCCTCCCTCCCCAGAGTTTTATGCCCATTGGTTGTACTTATATGCATGTATACAAGTCCTTCGGTTGATCTCTTATCCCCCCCAGATCTCCCTACTGTCCTGCTGTAATTTAACAGTCTGCTTGTTGCTTTACTGTCTTTATATCTGACTTTTGGTTTGTCAGTTTATAATGTTCTTTAATACCCATAAATGAGTGAGGCCATGTGGTATTTCTCTTTCATTGACTGGCTTATTTCACTCAGCATGATGTTCTCTAGTTCTATCCAGGTAGCTGCAAATGATGAGAATTCCTTTTTTTTTATGGCAGCATAGTATTCCATTGTGTAGATGTACCATAGTGTTTTGATCCAATCATCTACTGACGGGCACCTGGGCTGTTTCCAGATTCTAGCTATTGTAGATTGTGCTGCTATGAACATAGGGGTGCATATATCCTTTCTGATTGGTGTTTTTAGCTTCTTGGGGATATATTCCTAGCAGTGGGGGATTGCTGGGTCAAATGGGAGTTCCATTTTCAATTTTTTGAGGAAACTCCACACTGTTCTCCACAGTGTTTGCACCAGTCTGCATTCCCACCAGCAATGCACGAGTGTTCCTTTTTCTCCACAACCTCGCCAACACTTGTCGTTTGTTGATTTGTTGATGTTGGCCATTCTGACAGGTGTGAGATGGTACCGCATTGTTGTTTTGATTTGCATCTCTCGGATAATTAGTGGCTTTGAGCACGTATACATCTGCCTTTTGTTGTTCCTTCTGTCTTCTTTTGAAAATATTCTATTTAGGTCCATTGCCCATTTTTTATTGGATCATTCATCTTCTTTTTATTTAGATGTAATAAGCTGTTTGTAGATGATGGAGATTAAAACCTTTATCAGTAGTGAACATTTGCAAATATGTTCTCCCACACCGTGGGGCTTTCTTGTTGTTTTTGTTGATGGTTTCTTTCGCTGTAAAAAAAGCTTTATTAATTTTGATGTAGTCCCATTTGTTTTATTTTCTTTTTAGCTTACCCATTTGCCCTAGGTGCAGTATCACGTGAATGAAGTTCTTTTTGGCATATGTCTGAGATTTTGTTGCCTGTGGATGCTTCTAGTATTTTTAATGGTTTCCCGTCTGCTGTTTTAAGGTCCTGTAATCCATTTTGAGTTTATTTTTTGTGTAAGGGTGTAATGTTGGTGATTCAAGATTCATTCTTTTGCATGTATCTGTCCAATTTTCCCAACACCATTTATTGAAGAGACTGTCTTGGCTCCATTGTATATTCATGCCTCCTTTGTCAAATATTAATTGTGCATAGTGATTTGATTTGGGTTGATAACTGGGTTCTCGATTCGTTCCTCATTGATCAATTATGTCCTGGTTCTTGTGCCAGTACCAGGCTGTTTTTGAGAACAGTGGCTTTGTAATACAGTTTGAAGTCTGTGTATTGAGATCCCTCCTACTTTACTCTTCTTTCTCAGAATTGCTGTGGCTATTCAGGGGTCTTTTATTGTTCCAAATAAACTTTTGGAGAGTTACTTTCTAGGTCAGTGAAATATGCCGTTGGTATTTTTAATGGGGAGTGCATTGAACCTATAGATTGCTTTAGGAAGTATGGACATTTTTGATGATGTTGATTCTACCAATCCAATGAACATGGTATGTTCTTCCATCTGTGTTACATTCTTCCTCTATCTTTTTTTTCAGTGTCATGTAGTTTTTCCGCATATAGTTCCTTTACTTTCCTTAGTTAAGTTTATTCCTAGGTATCTTAATTTTTTTGGTGCGATGGTAAAATGGAATTGCTTTTTTAGTCTCAGTTTCTATAAGTTTCACACTGTTGGTGTATAGAAATGCCGTTTTATAGATTTCTTGGCGTTGATTTTAGTATCCTGCTAACATTGCCAAATTCATTTATTAAGTCAATTAGTTTTTTAATGGAGTCTTTTGGGTTTTTTTATATTACAATATCATGTCATCTGCGAATAAGGATAACTTTACTTCTTCCTTCTTTTCCAATTTGGATGTCCTTTTATTTCCTCCTCTTGTCTAATTGGCAACTTCCAGTTACTATGTCCAAAGAGGAGGTGGGTGATAGTGGGCATCCCTGTCTTGTTCTGTTCTTAGAGGGAATGGTTTTAGTTTTTTACCATTAAGTGTGATGTTGGCAGTGGGTTTTTGGTATTTAGCTTTTATTATGTTGAGGTATGATCCTTGTACACCCACCTTGTTGAGAGTTTTTATCAGGAAAGGATGTTGGATTTTATCAAATGCTTTTTTCCTGCATCAATTGATTATGACTATATGATGTTTTTTTAACTTTCAATTTGTTTATGTGATGTATCACATTTATTGATTTGCGTAATATTGAACCAACCTTGCATTCCCTGGAATAAATACCGACATTGGTCCATGTGTATGAGCTTTGTGATGCTCTGCTGGAGCCGATTTGCTAGAAATTTTGTTGAGATAATTTTGGCATCTATGTTCATGAGGGGATATATGGCCTGTAATTCTCTTTCATTGAGTTTGTCTTTATCTGGTTTTGGTATTAGGGTGATGCTAGCTTCATAGAAGGAGTTTGGAAGTGTTTCCTTCCTCTTGAATTTTTTTGGAATAGTCCTGAGGAGGATAGGTTTTAGTTCTTCCTTGTAATGTTTGGTAAAACTCTCCTGTGAAGCCATCATTGGTCCTGGGCTTTTGTTTTATTGCAAGCTTTTTGATGACTGTTTCAATTTCTTACCAAGTCACTGGCCTATCCTATTGAGATTTTTAGATTCTTCCTGATTGAGTTTTGGAAGTTTGTATTTTTCTAGGAATATGTCTCATTTCCTCCAGGTTGTTCAGATTTGTTGGAATAGAGTTGTTTCGTAGTATTTTGTAACAATCCGTTGTATTTCGGTAGGGTCTGTTGTTATTTCACCTCTTTCCGTTTCTGATTTTGTTTATTTGGGTCCTCTCTCTCTTTGTTATCTTGGTTTAGCCTGGCTAGGAGGACCTATCTATCTTGTTTATTCTTTCAAAGAACCAGCTCTTGGTTTTTGTTGATCTTATGTATTGTTTCTCTTTGGTCTCCAATGTCCGTTTTTAATTCCCCGCTCTGATTTTTGTTATTTCTTTCCTTCTGCTTACACTGGGGTTTTCTTGTTGCTCTTTTTCTAACTCCCCTTTTTTGAGTTGTAGAGTTAGATCATTTGTTTCCCAATTTTTTCTAGTTTTCATTGCAATAGGCTTGTAGGGATATGAACTTTCCTTTCTCAAAACTGCTTTTGCTATGTCCCCATAGATTATGGATAGTTTGTGTTTTCATTGTCATTTGTTATCCAGGATGTTGTTTTTTAATCTCTTCCCTTGATTTCTCTAGTAACCCTGTCCTTGTTTTAAAAGCAATGCTGTTTAGTCTCCATGTGTTTGATTTCTTTGGATTTTTTTTCATTGTAGTTAATTTCCAGTTGTTATGCCAACTATGATCTGAGAAGATGCTTGATATGATTTTCTAATCTTCTTGAATTTGAAGAGACTTTGCCTATGTTCCCAAAATTGTGGTCTATACTTTGAGAATGTCCCATGTGCCACTTGAGAAATAAAAATTTTGGTTATATTCTGTGGTTTTGGGGTGGAATGTTCTGAAGATGTCGACTAATTCCATCTGGTCTAGAGAGTCCATTTAGAATTGATATTTTCTTTGCTGATTTTTTGTTTTAGATGCTTTGTCAAAGGGTGACAGTGGAGTATTAATATCTCCTACTATGATTGTATTTGCTATTAATCTCTCCCTTAATGTCCTCCCAGCAGTTTTTTTTTTTTTATATATTGGGGTGCTCCCGTGTTGGGTGCATATATATTTACCAGGGTTATTTCTTCTTGTTGGGGATTGCTCCCTTTAGTTTATTATGAAGTGGCCTTCATTATCCCTTGTTATGTCCTTCACTCTGAGATCTAGTTTGTCAGATATAAAGTATTGCTACCCCAGCCCTTTTTTTTCATTTCCATTTGCCTGGGTGTAAACCTTTTTCCAACCCTTCACCCTCGAGTCTGTGTGCATCTTTTTTCCTCAGGTTGGTTTATTGTAGACAACAGATATTAGGGTCTTGTTTTCTTATCCAATCCATTACCCTATGTCTTTTGATTGGAGCATTTAGTCCATTTACATTTAAGGTTATTATTGATAGATACTTATTTGACGCCATCTTTATTCTATACCCCTGTGTTCCTTCTTTGCTTTCTATTTCTTTAATTTTACAGTAGACCCTTTACGATTTCTTGCATTGCTGGTTTGGTGGAGATAAATTCCCTTAGTCTGTTTTTGTCTGGGAAGCTCCTGATTTCACCTTCACTTTTGATTGATAGCCTTGCAGGGTTACAGTATTCTTGGATTAAGACCCATCCTTTGCATGGATTTGTATGTTTCATCCCATTCCCTCCTGGCCTGATAAGTTCGGGTGGTGAAGTCAGTTGCTAGACTGATGGGGGTCCCTTTATATGTAACTTTCTGTCACACTCTGGCTGCTTTTTTAATAATTCTTTCTTTTTTGACTGTTTTAGGTTGTTTGGCCAAGCTTTTAATTATAATGTTGGTCTAGGTGCAGGGTTGCGACAGTCGGTTTTTCTATGGGGAGGTTCATTTTGCTTGCCTGGGACTTCTCTGCGAGCCATCTTGGATTTGTGTTGGGTTTTTTCTTTCTCTATCTCAGGGAAAGTTTTCTGTCATTTATTTCTTGAAATTACGTTTTTTCCATTTGGTTCTTCCTCAATTCCCTTTCCTTCTGGAAACCCCCTATTATTCTAATATTGTTTTTGGTTTATTGTATTGTCCCAACGGTTACCTTAGACCTTTCCTCCTGTTTTTTAATTTTTTTTTCCAGAAGTAGAAGCTTGCGGCAAAGCTGTTCTAATTATGGGGGTATTTTTTTTTTCCATCTGGTGTCTTTCTAGCTCGCTGATGCGGTTCCTCTGCCTACTTCCTAATCTAACTGCTTGATGCCTTTCTATTGAGTTCTTTACAGTTAGCCGATGTTCACTTTTTCATTTCCTCATTGGTTCTTACTCATATTATCCAAATTTGTCTTCCATTTCTTTTTTAGGCCATTATATGATCATATATCTCTGAATTCTTGCTCTGATAGGTTGCTCTGCTTCTAGCTCATTTGCTTCCTTTTCTGGTGTTAGCCATGATTTTCTTTCTGATGCGGGCTGGTTTTTGGAGGTCTATACCCTTTCTACCAATTATTTAGGATGTCTGGTTTGTTGTGTAGTGTGCTCTTTCTTCGTGCTTTGATTTATAGGCACAACAACATAATACAAACACAACAAGGTTGATGAGGTCATACAACACGCAAGGCACTGAACTGATGAATAGAAATTGTGTTGGTAATATTAATAACCACCAATAAAAGTTGGACTAGAACCCAGCTAAACATCAACATACAATCAAACCAAAAGATAATAGACAAAATTTATCTTATAAAAAATAAAAAAGCATAAAAACTTTCAGTATTAGTTACCATTTTAAACTATTACAACTTCAAAGACGTTAGAGAGCGGTGAAAAGAGAAAGACTTTTTTTTTTTTTGCTTTTTGTTTTGTTTTTAGGAAATCTGCGATGGGGGGGAGGGAGGGTGTGAATGGGCTTGGAGCAGGTAGGGTAGTTGGAAATTAGATAGATACAAGTGCGGCCGGTTGAGGTTTTATTAAATGTTTTTTAGAGAGGGAATAGACAGAAGGAATGGGGAAAATCTAGAGCAGGAAGGGTTAAGATAAACGGTGTAGCAAAGGAAAAGATCAGAAAGAGGGTGAAGGCATAAAGGTAGGGTTGAGATAGAATAAAGCGTTGGAGAAGGAAAGAT
>JAPZQD010000105.1:0-20039 GCA_036971965.1 Nyctalus aviator | reverse complement strand
TTTTCATTAATTTTATGAAATTGCTTCTGACTTTAACCAATGAAAATATTTTGTGTGTTAAAGTTTATCAATAAAGGTCATTGAAATGATCAATTCTACCTCATTTCTCTTTCAGTAAAGAAGATGACTTTTCCAAAATTTCTAATAGGGCTGTGTTAATATTGTGCTCCTATTTACATCATATCCACTTTGTTACCTAACATTCCTCTTACCCCCACACACCCCATTTATGTAGCAGAGACTGTAAAATAAAAGGAAAAAGATGCAAAATGTTATTAAAATAACTCAATAAAATTGCAATGATGATATACAGTCCAGCTGGATACTTGAAATATTGAGTAGACCAATTTATAAAGTATATGATTATCTAACCACTATGCTGTATATGTGAATCTAATACAAAATAATATTGAATGTAAACTGTAACAAAAATGAAGTGAAAATATCTTGAAATGATCATATCAGAATTCTAAGTCCCAAGGTTTTGAGTAAACCGTAGAAGATTGCACACACTATAGCACAAAATATATAAGTTTTAGCTGGGGATATTTATTTATATCCTTTCTCCCACTTATAGCTTCCTTCTATTTTATTGTTTCTGGGATGCATTTTATGGGATTTTAAAAATTAATTTTAGGAAAAGAGCATGGGATTGGGATAGAGAGTTAGAAACACTGATGAGAGAGAAACATGGATTGGATTCCTCCTGCACATTCCATACTATAGATCCAGCCACAACATTGTGCCATGACTCTGAATCCAATCAGGGGCATCTTGGTTAATGGGCCAATGCTCCATTACTGCGCTACACTCCCTGAGCTATAGGATGTAATGGAAATTTAAGCCAATGGACTTAAAAAGCAACAGTATAGTACTTATTACATATTTCAAACAATTTCCTTTATAGTCTCACTGGTTCATACTCTCACTGATCACATGGTACATAGCTAAATTAGTTGCCCAATTCAGAGGGAAGCCTGACAGAGAGACTTAGGTCAATTAAAGAACAGGAGAATATTTTCCTAAATTCTTATAATTTAGTTGACAGAATCTATTTATATACACAATTGCATATTTAGACAACCTCATTTTAATACAATTTTTCAGCAGTGGAAAATCCAGAGAATTGATGAAGAGAAAAAACAGATTGCAGCAAATGAAATTATTCTACCTCTTTTGGAAGTTGAACCATCTCTTTTTTCCAAACTGGGTACTTTACTTTTAATATGTCCATATCATTCTTAAGCCTTTGTAAATCTTGCTGTAGTTTTTCATTTAGATGCAAAGGAGGAAGACGAATAGGCTTGCTTTGGTTTTTAGATTACTTTGCTGTCCAGGTATGTTTTTCTGAAATAACTTTATCCTTAAGTAATCAAGTACGGACAAAGAAAAATTAGAATGTAATTTAAAATTAACTGTTAGAATTCTTAATCTAGGACTATCTATTCACCAATTCAATGAATTGTAACTGAGGAGGAAAGTAAAAAAAAAAGGAAAGGAAAGGAAAGGAAAGAAAAAGGAAAGAAAAGAAAGAACTTGCATTGGTCTAAATTAAAATAAAAACACGTGACCTCAAACCTAATTGTAACACTATTGGAATCAAAGAATTCATTAAATGTTAAATCTATCAGAAATAAATTAATAGCTGAATTTTCACATTACTAAGCCTTCCTCACTTAAAATATTTCACCTCACCATCTCCTAAACAGTGAGCCCCTGCAGTGCATTTCAGAATGAATAGGGTGATCCAAGATGGAGGCAAAGGAGGTGAAAGTTACCCTCACTTCCTCCTTGGACCAGATTGGATTTACAACTCAATTATATGACTACTAACGTGAATAACCAACTGAAGACTAGCTGAATATCATTCCTATAACCAAGGATGTACAGAAGAAGCCTCAGCTACACTATATGAAGGACAGAGATTCCAAAAGGGCTGTCCTACAACCACTTGTGGTAGTTGAGAATGCAGAAGCATGTCTCAGTGCAATGGTCCCCCTGAAGAGCAAGTGGTCTCAACCCCATGCTGAGCTCCCAGCCCTGAGAATCAGAGCCTGGAAGAGGAGCCCACAGGACATCTGGTCTGAAAATCAGCAGGGATTCTGCCTTCCATGAAGAGGTGGGAGTTTGATAGAAAAACAGGAGCCCACTTAAAGAGCCAGCACACAAGTATCATTCCCACCACTCACCCTAGGGCTATGAAGAAAGGATGGCTCAGAGTGCACTGGGAGCCATGAGAGGAGGCTGCTTTATGTGGCTCTGGGAGAGAGCTGAAAGGACGGCCTCTGGGTGCCCTCCCTGTGCTGAGTCCTTCTCCCACAATGCCCAGAGATGCCATCAACCCGGGTCAAGCCCTCCCTTCCTTATGGCCTCAGCCTGGGGAATGGACTAGCCCATCATCCTGAATCCTTGCCAAAACCCTGTGTATCTACACATTGCAAACCTGTGTGGGCCCATGGCGTACACTTTCATGGAGGTCACTTAAGCAGGTCCGGGTGGACTCAGGGGGTGTCTGAGACTGAGTTGTATGACTTTGGGTTGTGGGTCTTTATTCTCTTGCTGGTCTAACTAAAGCCACCATTCCAGTGCTGAGCCCTCCATCCATACAAAAAAAATCCTGGGCTTTGGGCCCTGATGAATTTTGATGACCTTCCCCTAATGTCTCCCTGAGGCCCCACTCTTCCACTACAGTTCATGGGTACCTGCTGGGTGATAAGTGGCATTTGTGTAACCTAGGACTTGTGCTCAGTGGCCTCACACCCAGAAATGAATCTGTATCAACATGGTAAACACCACTTGCACCTACCTGATCACTCACTTACCTCATGCCACTCACATACCAACAGGAGCTCTTTCAGTGACTGACCCCAGCAGAAAGCTTGTAGGCAGAGGTAACCCAAGTCTGCAAGTGACTTGCACTTTTTGCTCATCTGTCCCATGGGCTTGATGCTGGTGGAAGGAGGCACCTACTAGGAGCACACAGGCCCAGCAGAGGCAGTCACAAATACTGGATCTCTTTATAGCTCCACACACATAGCCCAAGGGAGTGCATCGGCCAATCAGAGGCAGAGACTGGCATTGCCTTTCAGCAGAGTCCCTTCCAAGAGGACCCAGAAACAACACACCCAGGGGTTGGGGTGGGGGTACTTCAGAGAATGACCCAATTAGATCCATAAGCAGAACACCCAAATGAAGATCTGGGCAGACAGTAAACCAAGCTGGCCTTAATTAGTAAACTAAAAAAATTAATAAATAAAAATCCAATAAAGCAATAATTATATTACATACAATAGAAATTAAAACTAAGGCTATAATAAGAGAGCAAGAAGGCCATTATATGTATAATTATAATGGGATTAATTAAAAAACAAGAAATAATCTTTTTAAACATAAGTACACCTAATTATATACAGCAAAAATTGATATAAGCATAGTTGGGAGTTTAATACCCCATTGACACCAATAGATAGGTCTTGCAAAAGAAATAAAAAAGATAATACCACCCTGAGAGGACACATTTTACCAGACAAATTTCATTTGCTTTTTCAGAAAAGTACACTGTAACACTGAAAGGTATACATTTTCTTCAAGTACACATGGAACATTTTTTATAATAGACCATGTTAGACCATAAAAAAAGCCTTAGAAAATTCAAAAAGATTAAAATCATTTCACACATCTTCTGCAACCACATTTGTAGTGTTATCAAACTACAAATCAATTACACACACACACACACACACACACACACACAGGGAAAGGAAAAAAAAACCACACCTGATAGCACACAAACACATGGAGGCTAAATAACCTGTTACTAACAGTGAATGCCTTATAATGATATCCAGGAAGAAATCAAAAGATACCTTTTGACAAATGAAATGAGAACATGACAACCCAAAATCTATTGGACAGTGAAAGAAGTCCTAAGAGGGAAATTCAAAACAATGCAGGCCTACTTCAAGTAACAAAAAAGTTTAAAAGTAACAATGTAACCTTTCAGAAGACCTGTTTTAAACGAGCCTATTGGATTGTTTTTAAAGGTGTAACATGATCTTAACTCGAAAAATTGATTAATTATTATTATGACAGTTTTCTTTTTTGTAGTCAGTATAGTTCACCAAACATTAAAAAAAAAAAAAAACATTTAAACTGAAAAATTCACTAGCATTTGGTACATTTACAATATTAAGCAATGATGACCTTTATGTAGTTCTAAATATTTTCATCACTCCAGAAGGGAACCTCATTCCCATGAAATTGAGACTTCCCATCCCCCACTACCACGGGGTCTGGCAAGCACTTGTCTGATTTCTGTCTCTATGGGCTCACTTATTGTGGAAATCTTACCTAATAATATACAAATATGTAAATTAACCATACCTCCGCTACACCCACAGCCAATCAGAGTGAGTATGCAAATTAGAAGGACAAAGATGGCAGTCTCCCAGCTGCTCTAGGCACAGAGTGGCCAGGTGGAGCAGGACACCTGCTATGAGGGGAAGGGCGGGGAACGAACGGGTCTACAGGAGCGGAGTGCATTGGCCAAGAAACACTGCAAACTCCGGAGTCTGCAGCAAAGAAAGAGAAGGCAGATTCTGGCCCGAATGAAAGCCTGGATCCTGGGTATCAGAGGAAAATGGGTGCATGAAGCCAAGGAAAATGGGTGCAAGGAAGGCCTATTACATAAATCTCTTCATGCAACAGGCCTCTAGTTACTCATAAAAGGAACCACAGCAATAAAAATAAACATATTTTCGGGCCTGGCTTATGTGCTGAGTTGGTTGGTGGGTTGTTCCAAGCACCAAAAGGTCACGGGGTCAATTATTAGTCAGGGCTCATACACGGGTTGTCAGTTCAATCCCAGTTGGGGCTCATGGGGCAGGAAACCAATCCATGTTTCTCTCTCTTGTCAATGACTCTCTCTCCCCCTTTCTTTTTTTTTATTTCTCTCTCTCTCTAACTCCTCCTCTCTCTCTAAATTCAATTATTAGGAGGCATATCTTTGTTGAGAATTTAACAACAAAAAGACTAATTTTGCATTACATACATAAATCAATGATATGTATGCTGCTACAAAATTATAAGAGTAAGTGCCACACAAAATTAAATTGACAGCAGGAAAAGTAATTTCACAAGGGAGCACTTTACCTTCAAGTCTTCATTGTGTGATGTAGGCTTTGAATCATCAGTGCAGGGTATGCTGCAAAGTCTTTACAGTAAAATATACAACAAAAATGAGTGAGTTTATTTCTTTAAAATAGCAACAAAAACTTAAGTGAAAGATCCGTTATCTGAATATCAAATAAAGATTCTTGATATAATTAATGCTGGTGCTCTATTTAAAAAAAGACCAGCTACCTATTTCTGCTGCCACCTCTTCCAACCTGTGAACTATTTAATTGAAGACACACTCTGCCTGAGACTAGTTTGTTTTACCTATTAATGGCTGACATAACTTTTATTCCCAGAACTGGCACACATCTGATGACCTAAGTCAAGGTCCTTCTCTGTTCCTGGTTCAAAGACTACCACATGTCAGTTAAAAAATGGCAGTCTTGCTGAAACCGGTTTGGCTCAATGGATAGAGCATCGGCTTGGGGACTGAAAAGTCCTGGGTTCGATTCCAGTCAAGGGCATATATCTTGGTTGTGGGCATATCCCCAGTAGGGAGTGTGCAAGAGGCAGCTGATCAATGACTCTCTCTCATCGATGTTTCTAACTCTCTATCTCTCTCTCTTCCTCTCTGTACAAAATCATTAAAATATATTTTTAAAAAATGGCAGTCTTTCTTCTTTAGCATGGAAACCACTTATTAAGGAAAACCCATTCCTTCTTTTTACCCTAAAACCATACAGTAAGTTCCCTAAAATGGTGGAAAGTTAAATGTCCAAATGTCAAAGAACAAAGTATTATCTTGTTAGCAATCTCGTTCCCAGATCAACCTTTGCAGGCTCCATGCCAGTCTCCAACATTTAAATCTTCAGCCTATGAAGGCACAGACTCCTGAAACAAGGATGGGCTCAAATGATCAAGAATAGGAGCTCTCTATTTTCCTGCTCCTGTAAAACAATCTAAATGGAGGCTAAGTAATCCATGCATAACATAGGCCTGTTACCAACTACCCAACTCCATTGCAGCTTGTCCTGACCCTGCCCAACTCTCAATGTACTTGGGAAGCACATAAGATAATTGGGAAAAGTTATACAAATAACTCTCCTGTTTAGAACTAAACATCTAAAACAACAACAACAGGGGATTGCCTGGCCACTGTGTGTCAGTGATTCAGCATCAACTCATGAACCAAGAGATCACCAGATCAACTACAAATCAGGACACATGCCCAGGTTGCTGCTTCAATCTTTAGTAGGAGGCATGCATAAATGAGGCAGTTGATTGGTGATTCTCTCTCATCATTGATGTTTGTATACCCTCTCTCCACCTCCCTTTCTCTTTTCTAAAATTAATAAAAACATATTAGAAAAGGGGGGAGGATCTATCTGAGAGCAATTATTAAACAGTTCCTCTTGACCCAACCTTCAAAAATAAGTCTCTAAATATTGAATTGAAATAGTGTTTATTTTGAACATCGCTGATGAAAAGGCAACTTTAAACAGAACACATTGGGTTAGCCCTGGCCAGGTGGCTCTGTTGGTTGGAGCATTGTTCCATACACCTAAATGCAACTTTGATTCCAAATCAGGACACCTACTCAGGTTTCAGGTTCAATCTCAGGTTCGGATATCTGTGGGACTCATGCATTCTGAGTGTATTAGGAAATTTGAATGTATTAACCAGAGGAACAACATAATCTGACTTATATTTTAATAGGCCAATGGTGTTTAGAATTGAACAAAAAACTAAAATTGATGGGGGGAAAAGAAAATTAATTGGAAAGGCAAGGAGAGAAGAATGGGGGAAGATCAAGAAGAAGGAAGGTGACAGGAAGGAGGAAGGAAGGAAGGAAGGAAGGAAGGAAGGAAGGAAGGAAGGAAGGAAGGAAGGAAGGAAGGGAGGGAGGGAGGGAGGGAGGGAAGGGAGGGAGGGAGGGAAAAGGAAAGAACAAAATTAATTAATTGGCTATTAAGATAATCTAGATAGCAGATGATGGTGACCTGGGCCTGGAACAAATGATTGCATTTTGGATAGATAGTCAACTCTTAGGTTTATGGACCTTGAATTAACATATTTTGGATTTAATAGCTAAAACTTCTTGTCTGTATGTTATATGTACAAATTAACACCCATTAATTTTAAAATGCTTTTAACCAAAATTTGCTTATACCTAATAGGTTATTTTTTGTGATTAATTCACAGTTACTTTAAACAACTTTTTTAAAAAAACACACAAAAACCCTATGTTGTAAAACCACTGTCATTTCAGCAACATAAATACATATTATAAATGTTTATGGACAACTATAGTCTACATATTAAATCCAAGAATCACCACTCCTAAACAATGTTAGGCAAATGGTTAGCACATGATCACATCACATGGCACATGGGTAATTGGTTCTGTTGATGAGTGGAGTGACTGTCTGCAGAAGTTTTAACATGAGCCAGCCAACCCTCCCATGTGCACTGAGCTGTGCCCCAGCCATGTGCATTTGCTTATTCTTGGTGACTAGTGGATGCACACTTTATTATACCTATTCACCATAAATTTAAAATTATGTATTAAACACATCATTCCAAACCTTACCTTAAAAGTACAAACAAAAGGAAGAGAGTTAATTTAGCATTGTGGCATTAAAAAAGCAAACTGTATTGGACATTACAAAGAAACAAAGATGGCCCTGGCCATTGTGGATACGTGGTGAGAGCATGGGCCTGCGCACAGAAAGGATCAGGGATTCTATTCCTGACCAAGGGCACATACCTGGGTTTCAGGTTCCATCCCCAGCCCTGGTCCACTTGAGGTTTTTCTCTCACATGGAGGTTTCTGTCTCTCCCTTCCTTGCTTCCATTATCACTAAAAAAATCAATGAAAAGCAGAAAGCATATGAAATTGATGAAATTGGCACCAGAAAGCAAATGTACTGGGCTGGTGACACTTCAGTTGAGGAAGCATTGTTGAAGTGTGCACACAACAGTGTTCTTGTGGGCCCAGTGCACGCAGCTGAACTGAAATCTGGGACAGTTAAGTTTGCAAATCCTATGAATACACCATTCAAAGCCACTGATTGGTGGCTTTGGCCCTTTCACAAAAGGCACAGGGTTATGTACAAATGAACTTATGGTGAAGCATTAAGTGGTACAACAGAAGAGATTGAACCATTAAGGCAAAAATAATAGGATGTATAAATAATGAAGTGCTATTATAGTCTCAATGCTAACGACAGTGTTTTATTCTGGCTTCTGTGACTGAACACACACAAGCCTCCAAATATGAAAAACCAACACTTGGAGGAAAAGTCAGCAAGGATAGGATCTTGGCACTGCTATGTACCAACACCAATGGATCTCATAAACTGACATCTGTAATCATTGGCAAAACTAAAGTTTTAAAATATATAATGTATCATCTGCCTGTTTTGTATTGCAACTCTAAAAAGGCATGGCTCAATGCTGACATTTCCCAAGACTGGATTTCTGGATTTTGAAAGAATACTTACCCACAGTCAGGAAGTCTCAAGGTGAAGAGCTTGGAATACCACCGGAGGATGCAACATGTTTATTGCATTTAGACAATGCTCTTGCTCATCCACCAAAAATATTTTATTTTCAGAGGATGGCTAATTTAGATGCATGCTTTTGCCAAAAAATATAGCATTAGGTATCCAGCCCATGGACCTGGGGGTAATTCTGGCAACCAAATGAATATACTGAAATTTTTTTTAGAGGAAGTAGTGGTTGTGTTGCAGAATGAAGGTAATGATGAACGTACAACAGGACAGTGTGTCTTACAAAACTTAACCATTTTAAAGAGTTATCATGTAAAATCAGAAATTTTAAAATTTTGCTGCAGCATCAAAAGAAGTGAAAATGCAAACATTGGAAACTTTTGGAAGAATTTACTTGACAACGAAGGCAGATATGTATTTAGAAGGACTGGAGGTTACTGATTACTGTGGGACAACACAGAATATTGGTGGACAAGCAGCTGAGGAAGATGTTTTTACAGAGGTTAGAAGAAAATGAAGGTGACCCTGGGTACCACACGATGAGTTAAAGTGAAATAGCAGATGAAGTGATGACCTGGGAAGATGAGGGTGGGAGTGAAGATACGGAGGAATTAGAAACAACATGCCCCAAACATAGAGTTATCAGTGCTTGGATCCCATCTCCAAGATCTAATAACATCTAGTGACAATTCATCAGATAACGAAATTCAGCTTCATCACCCCATTTTCAAAGTATTAGGGAGTTAAGTATAAAAAACAGCAGAATTAAAAAGTTCAAACTAAACTTTGCAGGGTTTTCACCCTAACAGATTTGGTTCAGTGGATAGAGCATTGGCCTGCAGACTGAGAAGTCTCAGGTTTGATTCCTGTCAAGAGCATGTACCTTGAATGCGGACACATCCCCACTGGGAGGTGTGCAGGAGGCAGCTGATCAATGTTTCTCTTTCATTGATGTTTTCTAATTCTCTATCCCTCTCTATTCCTCTCAAAAAAAAAGTTTTAAAAAAAACTTGACAGTGTTTTCAAGGCAGGATTACCTAAAGGAAGCAACTCAACATGGAAGATTAATGTCATACCACAACTAGAGTGTCTGGATATATAATCATCAAATGAAAATTAAATAGGAAAACATTTTTCTGTTCTTATAAAATGTGAATTTTATAAAAATAAACAATATTGTTTATTTTTAGTTAAATATAATTAACATGTACTTTTTAAAAAAATGTTTATTTCAATATAGATTGCATACTAATTATAGTCTCAAAACTACGGTAGTACATAAGCAATTACAGCTATAGAAAAATTTTCTGTGAAATTAAACTTTTCATACACACTTAATTTTAATTACACAAACATGTCTATGTAAGTAAAAGCAGATAAACTAATTTGTCAGTTCACATACACATTCAGAAAACCTACTTTATTTTATACTTGAGGCCTGAGGCATGAAATTCATGCACTAGGCAAGCTGTATTCCTCAACCCAGCTTGCACCCTCTCCAATCTGAGACCCCTGGAGGGAGGGCAGTTGAGGGTGATCTGGCAAGCAGGAGAAGCACAGTGGGATTGGGCCTAAACAGGCAGTCAGACATCCCTCTCACAATCCAGGACTGCTGGCTCCCTACCTCGCCTACCTGCCTGTCTGATTGCCTCTAGCTTCTGCCTGCCTGCTTGATCACCCCTAACCACTCCCCTGCCAGCCTGATCAATGCCTAACTGCTCCCCTGCTGGCCCAATTGTCCCTAACTTACCTCCCTTACCAGCCTGGTGGCCAACTGCCCTCCCCTGAAGTTGTTCTCAACTTCTCTCCCCTACAGGTTTGGTCCCTGCAACTGCCCTCCCCTGGAGTCCTGGTAACTCCTAACTGCCCTTCCTTGTAATCCTGGCCAGCCCTAACTGCCCTCCCCTGCTTGCATGGTTCCCCTCAACTCTCCTCCTCTGCAGGCCTGTTCTCTCCCAACTGCCCTCTCCTGCAGGCCTGGTGCCCGCAAATTGCCTTCCCCTGCAGACTTGGGGCCCCTACAACTGCCTGCCCCTCAGGTCTGGTCACCCCAAACTGCCGTTCCTTGCACTCCTGGTCAGCCCTAACTATCCTCCCCTATTGGCATGGTTCCCCCAAACTGCCCTCCCCTATATGTCTGGGTGCCTCCCAATTGTCCTCCCCTGCTAGACAGATCACCCACAACTGTTCTCCCCTGCTGGCCATCTTGTGGCAGCCATCTTGTGTCCACATGGGGGCAGCCATCTTTGACCACATGGAAGTGGCCATCTTGTGTGTTGGGATGACCATCAATTTGCATATTACTCTTTATTAGATAGAATAAGTGACATTTTGCTCTAAGGACATCCCCTTGCCTGAATTCGTCTCTGGCCTTGAAGTTTCATTGTATTTTGAAGATAACCTGATAAGATTTGCTAACAGATTAGATGTGAGGTTTAAGACAAAGAGGAAAACAGGAGCTGAGGATGATCAAGTTTTCAGCAGAGCAATTGGAAAAGCTGTCATTAATACAAACAAGGAAGACTACATGTGAGAAAGACTATCAATAGTTCAATTTTGGAGATCTTAAGTCTGGAACACCCAAAAGCTATTTATTTTTTTAAAAGGATAGCATGTAGGCAATTTGATATATAGGTCTGGCATTAAGGAGAGAGATCTGGACTGGAGATATAAATTTGAAGATCATTAGTATAAATAAGGTCATAAAAGTCATGAGAAAAAAGATCAAGAACTGAATCCTGGGTAATGTGTAAAAGGAGAGAGATGAAGAGAAACTAAACTAACTAAGAAAAGACTTTCTCTAAGCAGAGAAAACCAGGTGATTGTGTACCTCCTCCCCCCTGAAAACTCAAAGTCCTAAAAGCCAAAGGAAAAAAGAGAGAATTTCCCATTGGATCAAATATGCAGATAGGTTATGTAAGACCAGATCTAAAACATTATGTCTAGATTTATGAGAGGAAAAGAAGTACTAACCTTGAAAAAACAATTTTTGAAGAGGAGGTGGGACTAAAAATTACTAAAGTGACCTCAAGAGTGCATGGAAGGGAAATTTGAATCAATGAGTAAAGACAGTTCTTTTCAGGAATTTGTAGTTAAACAGCATGGCCTTGGATTATCTCAACTGCTTCATGTTTAGCTGTAGCTTTCAGTCCTTTCATAATGACTATAAATTATTTTTGTAATACTTGAAAGTTTTTCTTACATACCAGTAGCACCATATGGTTTAAAACATGCCAGACTAGTTGATATAGTAAATTCACAAAATAATACACATAAAAGGTGCCATGAATTATTTCTCTCTCTCTCTCTCTTTCTCTCTCTCTCTCTCTCTCTCTCTCTCTCTCTCTATATATATATATATATATATATATATATATAATATTATATAACCTGATTATCATGTTTGTCATGCTTACAAAGAATACAGAAGGATTTCTTTCCAGATGAAAATCATCCAACTCTAAAATATACTACTCAAATGTACAAAGTACACTGTAATTGGTTGTATTAAAATTGTGTAACAGAAATAAAGAGGGAAACATGCAGGTAATATTCTTACTTTATAAAATGAATTTTTGTAAATTTTGTAATATGAAGTCCCTGTTGAAAGATTGGATGAGGGGCATACTGAAATGTATTCTATTTAAAAAGGAAGGATAAAGGCATGCATTCTTGGTACCTTTCAAAAAGAAGGTTCACTACATTAGGAGCACCTTGGTTTATCTAGTGTCTACGACAGATTTTAGAGACAATGGTTCATGAAGCCCACAGCACTGAGTGTCTGGCTCTTTACAGAAAACTTTTATCAACCCCTCATCTAGCAGATTAATCCCTTGATGTGCTTTAATAGGTTTTACTCAATATTCTGACATTTGTAGATAAGATATGAAACATATTACTTTGTGAAATCCCTGGGCTTTCAGATTAATTTGAGGGTCCAATATTTGAACACTCAGGAATTAGGAACAAGCACAAAAAGCTAGTAGCTAGTAATTTAGATGGAAACAAAGTAGAGTGACAGTATAGCATATAACTTCCTATTATTATAACTGAGCAGATATTAAAAGTATCCTTGTGCCGAAACCGGTTTGGCTCAGTGATAGAGCATCGGTCTGTGGACTGAAAGGTCCCAGGTTCGATTCCGGTCAAGGGCATGTACATTGGTTGTGGGCACATCCCCAGTAGGGGATGTGCAGGAGGCAGCTGGTCGATGTTTCTCTCTCATCAATGTTTCTAGCTCTCTATCTCTCTCCCTTCCTCTTTGTAAAAAAATCAATAAAATACATATTTTTTTTAAAAAAGTATCCTTGCAAAATTTAAGACTTGACATTAAACTCAATGCTTTAACTACATATCAATTGTCTAACAATCAATATATTGTAGACCAGAACTACCCTCATTTTTTCAGGTGACTGCATACTACATTATTTTATGGGTATAATAAAGTATTTCCTTAGAGATAGGTATTTACACTATCTCCAACTTTTTGGTATGCAATCCTAGTATATAAAAACCATGGGTAATATTGACCAGTAAAGACTGGAAGGTGACCAACTGGAAGTCAGTGCTAGCACTGCCCCCAAGCAAGCAGTAAGGGGCAATCAGGCAGGCAGAGGAGTTAGGGATGATCAGGTAGGCAGACCAGTGGTTAGAGATTATCAGGTAGGCAGGCCAGTGGTTAGGGGTTATCAGGTAGGCAGGCAAGTGATTAGGGGAGATCAGGTAGATAGGTGAGAAGTTAGGTTCGATCAGGTAAGCAGACAGCCCTTCGCAGGCCTGACCCTGCCCCCCAGCAAAGAAAGAGGGAGGCCTAGGGCAGCCAAGCCATTGTACCCCAGCCTGTTGCATGCAGAGGCAGGCCACTGGTGACAGAGGATGAGGGGTGGTGGGCAGTGCTATTGCTGCACTGATGGCAAGCAGTGGCAGGGGCTGGGTGTGGGGCCAACTGCCTGCAGCCCGGGGAAGGATAGCCCCGATAGGCCCTGATCTCAGGCAAAGATCAGGGACCCTATCCGAGTGGTCGTAGATTATGAGAGGGTGCAGGCTGGGCTGAGGGACCTACCCCCTGAATGTACTAATTTTAATGCATCAGACCTCTAATGTTGTAATAAATATCATTAACATAGATATTTATATTTATATTTGCAACATTTATATAAATATCCTTAATGCATATGTGTATATTATATGTCTTTATCATCTAAGACATATTTTATATATATACTAGAGGCCCAGTGCACAGCATTGTGCACCCGTGGGCCCCTTGGCATGGCCTGCGGGGAAAGGACTGAAACCAGCAGTCCAACACTGCCTGCCCCTCCTGCCTGCTGCTCCTGCTTATTCCTGCCCCACTGCACCTGATGGGGGCTCACATCCTGCAGAGGCTCGCACCACTGCAGAGGTGCTCGCCAGCCATGAGCCCTGCATCTGGCTCCCAATTGGGGGGATTGGATTGGAGGGGGGAGGATTGTGATGCAATGAGCCCTCTTGGTGGGGAGTGGGACCCCCTTGCTAGCATGGGATCCAGATCTGTCCAGCTGGCTGATGTTTGTACTGGTTGGTGACAGCCATCTGATGACCACTTTTACTAGTACATCTTTTTTCCTTGCCAACTTTTAGGGAGGGGAAGTGGCCGCAGTGCCTGAGGCCAACTTCCAGGAGGCCTTCAGTGCTGTCAGGATTGTGCTGTTGGAGCAGGTCCATTGGTGCCTTGCCCATTCTCCAGATACTGGACCTGCAGGACTATTGAGGGAGGGAGTGGCTGCTGCCAGGCTGGTGGGTTGCCTGGACAGGTTGGTCAGCTGAGCAGCACTCATACTGTGAGAGCACATTGATCACTGGGGTCAGCTCCTGTGGACCAGTCATTTGGCCATTCAGTCCTTCGGTTGCTTAGGCTTTTGTATATATAGATAATACATATAATGACCTACTGCATGTTTTATATACATAATTATATATAATTAATGTCCTTAGAATGTGTACGTGTGTGTTCATAAAAGTCATGTTTTCCTATAGGATCTAGTTCTGGAAGTAAAGTTATTGGTATAAAAGAATGGCATACTTGAAATTTTGAAACAAATTCAATTACCCTTCTAAAAAAGATGTGCCAAGTTCATCTCCCAATAGTGCACAAGAATGCCTTTTCCTCTCATGTACCAATTCTGGTTGCTACTTTTTAAAATAAAATAATTATAATTATTAGTTCCAAAAATGTATCTCATTGTTTGTTGATTTGCATTTTCCAATTACCAAGCAAGATTCACTCTCTCTTGTAAAAATATAAAATTAGTTAATCAGGAATGTTAGCTCAAATTGGAAAGTGTTTTATAGGAAAAGAATAATCACCTACTGTGAAGTACTGCTGTATGCTTACCTATAAGAAGCTTCTTCCTCCACAATAGGAACCTGCTGCTTATAAGTTTGTTCACTGTCGCTCTGTTGACTCCATTCACCAATGTATCTGTCATCAGTATGAGCATCCATGTTTCCTGACACTTCCCTCTTACTGGTTGTCTGCTCCTTTTTTTCTTCCACCTTTGATGACAGATTCATATTAGGGATTTGTTGTTATCTCATTCATTAAAAAGACTGTTTTCATTAATTTCATCATTTGGCTGTGTTATTACCTTATTCACGAAAATGACTGTGTTTTCATTACTTTCATCACTTGGCTGCTGGTTATCAGTGTGTTCACTGGTGCTGTGCTGACTCAGTCCAATGCTGTCATTGTCATCATTAGCACCCTCATACACATTTCCTGATGCTCCCCTTTTACTGCTTTTCTGCTCTGTCTTTACTGCAACCTTTGATAAAATATTGATATTAGGGATATAGTTATTACTTTATTCATTAAAAAGACAGTTTTCAATCATTCTATCCTTTGGCTTTAATTATTTGGTTTTGTTATTACCTTATTTGTGAAAATCACTGTGTTTTCATTAATTTCATCACTTGGCTGCTGGTTATCAGGGTGTTCCCTGGTGCTGTGCTGACTCAGTCCAATGCTGTCATTGTCATCATTAGCACCCTCATACACATTTACTGACACTTTCCTTTTATTGCTGTTCTGCTTCTTTTTTTCCTCAACCTTTGATGAAAGTTTGATATTAAGGATATTGTGATTATGTTATTCATTAAAAATACTGTATTTTCATTAATTTTATGAAATTGCTCTGACTTTAACCAATGAAAATATTTTGTGTGTTAAAGTTTATCAATAAAGGTCATTGAAATGATCAATTCTACCTCATTTCTCTTTCAGTAAAGAAGATGACTTTTCCAAAATTTCTAATAGGGCTGTGTTAATATTGTGCTCCTATTTACATCATATCCACTTTGTTACCTAACATTCCTCTTACCCCCACACACCCCATTTATGTAGCAGAGACTGTAAAATAAAAGGAAAAAGATGCAAAATGTTATTAAAATAACTCAATAAAATTGCAATGATGATATACAGTCCAGCTGGATACTTGAAATATTGAGTAGACCAATTTATAAAGTATATGATTATCTAACCACTATGCTGTATATGTGAATCTAATACAAAATAATATTGAATGTAAACTGTAACAAAAATGAAGTGAAAATATCTTGAAATGATCATATCAGAATTCTAAGTCCCAAGGTTTTGAGTAAACCGTAGAAGATTGCACACACTATAGCACAAAATATATAAGTTTAGCTGGGGATATTTATTTATATCCTTTCTCCCACTTATAGCTTCCTTCTATTTTATTGTTTCTGGGATGCATTTTATGGGATTTTAAAAATTAATTTTAGGAAAAGAGCATGGGATTGGGATAGAGAGTTAGAAACACTGATGAGAGAGAAACATGGATTGGATTCCTCCTGCACATTCCATACTATAGATCCAGCCACAACATTGTGCCATGACTCTGAATCCAATCAGGGGCATCTTGGTTAATGGGCCAATGCTCCATTACTGCGCTACACTCCCTGAGCTATAGGATGTAATGGAAATTTAAGCCAATGGACTTAAAAAGCAACAGTATAGTACTTATTACATATTTCAAACAATTTCCTTTATAGTCTCACTGGTTCATACTCTCACTGATCACATGGTACATAGCTAAATTAGTTGCCCAATTCAGAGGGAAGCCTGACAGAGAGACTTAGGTCAATTAAAGAACAGGAGAATATTTTCCTAAATTCTTATAATTTAGTTGACAGAATCTATTTATATACACAATTGCATATTTAGACAACCTCATTTTAATACAATTTTTCAGCAGTGGAAAATCCAGAGAATTGATGAAGAGAAAAAACAGATTGCAGCAAATGAAATTATTCTACCTCTTTTGGAAGTTGAACCATCTCTTTTTTCCAAACTGGGTACTTTACTTTTAATATGTCCATATCATTCTTAAGCCTTTGTAAATCTTGCTGTAGTTTTTCATTTAGATGCAAAGGAGGAAGACGAATAGGCTTGCTTTGGTTTTTAGATTACTTTGCTGTCCAGGTATGTTTTTCTGAAATAACTTTATCCTTAAGTAATCAAGTACGGACAAAGAAAAATTAGAATGTAATTTAAAATTAACTGTTAGAATTCTTAATCTAGGACTATCTATTCACCAATTCAATGAATTGTAACTGAGGAGGAAAGTAAAAAAAAAAGGAAAGGAAAGGAAAGGAAAGAAAAAGGAAAGAAAAGAAAGAACTTGCATTGGTCTAAATTAAAATAAAAACACGTGACCTCAAACCTAATTGTAACACTATTGGAATCAAAGAATTCATTAAATGTTAAATCTATCAGAAATAAATTAATAGCTGAATTTTCACATTACTAAGCCTTCCTCACTTAAAATATTTCACCTCACCATCTCCTAAACAGTGAGCCCCTGCAGTGCATTTCAGAATGAATAGGGTGATCCAAGATGGAGGCAAAGGAGGTGAAAGTTACCCTCACTTCCTCCTTGGACCAGATTGGATTTACAACTCAATTATATGACTACTAACGTGAATAACCAACTGAAGACTAGCTGAATATCATTCCTATAACCAAGGATGTACAGAAGAAGCCTCAGCTACACTATATGAAGGACAGAGATTCCAAAAGGGCTGTCCTACAACCACTTGTGGTAGTTGAGAATGCAGAAGCATGTCTCAGTGCAATGGTCCCCCTGAAGAGCAAGTGGTCTCAACCCCATGCTGAGCTCCCAGCCCTGAGAATCAGAGCCTGGAAGAGGAGCCCACAGGACATCTGGTCTGAAAATCAGCAGGGATTCTGCCTTCCATGAAGAGGTGGGAGTTTGATAGAAAAACAGGAGCCCACTTAAAGAGCCAGCACACAAGTATCATTCCCACCACTCACCCTAGGGCTATGAAGAAAGGATGGCTCAGAGTGCACTGGGAGCCATGAGAGGAGGCTGCTTTATGTGGCTCTGGGAGAGAGCTGAAAGGACGGCCTCTGGGTGCCCTCCCTGTGCTGAGTCCTTCTCCCACAATGCCCAGAGATGCCATCAACCCGGGTCAAGCCCTCCCTTCCTTATGGCCTCAGCCTGGGGAATGGACTAGCCCATCATCCTGAATCCTTGCCAAAACCCTGTGTATCTACACATTGCAAACCTGTGTGGGCCCATGGCGTACACTTTCATGGAGGTCACTTAAGCAGGTCCGGGTGGACTCAGGGGGTGTCTGAGACTGAGTTGTATGACTTTGGGTTGTGGGTCTTTATTCTCTTGCTGGTCTAACTAAAGCCACCATTCCAGTGCTGAGCCCTCCATCCATACAAAAAAAATCCTGGGCTTTGGGCCCTGATGAATTTTGATGACCTTCCCCTAATGTCTCCCTGAGGCCCCACTCTTCCACTACAGTTCATGGGTACCTGCTGGGTGATAAGTGGCATTTGTGTAACCTAGGACTTGTGCTCAGTGGCCTCACACCCAGAAATGAATCTGTATCAACATGGTAAACACCACTTGCACCTACCTGATCACTCACTTACCTCATGCCACTCACATACCAACAGGAGCTCTTTCAGTGACTGACCCCAGCAGAAAGCTTGTAGGCAGAGGTAACCCAAGTCTGCAAGTGACTTGCACTTTTTGCTCATCTGTCCCATGGGCTTGATGCTGGTGGAAGGAGGCACCTACTAGGAGCACACAGGCCCAGCAGAGGCAGTCACAAATACTGGATCTCTTTATAGCTCCACACACATAGCCCAAGGGAGTGCATCGGCCAATCAGAGGCAGAGACTGGCATTGCCTTTCAGCAGAGTCCCTTCCAAGAGGACCCAGAAACAACACACCCAGGGGTTGGGGTGGGGGTACTTCAGAGAATGACCCAATTAGATCCATAAGCAGAACACCCAAATGAAGATCTGGGCAGACAGTAAACCAAGCTGGCCTTAATTAGTAAACTAAAAAAATTAATAAATAAAAATCCAATAAAGCAATAATTATATTACATACAATAGAAATTAAAACTAAGGCTATAATAAGAGAGCAAGAAGGCCATTATATGTATAATTATAATGGGATTAATTAAAAAACAAGAAATAATCTTTTTAAACATAAGTACACCTAATTATATACAGCAAAAATTGATATAAGCATAGTTGGGAGTTTAATACCCCATTGACACCAATAGATAGGTCTTGCAAAAGAAATAAAAAAGATAATACCACCCTGAGAGGACACATTTTACCAGACAAATTTCATTTGCTTTTTCAGAAAAGTACACTGTAACACTGAAAGGTATACATTTTCTTCAAGTACACATGGAACATTTTTTATAATAGACCATGTTAGACCATAAAAAAAGCCTTAGAAAATTCAAAAAGATTAAAATCATTTCACACATCTTCTGCAACCACATTTGTAGTGTTATCAAACTACAAATCAATTACACACACACACACACACACACACACACACAGGGAAAGGAAAAAAAAACCACACCTGATAGCACACAAACACATGGAGGCTAAATAACCTGTTACTAACAGTGAATGCCTTATAATGATATCCAGGAAGAAATCAAAAGATACCTTTTGACAAATGAAATGAGAACATGACAACCCAAAATCTATTGGACAGTGAAAGAAGTCCTAAGAGGGAAATTCAAAACAATGCAGGCCTACTTCAAGTAACAAAAAAGTTTAAAAGTAACAATGTAACCTTTCAGAAGACCTGTTTTAAACGAGCCTATTGGATTGTTTTTAAAGGTGTAACATGATCTTAACTCGAAAAATTGATTAATTATTATTATGACAGTTTTCTTTTTTGTAGTCAGTATAGTTCACCAAACATTAAAAAAAAAAAAAACATTTAAACTGAAAAATTCACTAGCATTTGGTACATTTACAATATTAAGCAATGATGACCTTTATGTAGTTCTAAATATTTTCATCACTCCAGAAGGGAACCTCATTCCCATGAAATTGAGACT
>JAPZQD010000104.1:0-21209 GCA_036971965.1 Nyctalus aviator | reverse complement strand
TCAGTGTGCACCTATGTTCTTTATTAAAAACTACTTTTATTGATTTTAGAGTGGGAGAGAGAGATAGAAGCATCACTGTTGAGAGAGAATCATTCATTGGCTGCCTCCTACATGCCCCACACTGGGGACTGAGCTCACTACCCAGACCTGTGCCCTCTCCTGAATCAAACCGTGTTCTTCTGGTTCATAGTTCAATGCTCACCTACTGAGTTACATAAGGGCTCACCTATATTTTTTACTGAGGGACCTCAGAAGGAATTTGAAGTGGGAAGAAGGCTGTGGTCCTCATTAGGAAGATTCAATTTCTGAAAATGTGTGCTCTCCCTCTGTATCAATTTTACAACCAAATAAATATGGTTTAAGTTTTTCTCACTTACATGTTTTATCATTATGATGAGATTAAAATATATTTTTTGTATAGTAGATACAGGTTTACCCTTCTAGATATCATATGCTATATATTTCCACAAAGTAGTTTACTAGTACCTGAAAAGACAGATAAATGATTGGAACAGAATGGAAAATGCCCAACTACCCAAATATATGTAAGAATTAAAAACTTGATGCTGCTGACATTTCATGTTTGTAGGAAAAGGTCAATGATAAATGGTGAAGAAATATCTGTTGAGTATTTGGAGAAAACTAGCTAGATTTTGATCTCCAAATTTTAGATTAAAAATTTTAAATATACTAAATGAGAAAAATACTAGAAGAAAACACAAATGCCTACTTATACCTTTTTTTATGATTACAAACATTTTAAAAGCAAGATTTCTGGAGGTTGATTGAGCAATATAAAAAATTCAAACCCTCTGTCAGAAAATAATATTACCAGGTTAAAAGAAAATACTAGAAAAATATTTGGAATGCTTGTGTATCAGAGAAAAATGCCTTCATTTTGCAGAGAAGTTTTTGAAATCAACAAGAAAAAGCTGTAATTTGAAAGTGGACAAGTACTTTTTACATATGCACAAGTGACCAATGGACAAAAAAGAATATTTAGTGTCCTTGGTAGGAAAGAAATTTAAGTTAAAAGAAGAAAATAATATTTTCCATCCACAAGATCAGTGATTATCCTTATACTGCTGTTTAAAATTTATATTGCTTTTGACTTTTCATAGGCAATTTGGTGCTGAGTACCACATTAAAAAATATATTTATATTCTCTATTCCCATCAATTCTATTCATACTAAAATATCTTTATTAAGTAATTAAATAAATTACATATTTTTTTAAATTCAACACTGCTTAAAATAGCAGTATATTAAGAAGAAAAAGGTCAGTTTGGCTATACATATATTCAAACAGACTATGATCTTCTATTAGTCAAAAATAGGTGCAAAATGTGATAAAATTTATTTCTGTGGCATTTGTATTAAAAATGAACATTTGTTTAAAAAATTTGATTTCTGCAATAAGCATGTACAAAAATTCTAGTAAATATTATGAATGAAATAATCCTGGGGAAGAGCAATAATATAAATCCTGCACTAATAAAATTAATTGCTCACTTCCCGTTTTTTGGAATTGTTTTTGAAATTTGTTTGAAGATTGGTATCTTCAGAAGAAAAGGGAATCCTTTCTTATGTTTGTTTTTATTGTTGACACTATTACAGATGTCCCCAATTCTCCTCCAGCCTCCAAGTGCCTTTCTACCCTGCCCCCTTCAGCCTTTACTTCATAGTTGTCTGTGTCCATGGGCTATGCAAATATGCATATATGTTCTTTGGCTAGTCCCCCCAACTCTCTCCCTCTGAGATCTGTCAGTCTGTTCCATGTATTCATGCCTCTGGTCCTATTTTGTTTGTTACTTTATTGTGTTCGTGAGATTCCACATGTACACGAGATCATATGGTATTTGTCTTTCTCTGACTAGCTTATTTTCTCAGCATGATAATCTTCAGGTCCATCCATGCTGACTGAAAAGGGTATAAGAGTTCCTTCTTTTTTACAGGATTGTAATATTCCATGGTGTAAGTGTACTACATCTGCATCTACTCATCTGCTGTTGGGCACTTGGAATGCTTTTGATCTGTGCCTGTAGAGTATATGCATATATCTAATTACACACATATGTATTTTGCTTTATATAAATTTACTAAATATAATATGTAAATACTTATAGATTAACCATTTTAGTTGTGTACTTATGAAACTCAAAAATAGTGCACTGGCCGGTGTGGCTCAGCTGGTTGGACTGTTGTCTGGTACCCCTCCTATACACTGAGAGGGCACGTGTTTATTCCAGGTCAGGACATATAGGTTGTGGGTTTGATGCTTGTACTTACAAGAGTGAACCAATAAATGTCTCTTTCTCACATTGATGTTTCAATAGTCAATAAAAATATTTTTTAAAAAGTTAAATAATTTCTTTTTGTCTTGTTTTTTACAGTATGACAGATGAGTCCCATTTCTTCCATTTTTGTCTACCCTCAGCCTCCACCCTACCACAAGCCTTTCCCATACTAATGACTATGTCCAAGGATTATGCATACATGTATATATGTTTTTGGTTAATATCTTCCTTTTCCCCCACCCCCATCCTGTTATTCAGTTCCATGCATCCATACCTCTGGACATACTTTGTTCATTAGTTTATTTTGTTTATTAGATTCCACATATAAGTGAGATAATGTGGTATTTGTCTTTCTCTAATTGGCTTATTTCTTAAAAAAATAGAAAATATAAGCGATTATTCTTATTTCAAAAGTATTGATTTAACTTATAAAAGTTTTCTTTGAAAATATTGAACTCTCCCACTATATTTATCCATTCTTCCAATCCATTCATACATGAAATATAACCTGAATATCTTTATGTGGCAGACATATTCTACTCAGGACTCTTTTAGACTCTATTTTTATTCTTAAAAATCTTCATGTTGCACAATATGAGTAAAATAAGAAATTAAAAATTGAAGAAATAGGCCCTAATCAGAGTTGAAATTTTTTATCCCTGCTTTCAAACAAAAATACTTCTGAAAGTAGGAAATTATAAAAGATAACCTTTACCTGCCCCTTTGTAAATGTATAATACCATTAAATAATATTGATTATTGGGAACATCTTTTTTCCATACAATTTATAAATTTAAATATTGGACAAAATGAGTCATCCTATTCATTTTAATTTCCTTTGGCTTAAGTTTTCTTTAAAATCAAAGTAAGAATTACTTTTTAAAAAATTCTTGTTTTCTCCCCTCCCCCTCTTTCTCTGATAAGGCTTTTAAGAACTAAAATTTATTTAAGTGATTAGAACTGCAAGAGCTCTGTATTTACTCATCATTATTTCACTTAATATAAGGCACCATGGATGGCATGATGCCAGTATTTTATGCATCACTATTTTTTTTTCAAATGCTGCCAATAATAGTTGTAACACATTCTGGATTAAAAACTGGATTCTAATGTCAAAGATGTTAAAGTATGAGAAGATAAGCATTTTAGAATCATTGAAATAATATGTTCTTTCTGAACCTTAAAACAGGTCTGCAAAAGTAGGTATAATGATATAATTTTATTTCATTGATATGTTTTTATAAAGTGGTAGTAATAATGATACAATATTATCTAACAATTAATGAGCCATTTTTTTTTGGGGTACTAGGAACTGTAGTAAATATTTTGCGTAGATACTCATTTAATCAAACAGTGGTATCCTGGGGGATAATTACTATTTTTATCTCCATTTCATTGATGAGAACATTGAGGCACAGAAAGGCCAAGGGAGCTAATAAGTGACAGTTAAAATAGGATCAGAACCAAGCTGAGCTGAATTCCCTGGTCATCCTCTTTTTATTCAAATAGGCTGCTCCTTCATTAATGTGGTGAGTAACTAGAATTAATAAATATTGTTCTGTTTCCAGAAGGAAACAAAATTTTAGTTTTGAAGTCATAGTGATAAATGTTTACAATTACATGGATAATGTATGCTTTGAGATAATGCCCTATAATGTATGCTTTGAGATAGTGCCCTCTATGTTCCTAAAGAGTCCTCTGACTTCCATAGGACTGCTCTCCATGTGGCCTGTGCCTATGGCCATCCAAGGATGGTAAGATTCACAATGAAGAAACCACTGCTGAACCTCCTTGACAATGAGAAAAAGACACCGCTGATTCACGTATGTACTCGCCAACTATGTCAACATGAGATGGGTTTGCTTTACTCACTTAGAATAAAAATGAATGTATCTCATTGACTGTAAGACATTGGTAAAAGACATGAGATGGGTTTGATTTAATTACTTAGGATCAAAATGAATTCATCTCATTTAGCTAAAAGTCATTGGTGAATTTTTGAACTTTGTGGAATGTTTCCTTTGAATTCCTAGAACTTATGATCTATTTCTTGGCATAATACTGACAGGCCCTACAATACCAGAATATGGACTGTGCAGCTATTCTGCTCAAGGAAGGTGCTGATCCAAATATAATGGACAACGATGGCAACACTGCTCTGCACTATGCTGTCCTTGATCACAATACAAGTATCGTGGAATGGCTATTGTGGCTCAAGGCAGATATTGAAGCAAGAAACAAGGTATAGCTCAAGTAAACTTATTTATAAAATATTTGAAATGCATGTTTTTAGTTTAGTTACAAGCATTGAGACAAATATTTGTAATGAAAGAGGAAGAGGGAGAAACATCAATGATGAGAATCACCCATTGACTTTCTCCTGCACTTCCCCTACTGAAGATTGAATCCACAAATCCTTCATGTTCCCTGACCCGTCATCAACCCTGACCTTTAGGTTCATGGGTCTACACTTAAACACTGAGCCAAACCAGCTGGGCACAAGCATTTTCTTTCTCACATACATATACTGAATGTAATAGATCAGGCCCATTCACCATTGAAACAACTCCCAAGCGCAGCCAGGGGGCTGGTGAAACATAGTGTCCATGGAAAGGGCAAATCTCTGCCTTCCAGCGACACTTCCACCCCAGGAGGAAGAACTTCCTGTTAGTGCCTGAGAGTGGAGATAGGCTCAGAGCCCACTAAGGACTGAAGGCCTGGGTAAGTGAAGTGATGCTGGGGACTGGCTGCTACACTGGCAGGGGCTTAGAAAATGGTGCTGCTGGGGATGGGTGGGAGGAGGAGGCCTAGTGCCCAGCAAGGGGAGCTGGGTGAGTACAAGTGGGAAGAGGTAGCCCCAGTCCACAGGCAACAAAAGGACAGCAGGACACCACGATAGGAACAAAGATTCTTGTAACTGGACTGTAAATGTTGGAAGTGAGATTTGGAGAAGGATGTTGTAGTTAATCTGTTGAAGAGGCAGTAGAGGGCATTTTAAAGGGAAGAACAGACAGTGACTATACAGGAGTGAGAAGTAAGGGGCTTTTTTTTTTTTAAAATCCTTCCCAGAGTATACTTTTCCCCATTGATTTTAGAGAGAGGGGAAAGATGGGAGGGGGCAAGGAGAGAGAGAGAGAGAGAGACACATGGATTAAGTGTCCCAGCATAGGCCCTGACCAGGGCTGGGATCCTACCTGCAACCTAGGGACTTGCCTTTGAATGGGAATCTAATTCTCAACCCTTCCATGTTCTGGCTGACACTTCAGCCAATGGATAACATTGGCCAGGGCAAAGGGGGCTACTTTTTATTTATTTTCTTTATTATATGTGTAAGTTCATAGGATCTTTCATATTTTTTAATATCCAATTTGAATATATGTAATTTCTTACATTGTAAATTGTTTTTGCTGCTTTACAGAGTGACCTCACACCACTTGCACTTGCTAAACTTGCAAACAACGAGAAAATGGTGGAATTATTAGTAAGCAGAGGTGCAAAAGACGAACAGAGGTACAATATTTTGTTCTTTTAAAAATTTTATTTGGAGAGCACATTTATTAAATCTGGGGACAGTGCAACAGAAAGAGCTTCAGGTAGAAGAAGTGGGTGTTAGTTGGAATCATCCTAAGCTTCCAGAGATTCAAATAATGCCGCAGGAGAAGACCAGATTGTCCTTGTTCCTTTGTTATCAGATCTGCACTCCAAGGTCACTCTCTGTCCCATGGAGCATCTTTGTTTAGGGAGTGGAGGGTCCAATAGGCCTTTTCAGACTAGTGAGGACCAGCTTGCCTGAAGCTTCATAATTGAGATTGGTCCCTCAAGTGACCTCTTTGCCATAACAATGAAACTTCACCTCAGGTTTCAAAATTTAAATTAAGCCTCACATGGAAGCCAGTCTACAGAAAGCTCTGAATCAAAGGTAGATTATTGGTCCTTAAAATTGCTACGGGCCCAGCCATCACTCCTTAGTATCCATGGATGACCAGTAGGATTGTATCTTCCAAGCCAACTGGGTGGACAGGGAAAGTAAACTTTGTTCTCATAATGATCTGCTGGTTCACAGGGCGAGTAGGTAGAGAAGGGATAGTCTTAATAGATAGATCTTAATAGATAGTCTTAATAGATAGATAGATCTGCTGGTTCACAGGGCGAGTAGGTAGAGAAGGGCCAGGTTCTTGCTTCTATTAGTTTTCTGAAGTTGGCATAATTCACTATAAAAGGTAGGGAGCATGATGTTATCTGACCTCATGAGGAATATATTTGTACATACATTTAGTTCCCAGTTACATAATAGCTGAGATGCCCTGAATTATAAACCACAATGTAATTATAGGTAATAACCAAAATTAATAACATTTTCTGAAAACTGCACCATGTGAATGTTAGAAACCATGAAAAGTTCACACTGGGATTCAAAAATAGTTTCAACAAATAAAGTTCATTTTTTTCTTTGCTTTACTATTTTTCTGAACATGAACTTTTGCTCTATCACCTCATTTAATCCTCCAAACAACCTTCTGAAATAAGGTAGTAAGAATCTTCTTTTGTAGAGGAGGACCTTAAGCCAAAGAAAAGTGACTTGTTTGAAAAGAAATAGCTGTGGGTTATAGAACTAGGTGGTGTGAGTTCAAGACATTTATGATAATGTCAAGCTAACTCTAATTAATCCACTGAACTATACTGCCCTCAAATCATGACTTATTATAACTTTTTGTTTAATTACATACTACATAAAACAGTTGTATAATTTACAAATTTAAAATAGATTATATAAATTAAGTTTTAATATTAGTGCTAATACAATTTGAAATATTCTAAGAATTTACAATATTTGTAAACTATTTTTATGTTAATATTAAGAGAGTAATATTATTTGTCACCATTTTTTTTGTACACAGCAAGCAGCAACTAACTTCTGAAGAAAATGAACCTCAAGAATCTGAAAGTCACATTCCTGGTAAGACTTCTGATAGTGAATTTCCCTTGGTGGTCTACCATAGATGAAGTAAGAGTAAGGAAGTTTTGATAATCAAAGAGCAGGGGGAAAAATACCAACAATGTGGACATTGCATGTATAGTTTTTCTTAATCTCTTTCTTAATAGCATAGTATTCAGTATGATTAACAAAGTTAATAGTAGGTAATTTAAAATCTGGGGCAATATCCCTTGAAAAGAAGTTCATTTATTTAGTCCTGACCTCTAAAAATCTCACATGAAATTTTCATTTAAAAAGGAAAAAAAAAAATTAAGTTAGGATGGTGTATGTTTCCTCTATATTCACAATAACAAATTGGACTTGTTTTAAAATGGATCTTTAGTTTTAACTGTGAATAGATTACATTTAGTAAATGAATACTTGTTATTACATAGTGATTTGTCTCGCTAAAACTGTAAATAAAACTAGATACTCAACAAAACTTTCCTGGTAGCACAAAGAAATGGCAAACCATAAGAGCTACAACACTTAGCCAGTGTGCGAGTATCCCAGTGAGATTGCTTTTTAAAGATATCTACCCATAGTACTGAAGTCAGAAAGGCAATGCCTGTTGAGAAACATAGTGTACCAGTATTTTTTTATATTATACCAACAAGGTCTCACTATTATGAACTTCATTCCTCAGAAGTCAAAACAGAAGGAGAGATGTTGACTTCATTAATTTGGTAACTATTAGGACACTGGAATTTCTTTAGAATAATATGTTCTGTTGTCATTGGTCAAAAGATAATGACAATAAATACTCAAATAGCCCAACCTGGAACTCATCCTATATAATAAAGAGCTAATAAGCTAATGGTCATGACACCCTCTCACCATAAGGACCTTTCAGCAGGAGCCTGCATGTGTGGCTGGGCAGAGCTGCTGGGTTGCTCCAGAGACTGGGAGACTGGGTGGAAGCTGGGAGGAGGTGGGACCATCTCCTCCCAGGGAAGGTGAGGGTGAGAACCCATGGCACCCCCTCACCAGTCCTTCACCACCCACCACTTGCACTCAGTGCACCAGCTGCACACCTGCCAGGGGAAGGAGCACAGCGCATGCTGCCAGGAAACAGAGCTCAAAACCACAGGGCAGGTGGGAGGCTTCCACACTCTCCTCTGGCCCCATGATGGGGTGGAGCCGCCACAGTGCTCTGGAGATGGGGCTGAAGTTGGGAGGTGTCTGGAGGAGTCTAGACCAGCCTGAGGCGACTTGTGGGACTGAGGGCGGGGCTTGAAGCCCCCAGAGCAGGCAGGAGAGGACAGGGGTGGGGCCAAACGCACTGGAGCTCTAGGTGGAGAGGTTAGGGTGTCAAGGCAGGGGAGTGGGCTGGTGGGCACAGCGTGTGGGGGTGGGCGGGGCTGCACGACTTCTCACACCAGGTCACTAGTTAAATTACAGTAAGTGTACAATGTTTCCCAGTAACAAAAATGCCAGATGTGGCACATAGTTCATTTTACAATCTGAACTGTATGAGGATACCTTGAACTTAGTAGACTTTTATCAGAGGAGTTGTGCGTGTTGGTTTTGTAAGTTATAGGAAATACAAGGATGAAATAATATTTTGACCTTGGAGGTGCTCATAATATGGAAGAGCTGTCACTGATTTATTTCTCTGTTTTCCTAAACAGAATTTTCAAAGTAAATGTCAAAATTCACTTATTTATTTTTCAGCTGAATGGTCTGCCATTTAACTTTCACCTGAAAGTTAAGATACTAAGTTATTCTGATGTTGCAGAATTGAAACATTTTAAAAACAGTTCTTGCCCGCTAAGAGCTTGTTAGTATCATTGTCACTTCTATTACTTACTATACTTTAATTAGTGCTTACTAGGTGCCAGAGCTCATCAGCATCTTATAATTTCCCCTATTTATTCATTGTATTGGTGTTTAGTATGTGCCAGACACTTTACATCCATGATGAGAGTTAGAGTTTTCAGAATGTGGCTGAGGCTTTGGCCAGGTTTCTCAGTTGCTTACAGCATTGTCCCTGATATGCCAAGGATGTGGATTTTTTGCCTTGTGAGATTCACACAATGAATGCAAAAGTAAATGGAACAACAAACCAGTGTTTCCCTCTCTGTCTGTGTTTCTATATCTTTAATCAATTTTTAAGAAGTTTAAAGATAAAAATGTGGGTGCGTTTTAAAGTAAGCACATAGACCACAAAGAAGTTTTCCATGTAAAGGGGCAGAAGGGTGATGTATGGCAGGAGGGACATCTATAGAGATTACATGTTTGGTCGCAGGAACAGCGGGACAAGAGCTAAGATGTACAGGTGAACTCTGTGGGAATTATGAAGAGTACAGTTTCAAAGGTGAAAATGTGTGCTGTGGGAATGGTTGGGAATGAGGTGAGGGCCCAGATAAGGCAGGCTTATGAAAGTCTTTAGTACTACAGAAAGGACTAGATCTTATTTTCTGGGCCTTGGGAAAGTTATCAGCCCAAATGCTTTTAGCTTCAGATCCTAGGCACCCTAATTATCAGAGGCCAAAGTAATAGGAAGCAGGTAGTTTGGTGATGATAGCACGATTCCAGTTGTTATACCTTATTCAGCCATGAGGTTCTCAGTGCGTATGGTATGTCTGCTTTCCTGGTCAGTAATTAGCAAAGGCTCCAAAGCATCCTATTCTCACATGTCCATATGTGAAGTCCAAAAAAACTGCTTTTCCTTAGACATTCCTTTTTCCTTTTTTTTAAATATATTTTATTGATTTTTGTACAGAGAGGAAGGGAGAGAGATAGAGAGTTAGAAACATCAATGAAAGAGAGTCATCGATCAGCTGCCTCTTGCACACCCCCTACTGGGGATGTTCCCGCAACCAAGGTACTTGCCCTTGACCGGAATCGAACCCGGGGCCCTTCAGTCCCCAAGCCGACGCTCTATCCATTGAGCCAAACCTATCCCAGCTCTTTTTCCTTTTATAACAAGTTTATTAAATTAGAATTGGTACACATTATATTACTTGCAGGTGTGAAACTATAGTGGTTTGACATTTATAATCTTACTAGAGGCCTGGTACATGAATTCGTGTGCGATTGAGACTGGCTGGCTGGCTGGCTGTGGGAGGTTGGCTGTGGGAGCGCACTGATCACCAGGAAGCAGCTCCTGCATTGAGCATCTTCCCCCTGGTGGTCAGTACACATCATAGCGACCGGTAATTGGTCAGTTAGTTGGTTAGGCTTTTATTTATATAGATGATGTGTCCACAATGATATGTCTAGAAACTATTACCAAGCAAAGTTTTTAAGATATTGACACATTCCCTTTAATGCACACTATGTCTTATGGCTTATATATTTTATAAAGGCCCAGTGCATGAAATTCATGCATGAGGGGCTGTCCCTCAGCCTAGCCTGCACTCTCTCCAATCTAGGAACCCTCAAGGATGTCTGATTGTCTAATTAGACCCAATCCCTGTGGGATCTGGCCAAACAGGCAGTTGGACATCCCTCTCACAATTCAGGACTGCTGGCTTCCAACCGCATGCCTATCTGCCTGCCTGATTGCCCCTAATTGTTTCTGCCTGCCAGCCTGATCACCGCTAACCACTCCCCTACCAACCTGAATGACGCCTAACTGCTCCCCTGCTGGCCTGATTGCCCCTAACTGCCCTCCCCTGACAGACTGGTCACCCCTAACTATTCTCCCCTGCCAGCCTGGTTGCCCCTAACTGCCTTCCCTTGTAGGCCTAGTCCTTCCCCACTACCTTCCATTGATGGCCATCTTCTGGTGGTCATCTTGTGGCCACATGGGGGCAGGATCTTTGACCACATGGGGCCAGCAATCTTGTGTGTTGGAGTGATGGTCAATTTGCATATTACTCTTTTATTAGATAGGATAGAAGCCTGATGCATGGCTGGGGGCCAGCTTCTTTGCCCTGAAGGGTGTCCCAGATCAGGGTGGGGGTTCCCTTGGGGTGTGGGGTGGCCGGGGTGAGGGGCCTGTGGTGGTTTGTAGGCCAGCCACACCTCTCGGTGACCCAAGGGAAAGCCCTGGTATCTGGGATTTATTTAACTTCTACAATTGAAACTTTGTAGCCTGGAGCAAAGCCAAGCCTTCTGCTTGCTCAGTGGTGGCAACCATTTCTGTTGGGATTTATTTATCTAATATCATTGAAACTTTGTAGCCTTAAGCTGAGGCCTGAGCCGGCCAGGGTGTGCGGAAAGCTTGGCTTCCTCCATTTCTTGGGAAACCCAAGCCTCCCTCCTATTTTCTCCATGGCCACAGCCATCTTGGTTGGGTTAATTTGCATACTTGCTCCTGATTGGCTTGTGGACATGACTGGTGGGCATGGCTTGTGGATGTAGTAGAGTGATAGTTAATTTTCATATTACTGTTTTATTAGATAGGTTAATGGGAAGTTTGCACTTCTCATTCATATTCTTTTATTTTACCTATCTCTTCAGATAACTACCCTCAACCACCATCAATGTATTCTTTGTAGCTATGCAGTCTGTTTCTGTTTTGTTGTTTTACATGACATCTCTAAGTCAAACCACATGGTATTTGATTTTCTCTGTCTAATTTCACTTAGTATAAGACTCTTGGTCAATCCATGTTTCCATAAATGTCAAGAATTCATTTCTTTTATGTCCAGTAATTCTTCATTATATGTGTTTGTGTTTGTTTATACATTCAATATCTTTCTTTACTTTTCCATTGAAGGACTTCTACATCACTTCCATATCTTGGCTATTGCAAATAATGCTGTAGTTAACATAAGGATGTAGATATCTTTTCAAATTCTCATCCATGTTTCTGTTGGATAAATACCCAGCAGTAGAATGGCAGTTCTATTTCTAATTTTTTGAGGGATGTCCATGCTGCTTTCCACCGTAACTGTACCAATTTACAATCACTTGTACAGTGCACGAGGCTTTCTCTTTTCTCCATATCCTTGCCAATACTTGTTAGTTATTTATATTTTGATGACAGCATTCTGAGAGGAGTGAGGTGGTACTTCCTTATGAATTTCATTTGCATTTCCCTGGTTAGTGATGTTGAAGTATGTGTTTCCTTTATTTTTTTTAAAAAATATGTTTTTATTGACCTTATAGGGAGAGGGAAGAAAAGGGAGAGAGAGATTGAAACATCAATGAAGAGAACCATTACATTGATGGGCTGCCTCATTTAGGCTCCTTCCTGGGGATCAACCCTGCCACCCTGACATCTGCCCTGATCTAGAATATAACCAGTGACCACTTGGCGCGTGGGACAACAGCCTGAACCTACTGAACCACATTGGCTGGACCTATGTGTTTCTTTTAAATAGGAAGAAACCTGAGAGGTTTGCATTCTATATCCTGGCTATTATGAATGATGCTGTAGTGAATATAGGGATGTGAACTGCATCCAGCAAGGCCAGTGGTGAAGGAGGGGTGGTAAAGGATTAAAGACAACAGACAAGAGAATACAGTTGGGGCCTGGTGGATCATTGTGCCTGGATAAGGAAACAGTGACTCTGACTGTAAGCAGAATCTCAGTTTTAAAGTCAGATCACAGAAAGCAAAACAGGGGCAATTGCTTTCAATGTTCTTAAGAATTTCAAATCTACTTCTTTACTGTTGTTGCCATTTTCTGAACTCTATCAAGATTTCTTTAGGCAGCACTTGCTGCATCCCCTGCAGCCCATATCCCTTAGCTACCTAGAACTATAGGGTCGGACTACAAGGTCAAGCTTACAACCATAGCCTTTTAGCTATACAGTATACTGTATATATATCTGTTGGGTAAATACCCAGATGAGGAATGACAGTTCTATTTCTAACTTCTTGAGGAATCTCCATGCTATTTCCCACAATTACTGTACCAATTTATATTCGCATGAACAGTGTGTGAGGCTTTATCTCTTCTCCATGTTCTGAAAAACACTTTTTATTTATATTTTGATAATAGAGGAGTGAGATGGTACTTCTCTATGGCTTTAATTTACATTTAATTTACATTTCTATGATTAGTGATGTTGAGCTATGTGTTTCCTTGATTTTTTAAAACATGTTTTTATTTGTTTTTAGAGAAGGGAAGGGACAGTGAGAAAGAGAATCATCAATGAGAGAGGGAACCATTGCATCCATCGGCTACCTCCTGCATGCCACTGCTGGGGTCAAGCCTGCAATTGGTGCATGTCCTCTGCCCAAGAATTGAATCAGAAACCTCTTGGTGCATGGGATAACTCTTAATTCACTTAGCAATACTGGTCTGGCCTATAGGTTTCTTTTAAATAAGGAAAAGTCTAGGAGACTTGAGTTGCCTTCCCCTAACTTTTAATGGGCTTGGGTTATATCCCAAGCTCATTTGTAAGTCCTTTAGTGGTAAGCTAGTTACTTTAATGAGCTTAGTATAATCATATCTCTCTTTGAAGTCAGGGAGATACCACCTTCTTTGTGTATCAGAACAGTATATGTTCAAATAAAGTTGTGGTTCTCCAGCAATAAGGAAGACTAAGGTAGGGAGCCAGCAATACTTACTATAGGGATTCATTGGACTTTTTGGCAGAAGACTAACAAGATTACATATGATTAGGGTCCTCTGGGTGTGGTGTGAAACAGGGATCAGAAATATTTTTCTGTTAAAGGGCCTGATTTTAGTCCATATGATCTATCATATCTACTCAAGTCTGCCATTGTAGTGTGAGAACAGTCACAGAGAATCTGTAAGTGAATATGCATGACTGTGTTCCAGTGAGACTATTTGCAAAACCAGATGACAGCTTGTATTTAGCCTGTGGATCCTATTTTGCTGACCCTTCATATAGAGGATAGATGGGAGGAAACCACATTAAGAGATGGGAGACCAAAAAATATATTGCCTCTGGACTAGCATAAATCTTCTATGAAGTTTTCAATCATCCATGCTGAAGTGAGTGAGGAAGCTCAATTTATTCCATTTAAAATGTTAGTGTTTTTCTAGGTTTATGTCTTTCTCATTTGTTTTGCTTTAACAAATCTTATTAATTTAAGAAGGAAAAATAATAGAGCCTGTGTTTGACTAGGGCAGTTGACAGTAGCAAAATAAAGCAGGGACAGTAGGTTTGTGATGATTGAATGTAAGAGTTAGTGGGTAGATAGAAATCGAAGTAATTCATAGCTTTCCAGGTAGTGCACTGGCATTTTTTAGTTGTTGTTGTTAATCCTTACATGAAGGTATTTTTCCATTGATTTTTAGAGAGAGTGGAAGAGAAAGGGAGAGACAGAGAGAAACATGGATGTGAGAGGGATGTGTCGATTGGTTGACTCCTGCATGCATCCTAATCAGGGACAGGGAACCTGCAACCAAGGTACTTGCCCTTGACTGGAATCACACCTGGGAAACTTCAGTTTGTGAGCCAAAACTCTATCCCCTGAGCAAAATCAGGTAGGGTCTGCACAGGCATTTGGATTGGACATGAAGCCTAGGACTTGACTGGTCAGCAAGAAAGAGCAACAATTCATCAAGAAAGACCAGTATTTTTCCATACATGTTTAATTTGATGGTATATTCATGGATATGCCTCCATTTTGGATACAATTTCCTTCACTTTTTACTTGTCCTGTCAACAACTGCCTTTGGTAGGTGAGCCATGATATTAGTTTAATAAGAAAATTTTAAAAGATTAGTAATAAATGAAAATAATTCTTCAATCATTGGAACACTCTTTACTAGATACAAGAGGCCTGGTGCACTAACTCAGGCATATGTGGGGTCCATCCAGTCCACCCTGATGAGGGCCTATCAGGGGCAGGGCTGGCCAGGGGTCTAATGTTGGGAGCTATAGCTTTCCTCCAGCTGAATCTAATTATAATTTAAGGATGGCCAAAAGAAAACCCACTACAGGACTGTTTTGCATTTCAAGTGCCATGAGATGAAGTTGTTAATGTGTTGTTTGCAAATATATATCAAAATGGATGTGGGCCTTTTAATGAGTTTTGCATTCTTCCTGGGGCTCAACTCTCAGTTTCCCAATATGATCTTCATGTTCCTTTGTTTAAAAGTTTTTCTGTTTTTGAATATGCCTACCCTTAGCTGTTGCTCCTGGAAGCCTGCAAGGTCCTCTTTGCTGCCCCATTTAAAGAGAGATTGAAAGCTCACCTAATCTGCAAGGCACTGCAATTTCACAAAATCCCCAAACAGCCTCTCTACCTTCCTCAGCAAGGGGCCGTCATCCTGTTAATACTTAGGTCGCCTTTTTTGCTAACTTGGAAGGTCTCTGGGGCTGCCTTCCCTGGAAGGGACTTACACACCTTGGCAGCAATATTAGCAGTGATCTCTGGAGACTCTGGTTCAGATCAGAAGAGGACTGATAATTATTTTCTTTCTTTTTTAAAAAAATATATTTTATTGATTTTTTACAGAGAGGAAGGGAGAGAGATAGAGAGCTAGAAACATCGATGAGAGAGAAACATCGACCAGCTGCCTCCTGCACACCCCCTACCGGGGATGTGCCCGCAACCAATGTACATGCCCTTGAAAGGAATCGAACCTGGGACCTTTCAGTCCGCAGACCGATGCTCTACCTCTGAGCCAAACCGGCTTCGGCTGATAATTATTTTCTTGTGCTTGCACTAAATGTGCATGCACCAGGGAGCCAGGCAGTGATTTAAGAGGTTTTGGGGGCTGATTGGGGTGGGGGCCGGCCATGGGGAGGGGCCATGGGTATTTGGTGGCCGGCCAAGTACCCGATTGGGGTGTTGGGGATCTATCAGGGACTTGGCCAATTGCGGGGGAGGGGACGTCCACACCCAGATCAGGCTGGTTGGCTATCAGTAGGCATCATAGCCCCAGGTTGTTCTGGTTGCTCTGCCCTAAGGGTTGTTGGGATTTTAAATATGTTTATAATAATTACTTTTTTTGCAGTTATCCCAGTTAGTTGATTGATTCATAACTATTGTAAAAGGGAATTAGACCCTGTTCAGTTAGAGAAATTTGTCAGTGTGATGTCTTCCTTCCCTTTATTGGAACTTTGAGACTATAGAACATATTGCCAAGCATTAGGATCCTGTATTTCTGATTCTGACTAATTAGGAATGTTGCTAGTTTCACATAATTTTCTGACATCATTGATTCATTTGTCCCTTTCATGTCTCTATTCCAATTGTTATAGATCTACAGAAAACCCAAAAACAAGCACAGACTGAAGCAAAATCAAGGACAGGTATTCAGTGAAATCAACCTCTGTATTGTAATCATTATAATACATTAATCCAAATGATATTTTCACATAATGTAATTTTGTTAGATGTTTCTAAACACACCCCTAGCTTTGTTTATTCACTAGAAAAACTTACAGGACTCATCATATAGATGTGCTCATACATGAGTTTTATTACATTGAAAAGTTTAAAGCAAAATTAGTAAAGAGAAAAAGTGTGTGAGACAAAGTTGGTCGACATCTGGCATAAGCTTCCAAGAGTCCTCACCCTGTGGAGTTAGCAGGATGTGCTTAGTTATTCAAGTGTCAAATTTTGACAACACACATGAAATATGTCTTGTTAGACTCAGTGCCAAGGTTTTTATGAAATACTAATCACATAGGCATCTTCCCCATAGCATGTACCAACATTATAGATCCCCAGAAGGAAAGCAAGTGTTCAGCATGAACCCCATCAGTTGTACAAAGTGTCTAGGCACACGGAGCCACACATATCAGTTAGAGGAAGGTGGAAACCTTCCCAGATTCAGGTTTTCAGTTTCCAACTGAAGGGTAGGCATTTAAGCAAGACTTTCTAAGGATAACAGTCTTAGGCCTGCTGCATTAGCATTTTCTGCAAAGCAGGTATAGCCCTGACTGAATTTTTGGCTTTGGCCTAAAATTTTATTTAAAAGCAAGTAATGTGATAATATAACATGGTACTGGTTTCAGTCACATCATCTAGAATTGCTTGCAATGCTGGCCACTTTTGTGACTCTTGGTGAGTATTTCACAGATATTTTTACATAAATTACTAGGGCAATGTTAGGCAATGATCAACTTTCCTTTTTATCCAATTAATGTTTTAAGATAATTTTTACAGAAAATCAGTATAATGATTTCTGATTTAATAGGATAAAAAGTGTCCTTTCATTATATGGATGCTTCATTTCTTATTTATATTTCACTAAATTCCTGTTAATAATTACAAACAAGTTATTCAATCAAATTATTAGTTATTTTCTAGGCCTGGTATGCATTTTACACTATTTGCTTTATTTATGTCTTTCCATATGTTTCACTACATTATGAGGATAATTCTCATTTTCTGATACTTGAATCTTTATCTTAATTTTTAAGGTGACTGTGTCTTGAAAATAGCATTAATATGTTGATATATGTTAATAGAAAACTCAGGGGATACATTATTTTGAAGAAAAATTACTAAGGCTTATTTTTTAGAGCAGTTTTAGGTGCACAGTCCAGATTGAACAGCAAGTACAGTGTGTGCTCATAAACCACACAATTCCACACACACAACCTTGCTCATTTTTTACATCCTGTACCAGAGAGGTACATTTATGACAATGGATGGATATGCACTGAAAATGTGTGATGGTACATACCCACCATTTCAGTATTACATAGAATCATTTCAGGATCCTAAAAATCCTCTGCTTTGCTTATTTGTCCCTCCCTTTTCCCTAATCCCTAGAAAAGACTGATCTTTCTTAATCCCCATAGATTTGCTTTTTCCTGACTATTGTATAGGTGGATTCACACAGTGGGTATATTTTTGAATGTTTAACAAATGAAAATTCCAAGGTAAATAGATAGCTATCCAAGATGTTTTTTATCTTTATTATTTGTTGTTGTTGTTCACCAAAATAGGATCTGATGACATGTCCCATGCAAGCTGAAAGAGAACGATATCTATAGGCAATTGCCACCTAAGGCAGAGGGTTGAGAAAAAATATCTATGCACTACTACAGAGCACTAACTATCTGGACCACCCCGCTCTATGAGGTGGGAACAGATGCACTGTAGCAATGCAAGGAGACAGTTCAAGGGGTTCTACTTTATACAACTGGAATCATGAAGTTTTTCCTATTCATCTTGCAATATGAATTGGGGCCAGAAAGAGTCTGTTTCCTATGTGTAGCTGTGCTGTAAAGTATAGTGTCTAGAGTGTTCCATTTAAATTAGCTAGTCTTTACTGAAAGGCTGGACAATTTGTATTGTGTTATGGCAAAATCACAACTGTCTTCCCTTGAAGGCCTGGTCTCCTCCAACTGACCTCCCCTGCAGACCTGTTCTTCCCCAACTTCCCTCCTATGCCAGCCTGGTCACTCTTAACTACCCTCCACTGCTTGCCTGGTTTCCCCCAACTGCTCTGCTCTCCTTTGCAGGCCTGGTCCCCCCAACTGCCCTCCCCTTCTGGCCTGATTGCCCACAACTGCCCTCTCCTGCTGGCCATCTTGTGGTAGCCATTTTGTGTCCACATGAGGGCAGCCATCTTTGACCACATGGGGCGACCATCTTGTGTGTTAGAGTGATGGTCAGTTTGCATATTACTCTTTTATTAGCTAGGATGGCCTACCAATAATATGATTAATGTTCACTCTAGTATAGTCTTCAGTTGTGGCCCCAAAGTTATACTTTCTAACAATGTATTAGTCTAGTACTTTCAAAATCCTATATTTTTATTGCTTTAAAATATATTTTACTTTTTTAAAAAATAGTGATTGATGTCTCTGAAGAAGACTCTTTAAACAGGTAGGATTTTGTGGATTTTTAAAAATTATATGCTCACTAAGAAAATGCAGAGAAAAAAAATAACATTTCTAGAGTGCTCTACTGTGGGCTATACCCTATACTATATAATTAATCTGTGTTATATGGTTATCACAATAGTTTGGCAAAGTAGCTGTACTAATGTAACCTACTTTTTATTAATGAGGCACCTGTGATTCAGGGAGATGGATGAATTGACCCATGATTCCACAGTTAGCAAGGAGCTGAGCCATGATTTGACTGGACTATCAAAGAGCTTGGCTCCTAAATTATTCTGTTGTTCCTCAACATACACTGATAAGTTACTGGATAGCTCTGCCATGGAGATAAAGTGGCAAACCAGATCATCTCAGAAAACCAAATCTGATTGTATGTTAACTCTGATTTAGAGTTTTTTCTAAGAGGTCCAGTTAGTCTAAGCATTTATTTTACTCTCCTTGACAATTGATGTGGTAAATAGGACCTTGTTTTTCCCTCTAAAGCTTTTAGGGCCCATCTCGGTTCACTATGGACATAGAATCAAAGGTTTTATTTAAGCAAAGCCTAATCAGCAAGGGTTTTTAGATAAAATGATATCTAAGTAAAAAATATCTATGTGTAGATCATGTTATCTTAATTAAATTAAGCATCTAATTAGAGGCTATTTCTAATTGATTCCTCTTTTTACTGACTTCCCAATCTGGTTTTCTCTTAGGATAGTACCTTTGCCTCATTGTATGAGGTTTTTTTTTCTTTCTTTGTTCTTATAGTCTTTCCACCCTCCCCCCTTGCATGAGTTCTTGATTTATTTTATTTTATTCTCTGCTTTTATTGCTGTTTCTTTCTTTGTCTTATTTTTTTTCCAATCCTGCCAGATATGGTGTTCTCCATTTTTATATAGACAGAATTAAAGACACATCAAATTTCACAATTTTAAGGAAGCTTAGCAGTTAATTAAACAAAACCTTCTTTAGTACTTCAACCGTGTTTGACATCCTTGCCAAGTGGTTGTCCATATGGAGTATTGGAAGCACATTAAATTGACTCATTGATATAATACTTGATGGAACAGAGATGTAAATTCAGGTTGCTAAATGGCAATGCTCTTCCCTTTTTTTCATTCTGTAGATGAGTTTCCATAATATTAATATAGGGAGTGGGTTAGTAACACAGATAATAGAGGATAAGAATGGAACTAGCAGGAAATCCCAAGTTTCAAACGTAACAACACTGGGTTGGGTTTGAAATAAGAGTTTTGAAAAATAGAGGAAAATATTGAAGTTTATGAGAAGTTAAAATTAAGTTTAAGAAGAAGGACACTGAATGTGGGTTGTTCTCCAGAAAGGCAGATTAAAATATGGGCTCAGGATGTCCTGAAGAGGTTTCTGTTCTTTTGCTTGGTTGTTTAATTGGAGCAATTAGCAGCATTCAAGGTTTCTTGAGAAAAAAATATGAAGAGAATTTGAGCCACAGGAAAGATTCTTTTGATTGCATAAAGGACTAGGGTCTCATTTACCTGAATTCTGACTCACAGAGTCCTAGGGGATGGAGACTGCTGAACTACATAGATGTATGGTCCAAGGCAGGTGTCTTCTCCCCTTTACTTGGTTTCCCGATTAGCTGATGTGCTTCCCATGTACATGGAGGGTTGGGCAAGGGCAGGACTAGAAGTCAAATCAGAAATGGTATTGGGTAACACTAAAACCATTTTGTAAATAGAGCCCCACCATTAATTATATCAAGAATCATTATTTGATATGCAGATAGCTTATCTTTCACTTAAAATTTTTTGTTGCTTGTTTTAAAGAATTGAATTCACTCATTTTTGTATATTTTACTGTAAAGACTTTGCAGAAAACCTGGCCTTGATGATGATTCAAAGCCTACATCACACAATGAAGACTTGAAGGTAAAGTGCTCCCTTGTGAAATTACTTTTCCTGCTGTCAATTTAATTTTGTGTGGCACTTACTCTTATAATTTTGTAGCAGTTTACCTATCATTGATTTATGCATATAATGCAAAATTAGTCTTTTTGTTATTAAGTTCTCAACAGAGATATGCCTTTTAAAAATTGATGAGAGAGAGAGAGGAAAAAGAGAGAGAGAGAGAGAGAGAGAGAGAGAGAGAGAGAGAGAGAGAGAGACTCTTTGACATGAGAGAGAAACATTGATTGGTTTCTTTCCCCATAAGCCCCAACTGGGATTAAACTGCCAACCTGTGTATGAACCCTGACTGAGAATTGAGCCTGTGACCTTTTGGTGCTTGGGACAA
>JAPZQD010000103.1:0-21572 GCA_036971965.1 Nyctalus aviator | reverse complement strand
GAGAAAGAAGATAAAGATAAAAATTATGAACAACAAATAGGTAACTATCAACAAGTAATCTAAAAACCAAGGGAATTAAAAAAAATCTGATGAACAGCCAAAACTGGTTTGGCTCAGTGGATAAAGCATCAGCCTGTGGACTGAAAGGTCCTGGTTTCGATTCGAGTCAAGGGCATGTACCTGGGTTGTGAACATATCCCCAGGAGGTGTGCAAGAGGCAGCTGATCGATGATTCTCTCTCATCAATGTTTCTAACTCTCTATCTCTCTCCTTTCCTCTCTGTAAAAAAATCAATAAAATATATTTTTTTTAATCTGATGAACAATATTAACTGGTGAATATAATACCCTGTTTTCCCCAAAAATAAGATAGTGTCTTATATTAATTTTTTCTCCCAAAGTTGCACTAGGTCTTATTTTCAGGGGATGTCTTTATTTTCGGGGAAACAGGGTAGAATCAGAGTTATGGAAGGGGAGTGAACTGACAATTCTCAGGGAAAAGGGGAGTGGGGGGATCAGGAAGAGACTGAACATAAACTGTGCACTTATGGATGAGGACAATGGGGGGTGGGGAAAGGGTAGAGAGTGGGGCGGAAACCTGGTGGAGGGGAGCAATGGAGGGGGGAAAATGAGGAACATTTGTAGTAATATGAACAATAAAGATTTATTTAAAAATAAAAAATAAAAATAAAGAGGACCACACTATGACACATCATAATTAAAATGCCAAAAGCAAAAGACAAAGAGAGACTATTAAAAGCAGCAAGAGATAAAACACTTAGTTACCTATAAGGGAGCACCCATATGATAGTCAGCTGATTTCTTTGCAGGCCAGATGGGAGTGGCAAGAAATATTCACAGTGATAAATAGCAAGAACTTACAATCAAGATCACTCTACCAGCAAAGCTATCATTCAGAATTGAAGGTCAGATAAAGAGCTTCACAGATAAGAAAAAGTTAAATGAGTTCATCACCACCACCCCAGTATTATATGAAATGCTAAAAGGTATTCTTTAAGAAGAGGAAGAAGAAGGAAAAGGTAAAGATAAAAATATGAACAACAAATACATATCTATCAACAAGTGAACCTAAAAATCAAGTGAATAAAAAATCGGATGAACAGAATAAACCGGTGAATATAATAGAATCAAGGGCATAGAAAGAGAGTGGACTGAAAATTCTCAGGGGGAAATGGGTGCGTGGGTGCGGGAAGAGACTGGACAAAAATTGTACACCTATGGATTAGGACAGTGGGGAGTGGGGTTAGGCAGAGGGTGGGGTGGGAACTGAGTGGAGGGTAGCTATGGGGGGGGGGGGGGAAGGAACAAATGTAATCATCTGAACAGTAAAGATTTATTAAATTTTTTTTAAAAAGAAATAAGATGAAGGAAATGTTCAAAGACTGGAAATGTTCAAAGACAGGGCAGTTTCCATGTGTGGAAGGCAACCAATGTGTCTCTCTCTTCCACCCTCCTTCCTTTCCCACCTTTCCACTCTCTCCAGAAATCAATGAAAAAAATATCCTGAGTGAGGATTAACAGGAAAAAAAAATTTTAATAGGACAAAAGAACAAAACAAACAAACAAAAAAAAAAAACCATGGGCCTTTGTGTTCTTTTTACAATTTGGAAAAATATAAAGTTTGCTCAGTTGGCCCAGCTCTGGCTGGTCATGGCGCCATGCACTCCGCCTGTCTCCCTGCCACCAGAGGCGCATGGACAGCTTCACAGACAAAGAAGATTCAGGTCTCTGCTGGGAGCAGCTCTCTCAGGTGCACTAAGACCCGCTGCCTGGAGCCTGCGGCCTGGGAGGAGCTGCCTTTGGAATCGCTCCTCCGGGAGAAGTGGCAGCTAGGAGCCATCAGCTCTACTGCAGGTCATTGTGCGCAGCCCCCAGAGTTCCTGGGGTCACTCCCTGAACAAACCTGAAATGGCAGAGGCTCACCTGCTGGTCTCCACAGGAGCGACCCCAGGTGTCTCAACAGGCTGGAGCCTAGAGCTCCGCCCTCAAAATGATCAAGGAAAAGCACTTACCTCCCAGGAGGGCTGACCCCTAGGGCCGTCTGTCCCTAGCACGGCTGGGGAGCAGCCCCTCAGGCTCCCGCACACCCTGGGGAAGCCAGAGGGAAGGGCTTGTGGGGAGAGACTAGCCCTGTCCCTGCTGGGGTCCCCATGATGTATTCTAGGTCCCCTCCCCATCAGCGCCCCTCTGTGGGCCTGGCCTAACTCATACTCCTTGGGGATCTAGTTCCTGGTCCCAAGTCTTTCAGAGGCCTTGCTACCCTTGTCCACTTACCATCAAAATAGGGCAACGGAGCATGGTTGCCAGGGGGCAACCAGGGTACACACATTCCTCCTTAACATGGGGGCCACAGCTCTGCCCCCTCTGGGGTAGCAGAGTCAAAGACCCTGCTGTTAGGGGGTACGTGTGTCCCCAAAATATACGTGTAAGTCCATCCTCTGGCATTTGTGAATGGGGCCTCCTTTGGAAATAGCCTTTGCCCTGGGATCAGGGCTAGATGAGGGCATGGAGGAGAGGCCTCATCCAATATGACTGGTGTCCTTGTGGGAAGAGCACAGAGACAGATAGGAGGGAAGGCCAGGTGACCATGGAGGCGGAGACTGGAACCAGGCAGTGCAGCCAGGAGCATGAGGGATGGCCCCCCCAGGAGCTGGGAGAGGGCCTGGGACACATTGTCTCCCTGAGCCTCTGAGAAGGAACCCCTGCTGGCAGCTGATTTCGGACACCCGGCCCCAGACCCAGAGACTGAATCCCCGATGTGGTAAGACCCTGAGTGTCTGCTCATTCCTATGGCAGCCACAGGGCCCAAAACACCTGCCACCTTGGTGCCTCTGCTTCCTGCCACCCATCCCTCTGCACCCAGAGCACAAAGAGACAAGCGCAGTGATGGGTGCTCAGGGGCCTCTCCTGTCCCCTGGTCGAGTCCCTCCCCTTCACGGGACCAAGACCAGGACCAGGAGGGACACCCCTGTGCAGGGAGGGGAGCGCCACGCCCCCAGGTCCCAGCAGGGACGCAGGCAGGGCTGCTCCTCCTTCCAGACCATCACTTGCCTCCGGGGACAGGGCCCAGGTGACAGCCCCTGAAGCGGAGCATGCCCTGTGGCCACGAAGATGGGCTTCTAGTCCAGAGAGAGCCACCTTCCAGCTTCAGCTGTGCTGTCCAGGTCCCACCTTGAGGGGGGCGTTTTGCTTGAGCCCCAGCGTGGAAGATGCCACCACACAGGCCTGAGAACCACTGTGGTTTGTAATAGACCCTCCCTTCCCCCAACTGGTGGGCAGAGTATGAAGTACCTGCGGCCTTGAGGTATCTGAACCCCTAACTAGGCAGCTTATATGGACCATACATTGAGCCACAATCAGCATGTGCCCAGTACACCAAACCCCTATTCCTCCCCTCAAAAGGCGTGTTCCTCTCTGCAGGGGCTGCTGCTCTCCCCTTGTGGGACAGCCCCGCAGGTCCTTCTCCTCTAATGAAGCCTGTGGTCCTGGTTTTTGGCCTCTGTCTGATCTCTCAGTTTGGGTGGCCACCAACCACTCAGGTCCCGGTTGGGAGGCTGGCAAATGGCAGCAGGTGGGCCTGGGCCTCCACCAGCAGCAACTCATAGTGAGAGGGCACCTTACCATCATGTCCAGCCAGAAAGGGAAGCCCTACCCGGGCCGATTGGGCTCCTTGGTTACAGCGTCAGCCCTGCACTGAAGGGTCTCGGGTTCAGTTCTTAGTCAAGGGCAGGCACCTGGGTTGTCTTTCCCTCCCCGCCCCCCAGTTGGGTTGCATGCAGGAGACGAGGAGTCCATATGTCTCTCTCTCCTTCCCTCTCTCCCTACTTTTCTCTGAAAGCATTGGGAAACTACCCTCAGGAGAGGGTTCAAACAAAACCTGCTTATAGGTTCATCCCAGACCATTACAAGAAGCAAACAATCTCTCTCTCTCTCTCTCTCTCTCTCTCTTTCTCTCTCTCTCTCTCTCTCTCTCTCTCTCTCTCTCTCTCTCTCTCTCTTTTCCTCTCTCTTTTCCTCTCTCTCTCTCTCCTGGCCCATCCAGCCATGGCTCCGCTGTCTGGACACCAGTCCTGGTGTGACCTCACCACTCCCACAGGAGCTTTTTGGCCAGACTGCACAGCTCCTTGGGAGCACAGTCACGTTCCTCTCTCCAGAGCCCTGCAGGCTGGGCTGCCACTAACCCGGTTCAGACCAGTGCTCAGGAGATGAGGGGCAGGTCTTCTCAGGGAGATGCCTATGCATTACAATGGGGTTCAGAAGGCAGGATAATGGCCCCCAAAGACATCCCCACCCTAATCCCCAGGAACTGCAAACACATCAGGTTGCCTGGCAAAAGGGAGAAAGGATGCAGATGGAACTAAATAACTGGTGACCTTGAGATGGGGGTCATTCTGGATCATCCAGGTGGCCATGTGCCATCACTGACCCTCAGGAATGTCCCAGGAAAGGCTGGGACGTGTTCCAGAAGCTGGGAAGGGCCAGGAACCTGCAGGAGGAACCAGCCCACACCTGGACTTAGCCCATGAGGCCATGGTCTCCTGACTGCAGGACGGTGAGATGATTCATGTGCCCGGTGGTGACTGTGACAGCAACCACAGGACACTAATACCAGATGGGTGTCCTGGGTCTCAGTAAGGGCAGTGGGGGGTATTAGGGCGCTCAAGGGATCTGGGGACTCGACGTTTCCTGGGCAGCAACTGAATGTCATCTTTCTACGTGTCAGGAACTGCTGTGTTCTAGCCACGCCCTGGCCTTGGCCATCCCTCACCCCCAGGGAGCATCTCTGTCCCAGAGCTCAGTCCTGGTGGCATTCACTCCCTCTGCCCCCACACCCCTCAGGCGCTCTTCTGCTCTGTGTGTGGCCTTCAGTGACCAGTCCATCATGTCGCTTGTTGGCATCTTAAGGGCCAACACTGAGCTCATCATCCCCCAAATGTCCCTGCTCTGTGCCCTATTGTCAGCGCTGGCTTCCCAAGGCCAGCCAGGCAGCAGCTTCCAGCTCCAGAAGAAAGGATGGGCTTTGAGGGGCCTGAGAGGACAGTGCACTGTGGTGCTTCTCCAGCAGGGGCGCCAGCGCTGGGAGAGCAGCCTCTGGGAGGATGGGGTCCCCCTCTCCATCCTCCTCTCTGGCAGCCTCCAAGCAACCAGGACCAGGCGCCCAGGGAGACAGAGGACAGGGGCAGGGAAGCAGGACTGGGCTCGTTCCTGGCCCCTGCAGGTTCTCCTGCTCAGGACAAGCTAAGAATGGGAGACTGAGGTTCTGCATACAAATGGGAGGGGACTTCATTTGGTCGAAGGAGTTGATCTAATTTGAAAATGGGGATTTGGCGGCCGCCGGGTCAGACAGAGCAGTGGTGACCGTGGAAAACTATGCTTCCTGTGTGTATGCTGCCAAGTCCAAATCCTGCAAAGCATCCATTCCACACTGACCGGGATGGAAGGAGGAAGAGGGAAGGTGTGGGCGGCTCTGGGAGCAGCCCTCAGGGCTGTGGTCTTCAGCCCCAAGCAGGACACTCCTCCTCCTCCCCAGCCAAGAGAGCCCACCCATGTGGCCCTCCTCCACGCTGCAGCCATACTTGCCCATCCCCACCTGGTCCACCTTCCAGAGCCTGGTTCCCCACCAGGATGGACCACCCATGGCACTCTGGCCCCGCCCACAGGTAAGTATACTCAGACCAGAGCAGTTTTCATGCAGTTTAATGAGCTACAGAGGGTGGGGAGGAGGCAGGAGGCCTGCAGTGCCCCGCCTGACCTCAGACCACATCCCTCCTCTCCCTTTGCCTGTCAGGGGTCACAAACTGATGGAGGTGGCAGAGGCAGGAGGATCTCAGAGGGGCTGAGGGTGGAGGAGGGCGCAAGGTGCAGTGAAGAGCTGGCATTGGGAAGGAGCAGTGAGGTCCTCAGACACCATGGAGAGCCTATCTTCATCTCACATGGGCAGCATCCTTGCCCAGCCCCGGGCTCAAGGAGAGGAGGGAATATGATGGCAGATCCAAGGCAAGTAGGATGTCACTCGGGCATAGACTCCAGGCAAATTGGGACGACCGCACTCTTTCCCCCAGCTCACCACCCCTACCTGGACCCAGGTGTTCCTCCATTTACAGACCAAGGGACCCCCAGAGTCACCCTGTGGGAAGAAAAGACAGGAGGTCAATACTCAGGGTCCCTGCAGGCAGGAGCAGTGGATGAAGGCCACAGTCTGGGGGTCTCACCTGGCAGGAGTCCTGGTCCTGGCTCCCCACACACAGCATGTCATCCTTGATAAGTTTGCCATATTTCTGCCCACAGGTCTCATCCACCACGATAGGGACTTCCACTTCCTGCATATTGTACGGCCTTGGCAGCGGCTCTGTGAGAAGAAGACCAGTGAGCCTGCTGTCCTGAGGGGGCGTCCAGTCACAGGCCACAGGTTCTAGAACCTCACACTGAGCCTCAGCGCCCCCAGGGGTAACCTGGGAGTCACCCAAGAACCCAACTCTCTGGGTTCATTTCAGGCCAGTGGGCTGATAATCTCTAGGCTGACACTGGGGGCAACAAGATCCAAAAAGAAACAGGAATATATTTTTTATCCACAAACAATTTTATTGGGAAAAATCAGAGCAAGTGCTTTCCCCTGAGAAATGCAGAGTGAGTGGCCCTCCTGTCAGATTTAACTTTGTCCATTTAACAGTGAATCCTGGAGCAAGTCACTGGAGTTCTCTCTCCTCCTCTCCATCCCACTGGGGAGACTCAGGGAGTATGGGACTCCCAGAAAGGATCACACAGGCCTAGTGCAGAATGAGGGAAAGAAATGCTCATGGTACCCTGGGCACTGTTCTCAATGGTTAGAGCACTGGCCCAAAGGGTCCCAGGTCTGATTCTTGGTCAAGGACAAGGACCTGGGTTGCAGGTTCAATCCCCAGCCCCGGTCGGGGAGGCAACTAATAGACATGTGTCTCTCACATCGATGTTTCTCTCTCCTGCTCCCTTCTACTCTCTCTAAAAATCAATAGAAAAATATCTCGTGTCTATGCCTCACTCTTGCTACTTTGGTCCTTGTTCGTGAACAGACTCCTCTCGAGCTGTGTGCCTCCTATACCCAAGGAAGACCCCAAAGGGACCCCAGCTGAGCCCCCATCGGTAAAGCCTGGCCCACCCCAATGCATCACCCTCCTGTCATCCTGGTTCTGGTTCTTACTTTTAGGACCCATCCTGCCCCAGCCAGTCACCCAGCACCGGGTGCCTGGGGGGAATGCGGAGGAGGCTGGCGGGAGGCTGATCCACTTGGTGAGGTTAGATGGTCGCACGGAGGCCTCCAGTTTGAGAAATGCCATGTCTGCCCCACCTTTTGCTCCCTTTCCATGCCTGTACTCCGGGTGGCGGATGATCCTAGCCACCGGCACGCTGTCACTGAATGAGCGTCTCACTCATCCTAGTTGGACCTTAAAGTGCTCAGGGTAGGGGTTTTCCCTGGGGACAGAGGCCAAAGGCTTCTGAGAGGCTGTGGCAGGAAGTGGGCCAGCCCCTCAGAGCCCAGAGACCTCCCCTCTGTGGTGGGCAAGGGGAGCTCCAGGAAGCTGAATCCTGGTGGGGATCTGCAGCCTCTGAGCCCAGGATCTGCCCACAGCACACATCACATGCCCCCCATATTGTCCCAACCCCCACCCCGGGTGCTGGCACAGTAGGGACTTACCCTGGAATGCATTGGACAGCGGTCAGCACCCATTGGTGGTGGATGAGGGAGCCCCCACAACTGAGACTCCACTTGTCCTTTTTGTATCAAAGACCCACAGGCCCACTTGCCACGGCCACTTCTCAATGGAAGCATCATGTCCCCCAACGATGCCCACCAGCTCAGTCCCTGGGCCGGGATCTGGGGAAGCAGAGGAGGAGCCATCAGGAACCCAGGCACTGCTGTCCGGCACTCAGCATGGCCCCATCCTCAGTCCCTCCCACAGCCACCCTCAGGGGGATCTCCATCCCATCCCAGGGCAGCCTCTGAGAGATCAGAGTCAGGGGTTCAGAGACAAGCCAGGCCTGGGGTAAGCACCCACCTGAGGTCAGAGGTACGAGCCCCCCAGACAGGGAAGAGTTAGGAGCAGCAGCCACAGCATCTGCAGGTGGGGAGAGGAGGGGAGAGCCAGTGAGGAAATCTGGGGCGGGAACCTGGGAATGGAGAGGATGGGGCTTTGAGCAGCGACCTCACCATGCCAGGCCTCTCTGCCTTCTGCTCCTGGACCCCTCTGAGCCCCTTTATGCTCCTGCCCAGACTGGCCCAAGGGGAAGCTGCCCTCTTTGGGGACCAGAGGTGACCAGCAGACCAGCTATCAGAAAAAAAAATATGGGGGGTCCTCTCTGAGAAGACACTCAGTATTGGTGCTGGAGCCCTAGCTGGTTTGGCTCAGTGGATAGGGTGTCGCCAATCTGCGGACTGAATGGTCCCAGGTTCAATACCAGTCAAGGGCACCTACAGGTGCAGGTTCCATGCCCTGCTCACGGTTCATGCAGGAGACAAACAATCAATGTGTCTCTCACAACCACGTTTCTCTCTCTCCCTTTTCATCCCACTCTCTCTAAAAATCATTGGGAAAATATCCTTGGGTGAGGATTCACACAAAAAATAATAAGAAGAATATTGGGAAGAATCCAAGATGGCTGAACAGGTAGACACCTAGCCGCAACCGCACACAACAATTTCAATAAGATACAGCTGAAATATAAAATGGACAATTCCCAGAACTACAGGAAAGTCGACTGACTGGAAATTCTACAACGAGAAGCAAGGAGAAGGCCAGAAGGAAGAGCAGAGGAGCTGTAAAAGCCTAAGGTACGGAGACGCGCAGTGCGCGCGGAGAGGATGGAGCCAGAGAGGAAGGGCGGGGCAGCTGAGTGCCTGGCTGGCGTTCCCTAGCGGGAAGGAGATAAAAGCTCTGACTGTGCTGGGCCCCAGTTCCTACTGCTCTGAAACCCAGTTCTACGCCAGACCCCGGAGACCCAGGCTCTAACAGAGAGAGCTGGGCTGTAAGGCGGAACCCCGGGAGAGCGGCTAAAGGAGGTCCCTGCGTTGCGCACATTGCGCGCAAAGAAGGGACGATTGGCTGTGCCGCGGGATTGCCCTGGTAGGAAGGAGACTGGGGCTCCGGACTGCTCTGAACGCCACCTCCAACTCCACTTCCAACTGAACTGAACCCCAATACAGGGCTCATTGGAGGAGAGCCTAGACTGTTTGGTAGCAGGCGAAAATCGAGGGCACCTTTCTTTCAGAGGTGCTTGCAAAGAGTACTGAAGGACCCTGAGACACAGGAGCCGCATAGGGCGGGGCTGACGGAAGCCAAAGCTGTAGGCTCCACCCTGAAACCCTGCCCCAACAGGGAAACTGCGAAAATGCCGAGACAAAATAGATCACAAACGAAAGAAATGGAGGCCAAAAAGCGACAGGATAGAGTTCAAATCTACACTTATAAGGTTTTTCAAGAATTTCCTAGAAAAGATCGATAAGACCTATGAGGATATGAAACTAGAATTAATAAGAAATCAACAAGAAATGATAAGGGATCAACAAGAAATAAATAATACATTGTATGAAATAAAAAATGTTATACAGAGTCCTAAAAACAGAATGGAAGATCGCAAGAATCAAGTAAAAGATTGGGAACATAAAGAGTCAGAAGACACTCTTCCGCAGAAGATAGAAGGCAAGAGAATCCAGAAAATTGAAGATAATGTAAGAAACCTCTGTGACAACTTCAAGCGAACCAACATCAGAATTATGGGGGTCCCAGAAGATGAGAGAGAGCAAGATATCGAAAACATACTGAAAGAAATAGTGACAGAAAACTTCCCCTACCTGGTGAAAGAATTAGACTTACAAGTCCAGGAAGCGCACAGAATTCCAAACAAAAGGAATTCAAAGAGGACCACACCAAGACAAATCATAATTAAAATCCCAAGAGCAAAAGACAAAGAGAGAATATTAAAAGCTGCAAGAGCAAAGCAGGTAGTTACCTATAAAGGAGCACCTATACGACTATCAGCTGATTTCTCAACAGAAACCATGCAGGCCAGATGGGAATGGCAAGAAATATTCAAGGTGATGAATAGCAAAAACCTACAACCAAAGATAATCTATCCAGCAAAGCTATCACTCAGAATCGAAGATCAGATAAAGAGCTTCACTAATAAAAAAAAAAAGCTAAAGGAGTTCATCACCACCAAACCAGAATTATATGAGTTGCTGAAGGGGGTTCTTTAGGAAGAGAAAGAAGATAAAGATAAAAATTATGAACAACAAATAGGTAACTATCAACAAGTAATCTAAAAACCAAGGGAATTAAAAAAAATCTGATGAACAGCCAAAACTGGTTTGGCTCAGTGGATAAAGCATCAGCCTGTGGACTGAAAGGTCCTGGTTTCGATTCGAGTCAAGGGCATGTACCTGGGTTGTGAACATATCCCCAGGAGGTGTGCAAGAGGCAGCTGATCGATGATTCTCTCTCATCAATGTTTCTAACTCTCTATCTCTCTCCTTTCCTCTCTGTAAAAAAATCAATAAAATATATTTTTTTTAATCTGATGAACAATATTAACTGGTGAATATAATACCCTGTTTCCCCAAAAATAAGATAGTGTCTTATATTAATTTTTTCTCCCAAAGTTGCACTAGGTCTTATTTTCAGGGGATGTCTTATTTTCGGGGAAACAGGGTAGAATCAGAGTTATGGAAGGGGAGTGAACTGACAATTCTCAGGGAAAAGGGGAGTGGGGGGATCAGGAAGAGACTGAACATAAACTGTGCACTTATGGATGAGGACAATGGGGGGTGGGGAAAGGGTAGAGAGTGGGGCGGAAACCTGGTGGAGGGGAGCAATGGAGGGGGGAAAATGAGGAACATTTGTAGTAATATGAACAATAAAGATTTATTTAAAAATAAAAAATAAAAATAAAGAGGACCACACTATGACACATCATAATTAAAATGCCAAAAGCAAAAGACAAAGAGAGACTATTAAAAGCAGCAAGAGATAAAACACTTAGTTACCTATAAGGGAGCACCCATATGATAGTCAGCTGATTTCTTTGCAGGCCAGATGGGAGTGGCAAGAAATATTCACAGTGATAAATAGCAAGAACTTACAATCAAGATCACTCTACCAGCAAAGCTATCATTCAGAATTGAAGGTCAGATAAAGAGCTTCACAGATAAGAAAAAGTTAAATGAGTTCATCACCACCACCCCAGTATTATATGAAATGCTAAAAGGTATTCTTTAAGAAGAGGAAGAAGAAGGAAAAGGTAAAGATAAAAATATGAACAACAAATACATATCTATCAACAAGTGAACCTAAAAATCAAGTGAATAAAAAATCGGATGAACAGAATAAACCGGTGAATATAATAGAATCAAGGGCATAGAAAGAGAGTGGACTGAAAATTCTCAGGGGGAAATGGGTGCGTGGGTGCGGGAAGAGACTGGACAAAAATTGTACACCTATGGATTAGGACAGTGGGGAGTGGGGTTAGGCAGAGGGTGGGGTGGGAACTGAGTGGAGGGTAGCTATGGGGGGGGGGGGGAAGGAACAAATGTAATCATCTGAACAGTAAAGATTTATTAAATTTTTTTTAAAAAGAAATAAGATGAAGGAAATGTTCAAAGACTGGAAATGTTCAAAGACAGGGCAGTTTCCATGTGTGGAAGGCAACCAATGTGTCTCTCTCTTCCACCCTCCTTCCTTTCCCACCTTTCCACTCTCTCCAGAAATCAATGAAAAAAATATCCTGAGTGAGGATTAACAGGAAAAAAAAATTTTAATAGGACAAAAGAACAAAACAAACAAACAAAAAAAAAAAACCATGGGCCTTTGTGTTCTTTTTACAATTTGGAAAAATATAAAGTTTGCTCAGTTGGCCCAGCTCTGGCTGGTCATGGCGCCATGCACTCCGCCTGTCTCCCTGCCACCAGAGGCGCATGGACAGCTTCACAGACAAAGAAGATTCAGGTCTCTGCTGGGAGCAGCTCTCTCAGGTGCACTAAGACCCGCTGCCTGGAGCCTGCGGCCTGGGAGGAGCTGCCTTTGGAATCGCTCCTCCGGGAGAAGTGGCAGCTAGGAGCCATCAGCTCTACTGCAGGTCATTGTGCGCAGCCCCCAGAGTTCCTGGGGTCACTCCCTGAACAAACCTGAAATGGCAGAGGCTCACCTGCTGGTCTCCACAGGAGCGACCCCAGGTGTCTCAACAGGCTGGAGCCTAGAGCTCCGCCCTCAAAATGATCAAGGAAAAGCACTTACCTCCCAGGAGGGCTGACCCCTAGGGCCGTCTGTCCCTAGCACGGCTGGGGAGCAGCCCCTCAGGCTCCCGCACACCCTGGGGAAGCCAGAGGGAAGGGCTTGTGGGGAGAGACTAGCCCTGTCCCTGCTGGGGTCCCCATGATGTATTCTAGGTCCCCTCCCCATCAGCGCCCCTCTGTGGGCCTGGCCTAACTCATACTCCTTGGGGATCTAGTTCCTGGTCCCAAGTCTTTCAGAGGCCTTGCTACCCTTGTCCACTTACCATCAAAATAGGGCAACGGAGCATGGTTGCCAGGGGGCAACCAGGGTACACACATTCCTCCTTAACATGGGGGCCACAGCTCTGCCCCCTCTGGGGTAGCAGAGTCAAAGACCCTGCTGTTAGGGGGTACGTGTGTCCCCAAAATATACGTGTAAGTCCATCCTCTGGCATTTGTGAATGGGGCCTCCTTTGGAAATAGCCTTTGCCCTGGGATCAGGGCTAGATGAGGGCATGGAGGAGAGGCCTCATCCAATATGACTGGTGTCCTTGTGGGAAGAGCACAGAGACAGATAGGAGGGAAGGCCAGGTGACCATGGAGGCGGAGACTGGAACCAGGCAGTGCAGCCAGGAGCATGAGGGATGGCCCCCCCAGGAGCTGGGAGAGGGCCTGGGACACATTGTCTCCCTGAGCCTCTGAGAAGGAACCCCTGCTGGCAGCTGATTTCGGACACCCGGCCCCAGACCCAGAGACTGAATCCCCGATGTGGTAAGACCCTGAGTGTCTGCTCATTCCTATGGCAGCCACAGGGCCCAAAACACCTGCCACCTTGGTGCCTCTGCTTCCTGCCACCCATCCCTCTGCACCCAGAGCACAAAGAGACAAGCGCAGTGATGGGTGCTCAGGGGCCTCTCCTGTCCCCTGGTCGAGTCCCTCCCCTTCACGGGACCAAGACCAGGACCAGGAGGGACACCCCTGTGCAGGGAGGGGAGCGCCACGCCCCCAGGTCCCAGCAGGGACGCAGGCAGGGCTGCTCCTCCTTCCAGACCATCACTTGCCTCCGGGGACAGGGCCCAGGTGACAGCCCCTGAAGCGGAGCATGCCCTGTGGCCACGAAGATGGGCTTCTAGTCCAGAGAGAGCCACCTTCCAGCTTCAGCTGTGCTGTCCAGGTCCCACCTTGAGGGGGGCGTTTTGCTTGAGCCCCAGCGTGGAAGATGCCACCACACAGGCCTGAGAACCACTGTGGTTTGTAATAGACCCTCCCTTCCCCCAACTGGTGGGCAGAGTATGAAGTACCTGCGGCCTTGAGGTATCTGAACCCCTAACTAGGCAGCTTATATGGACCATACATTGAGCCACAATCAGCATGTGCCCAGTACACCAAACCCCTATTCCTCCCCTCAAAAGGCGTGTTCCTCTCTGCAGGGGCTGCTGCTCTCCCCTTGTGGGACAGCCCCGCAGGTCCTTCTCCTCTAATGAAGCCTGTGGTCCTGGTTTTTGGCCTCTGTCTGATCTCTCAGTTTGGGTGGCCACCAACCACTCAGGTCCCGGTTGGGAGGCTGGCAAATGGCAGCAGGTGGGCCTGGGCCTCCACCAGCAGCAACTCATAGTGAGAGGGCACCTTACCATCATGTCCAGCCAGAAAGGGAAGCCCTACCCGGGCCGATTGGGCTCCTTGGTTACAGCGTCAGCCCTGCACTGAAGGGTCTCGGGTTCAGTTCTTAGTCAAGGGCAGGCACCTGGGTTGTCTTTCCCTCCCCGCCCCCCAGTTGGGTTGCATGCAGGAGACGAGGAGTCCATATGTCTCTCTCTCCTTCCCTCTCTCCCTACTTTTCTCTGAAAGCATTGGGAAACTACCCTCAGGAGAGGGTTCAAACAAAACCTGCTTATAGGTTCATCCCAGACCATTACAAGAAGCAAACAATCTCTCTCTCTCTCTCTCTCTCTCTCTTTCTCTCTCTCTCTCTCTCTCTCTCTCTCTCTCTCTCTCTCTCTTTTCCTCTCTCTTTTCCTCTCTCTCTCTCTCCTGGCCCATCCAGCCATGGCTCCGCTGTCTGGACACCAGTCCTGGTGTGACCTCACCACTCCCACAGGAGCTTTTTGGCCAGACTGCACAGCTCCTTGGGAGCACAGTCACGTTCCTCTCTCCAGAGCCCTGCAGGCTGGGCTGCCACTAACCCGGTTCAGACCAGTGCTCAGGAGATGAGGGGCAGGTCTTCTCAGGGAGATGCCTATGCATTACAATGGGGTTCAGAAGGCAGGATAATGGCCCCCAAAGACATCCCCACCCTAATCCCCAGGAACTGCAAACACATCAGGTTGCCTGGCAAAAGGGAGAAAGGATGCAGATGGAACTAAATAACTGGTGACCTTGAGATGGGGGTCATTCTGGATCATCCAGGTGGCCATGTGCCATCACTGACCCTCAGGAATGTCCCAGGAAAGGCTGGGACGTGTTCCAGAAGCTGGGAAGGGCCAGGAACCTGCAGGAGGAACCAGCCCACACCTGGACTTAGCCCATGAGGCCATGGTCTCCTGACTGCAGGACGGTGAGATGATTCATGTGCCCGGTGGTGACTGTGACAGCAACCACAGGACACTAATACCAGATGGGTGTCCTGGGTCTCAGTAAGGGCAGTGGGGGGTATTAGGGCGCTCAAGGGATCTGGGGACTCGACGTTTCCTGGGCAGCAACTGAATGTCATCTTTCTACGTGTCAGGAACTGCTGTGTTCTAGCCACGCCCTGGCCTTGGCCATCCCTCACCCCCAGGGAGCATCTCTGTCCCAGAGCTCAGTCCTGGTGGCATTCACTCCCTCTGCCCCCACACCCCTCAGGCGCTCTTCTGCTCTGTGTGTGGCCTTCAGTGACCAGTCCATCATGTCGCTTGTTGGCATCTTAAGGGCCAACACTGAGCTCATCATCCCCCAAATGTCCCTGCTCTGTGCCCTATTGTCAGCGCTGGCTTCCCAAGGCCAGCCAGGCAGCAGCTTCCAGCTCCAGAAGAAAGGATGGGCTTTGAGGGGCCTGAGAGGACAGTGCACTGTGGTGCTTCTCCAGCAGGGGCGCCAGCGCTGGGAGAGCAGCCTCTGGGAGGATGGGGTCCCCCTCTCCATCCTCCTCTCTGGCAGCCTCCAAGCAACCAGGACCAGGCGCCCAGGGAGACAGAGGACAGGGGCAGGGAAGCAGGACTGGGCTCGTTCCTGGCCCCTGCAGGTTCTCCTGCTCAGGACAAGCTAAGAATGGGAGACTGAGGTTCTGCATACAAATGGGAGGGGACTTCATTTGGTCGAAGGAGTTGATCTAATTTGAAAATGGGGATTTGGCGGCCGCCGGGTCAGACAGAGCAGTGGTGACCGTGGAAAACTATGCTTCCTGTGTGTATGCTGCCAAGTCCAAATCCTGCAAAGCATCCATTCCACACTGACCGGGATGGAAGGAGGAAGAGGGAAGGTGTGGGCGGCTCTGGGAGCAGCCCTCAGGGCTGTGGTCTTCAGCCCCAAGCAGGACACTCCTCCTCCTCCCCAGCCAAGAGAGCCCACCCATGTGGCCCTCCTCCACGCTGCAGCCATACTTGCCCATCCCCACCTGGTCCACCTTCCAGAGCCTGGTTCCCCACCAGGATGGACCACCCATGGCACTCTGGCCCCGCCCACAGGTAAGTATACTCAGACCAGAGCAGTTTTCATGCAGTTTAATGAGCTACAGAGGGTGGGGAGGAGGCAGGAGGCCTGCAGTGCCCCGCCTGACCTCAGACCACATCCCTCCTCTCCCTTTGCCTGTCAGGGGTCACAAACTGATGGAGGTGGCAGAGGCAGGAGGATCTCAGAGGGGCTGAGGGTGGAGGAGGGCGCAAGGTGCAGTGAAGAGCTGGCATTGGGAAGGAGCAGTGAGGTCCTCAGACACCATGGAGAGCCTATCTTCATCTCACATGGGCAGCATCCTTGCCCAGCCCCGGGCTCAAGGAGAGGAGGGAATATGATGGCAGATCCAAGGCAAGTAGGATGTCACTCGGGCATAGACTCCAGGCAAATTGGGACGACCGCACTCTTTCCCCCAGCTCACCACCCCTACCTGGACCCAGGTGTTCCTCCATTTACAGACCAAGGGACCCCCAGAGTCACCCTGTGGGAAGAAAAGACAGGAGGTCAATACTCAGGGTCCCTGCAGGCAGGAGCAGTGGATGAAGGCCACAGTCTGGGGGTCTCACCTGGCAGGAGTCCTGGTCCTGGCTCCCCACACACAGCATGTCATCCTTGATAAGTTTGCCATATTTCTGCCCACAGGTCTCATCCACCACGATAGGGACTTCCACTTCCTGCATATTGTACGGCCTTGGCAGCGGCTCTGTGAGAAGAAGACCAGTGAGCCTGCTGTCCTGAGGGGGCGTCCAGTCACAGGCCACAGGTTCTAGAACCTCACACTGAGCCTCAGCGCCCCCAGGGGTAACCTGGGAGTCACCCAAGAACCCAACTCTCTGGGTTCATTTCAGGCCAGTGGGCTGATAATCTCTAGGCTGACACTGGGGGCAACAAGATCCAAAAAGAAACAGGAATATATTTTTTATCCACAAACAATTTTATTGGGAAAAATCAGAGCAAGTGCTTTCCCCTGAGAAATGCAGAGTGAGTGGCCCTCCTGTCAGATTTAACTTTGTCCATTTAACAGTGAATCCTGGAGCAAGTCACTGGAGTTCTCTCTCCTCCTCTCCATCCCACTGGGGAGACTCAGGGAGTATGGGACTCCCAGAAAGGATCACACAGGCCTAGTGCAGAATGAGGGAAAGAAATGCTCATGGTACCCTGGGCACTGTTCTCAATGGTTAGAGCACTGGCCCAAAGGGTCCCAGGTCTGATTCTTGGTCAAGGACAAGGACCTGGGTTGCAGGTTCAATCCCCAGCCCCGGTCGGGGAGGCAACTAATAGACATGTGTCTCTCACATCGATGTTTCTCTCTCCTGCTCCCTTCTACTCTCTCTAAAAATCAATAGAAAAATATCTCGTGTCTATGCCTCACTCTTGCTACTTTGGTCCTTGTTCGTGAACAGACTCCTCTCGAGCTGTGTGCCTCCTATACCCAAGGAAGACCCCAAAGGGACCCCAGCTGAGCCCCCATCGGTAAAGCCTGGCCCACCCCAATGCATCACCCTCCTGTCATCCTGGTTCTGGTTCTTACTTTTAGGACCCATCCTGCCCCAGCCAGTCACCCAGCACCGGGTGCCTGGGGGGAATGCGGAGGAGGCTGGCGGGAGGCTGATCCACTTGGTGAGGTTAGATGGTCGCACGGAGGCCTCCAGTTTGAGAAATGCCATGTCTGCCCCACCTTTTGCTCCCTTTCCATGCCTGTACTCCGGGTGGCGGATGATCCTAGCCACCGGCACGCTGTCACTGAATGAGCGTCTCACTCATCCTAGTTGGACCTTAAAGTGCTCAGGGTAGGGGTTTTCCCTGGGGACAGAGGCCAAAGGCTTCTGAGAGGCTGTGGCAGGAAGTGGGCCAGCCCCTCAGAGCCCAGAGACCTCCCCTCTGTGGTGGGCAAGGGGAGCTCCAGGAAGCTGAATCCTGGTGGGGATCTGCAGCCTCTGAGCCCAGGATCTGCCCACAGCACACATCACATGCCCCCCATATTGTCCCAACCCCCACCCCGGGTGCTGGCACAGTAGGGACTTACCCTGGAATGCATTGGACAGCGGTCAGCACCCATTGGTGGTGGATGAGGGAGCCCCCACAACTGAGACTCCACTTGTCCTTTTTGTATCAAAGACCCACAGGCCCACTTGCCACGGCCACTTCTCAATGGAAGCATCATGTCCCCCAACGATGCCCACCAGCTCAGTCCCTGGGCCGGGATCTGGGGAAGCAGAGGAGGAGCCATCAGGAACCCAGGCACTGCTGTCCGGCACTCAGCATGGCCCCATCCTCAGTCCCTCCCACAGCCACCCTCAGGGGGATCTCCATCCCATCCCAGGGCAGCCTCTGAGAGATCAGAGTCAGGGGTTCAGAGACAAGCCAGGCCTGGGGTAAGCACCCACCTGAGGTCAGAGGTACGAGCCCCCCAGACAGGGAAGAGTTAGGAGCAGCAGCCACAGCATCTGCAGGTGGGGAGAGGAGGGGAGAGCCAGTGAGGAAATCTGGGGCGGGAACCTGGGAATGGAGAGGATGGGGCTTTGAGCAGCGACCTCACCATGCCAGGCCTCTCTGCCTTCTGCTCCTGGACCCCTCTGAGCCCCTTTATGCTCCTGCCCAGACTGGCCCAAGGGGAAGCTGCCCTCTTTGGGGACCAGAGGTGACCAGCAGACCAGCTATCAGAAAAAAAAATATGGGGGGTCCTCTCTGAGAAGACACTCAGTATTGGTGCTGGAGCCCTAGCTGGTTTGGCTCAGTGGATAGGGTGTCGCCAATCTGCGGACTGAATGGTCCCAGGTTCAATACCAGTCAAGGGCACCTACAGGTGCAGGTTCCATGCCCTGCTCACGGTTCATGCAGGAGACAAACAATCAATGTGTCTCTCACAACCACGTTTCTCTCTCTCCCTTTTCATCCCACTCTCTCTAAAAAATCATTGGGAAAATATCCTTGGGTGAGGATTCACACAAAAAATAATAAGAAGAATATTGGGAAGAATCCAAGATGGCTGAACAGGTAGACACCTAGCCGCAACCGCACACAACAATTTCAATAAGATACAGCTGAAATATAAAATGGACAATTCCCAGAACTACAGGAAAGTCGACTGACTGGAAATTCTACAACGAGAAGCAAGGAGAAGGCCAGAAGGAAGAGCAGAGGAGCTGTAAAAGCCTAAGGTACGGAGACGCGCAGTGCGCGCGGAGAGGATGGAGCCAGAGAGGAAGGGCGGGGCAGCTGAGTGCCTGGCTGGCGTTCCCTAGCGGGAAGGAGATAAAAGCTCTGACTGTGCTGGGCCCCAGTTCCTACTGCTCTGAAACCCAGTTCTACGCCAGACCCCGGAGACCCAGGCTCTAACAGAGAGAGCTGGGCTGTAAGGCGGAACCCCGGGAGAGCGGCTAAAGGAGGTCCCTGCGTTGCGCACATTGCGCGCAAAGAAGGGACGATTGGCTGTGCCGCGGGATTGCCCTGGTAGGAAGGAGACTGGGGCTCCGGACTGCTCTGAACGCCACCTCCAACTCCACTTCCAACTGAACTGAACCCCAATACAGGGCTCATTGGAGGAGAGCCTAGACTGTTTGGTAGCAGGCGAAAATCGAGGGCACCTTTCTTTCAGAGGTGCTTGCAAAGAGTACTGAAGGACCCTGAGACACAGGAGCCGCATAGGGCGGGGCTGACGGAAGCCAAAGCTGTAGGCTCCACCCTGAAACCCTGCCCCAACAGGGAAACTGCGAAAATGCCGAGACAAAATAGATCACAAACGAAAGAAATGGAGGCCAAAAAGCGACAGGATAGAGTTCAAATCTACACTTATAAGGTTTTTCAAGAATTTCCTAGAAAAGATCGATAAGACCTATGAGGATATGAAACTAGAATTAATAAGAAATCAACAAGAAATGATAAGGGATCAACAAGAAATAAATAATACATTGTATGAAATAAAAAATGTTATACAGAGTCCTAAAAACAGAATGGAAGATCGCAAGAATCAAGTAAAAGATTGGGAACATAAAGAGTCAGAAGACACTCTTCCGCAGAAAGATAGAAGGCAAGAGAATCCAGAAAATTGAAGATAATGTAAGAAACCTCTGTGACAACTTCAAGCGAACCAACATCAGAATTATGGGGGTCCCAGAAGATGAGAGAGAGCAAGATATCGAAAACATACTGAAAGAAATAGTGACAGAAAACTTCCCCTACCTGGTGAAAGAATTAGACTTACAAGTCCAGGAAGCGCACAGAATTCCAAACAAAAGGAATTCAAAGAGGACCACACCAAGACAAATCATAATTAAAATCCCAAGAGCAAAAGACAAAGAGAGAATATTAAAAGCTGCAAGAGCAAAGCAGGTAGTTACCTATAAAGGAGCACCTATACGACTATCAGCTGATTTCTCAACAGAAACCATGCAGGCCAGATGGGAATGGCAAGAAATATTCAAGGTGATGAATAGCAAAAACCTACAACCAAAGATAATCTATCCAGCAAAGCTATCACTCAGAATCGAAGATCAGATAAAGAGCTTCACTAATAAAAAAAAAAAGCTAAAGGAGTTCATCACCACCAAACCAGAATTATATGAGTTGCTGAAGGGGGTTCTTTAGGAAGAGAAAGAAGATAAAGATAAAAATTATGAACAACAAATAGGTAACTATCAACAAGTAATCTAAAAACCAAGGGAATTAAAAAAAATCTGATGAACAGCCAAAACTGGTTTGGCTCAGTGGATAAAGCATCAGCCTGTGGACTGAAAGGTCCTGGTTTCGATTCGAGTCAAGGGCATGTACCTGGGTTGTGAACATATCCCCAGGAGGTGTGCAAGAGGCAGCTGATCGATGATTCTCTCTCATCAATGTTTCTAACTCTCTATCTCTCTCCTTTCCTCTCTGTAAAAAAATCAATAAAATATATTTTTTTTAATCTGATGAACAATATTAACTGGTGAATATAATACCCTGTTTCCCCAAAAATAAGATAGTGTCTTATATTAATTTTTTCTCCCAAAGTTGCACTAGGTCTTATTTTCAGGGGATGTCTTATTTTCGGGGAAACAGGGTAGAATCAGAGTTATGGAAGGGGAGTGAACTGACAATTCTCAGGGAAAAGGGGAGTGGGGGGATCAGGAAGAGACTGAACATAAACTGTGCACTTATGGATGAGGACAATGGGGGGTGGGGAAAGGGTAGAGAGTGGGGCGGAAACCTGGTGGAGGGGAGCAATGGAGGGGGGAAAATGAGGAACATTTGTAGTAATATGAACAATAAAGATTTATTTAAAAATAAAAAATAAAAATAAAGAGGACCACACTATGACACATCATAATTAAAATGCCAAAAGCAAAAGACAAAGAGAGACTATTAAAAGCAGCAAGAGATAAAACACTTAGTTACCTATAAGGGAGCACCCATATGATAGTCAGCTGATTTCTTTGCAGGCCAGATGGGAGTGGCAAGAAATATTCACAGTGATAAATAGCAAGAACTTACAATCAAGATCACTCTACCAGCAAAGCTATCATTCAGAATTGAAGGTCAGATAAAGAGCTTCACAGATAAGAAAAAGTTAAATGAGTTCATCACCACCACCCCAGTATTATATGAAATGCTAAAAGGTATTCTTTAAGAAGAGGAAGAAGAAGGAAAAGGTAAAGATAAAAATTATGAACAACAAATACATATCT
>JAPZQD010000102.1:0-21957 GCA_036971965.1 Nyctalus aviator | reverse complement strand
AAATACCATCACAATTGAATAAGCTTACTAACCTGATATTAAGATATCATGATATCGAATTTCCTATTATGCTACCATAAAAAATTGATTTTTGATCTCTGAATGCATAATAATCTGGCCACTTAGTGTATATCCTATATAATAAAAGGCTAATATGAAAATTGTCTTCTTGACGAGGAGTTTCACCAGCAGGCAGGCCAGCCAACTGCCCATGTCCCCTCCCCCTGGCCAGGCTGGCCGGACCCCACCCATTTACGAATTCATGAACTGGGACTCTAATTAATAAATACACACACACACACACACACACACACACACAATGAGTGGCCAGATTATTATGCATTCAGAGCAGAGATCTGGAAAAGGATTCTCACCAGACACCAAATATCTTAATGTTTCCATCTTGGACTTTCCAGACTCCAGAATTGTGAAAAGTAAATTTATGTTGTTTATAAACCACTCAGCTTCAGATATTTTTGTTATAGAACAGCCAAAACAAACTAAGACAGATGTATTATTCAGTGTTATCACCTTTGAATACTTAAAGAGGCTTTCTGTTTTTACTTGATTCTGTATGCTTCCAGTAAAGAAATAAGAAGACTCTATAAACACTAATTAGTGTCTCTTGCTTCAAAAAAGTAACATTGACAAGTTGGACAAAGACTTTTTCGTTCTGAACACAACTGGCATTCCTTATACTCTGCCCTACACCAATGAAAGTGATAATGGAGCCCTAACTGATTTGGCTTGGTGGATAGAGCGTCAGCTTGTGGACTGAAAGGTCCCAGGTTTGATTCTGGTCAAGATCATGTACCTTGGCTACGGGCACATCTCCAGTAGGAGGTGTGCAGGAGACAGCTGATTGATGTTTCTCTCTCATTGATATTTCTAACTCTCTATCCCTATCCCCTCCTCTCTGTAAAAAATCAATAAATTATATTTAACAAAAAGAAAGTGATAGTGGAATCCTGCAATGCTATAGCTCCTATACAGGGGTGGAAAAAAGTAGGCTTACACTTGTGAGTACTCAAAACAGAGTTTATTCTTGTGTTATTAATAATATTTATTTATTATTGTATTATTTTCCACATTAACAACTGTAAGACTACCTGTGTCCACCCCTGTACATTTCTTGGCTATCTTTCAGTGATAGAGAACATGGTACAATTGAGAAAATAGAGGGAAACTGCATGGAAAATACCAAAGTGTCCTCTGGTCTTTGCAAAAAAAACTGATTTTGAGGGGCAGCATTACTGAGTCAAAGGCTTTAGAAAGTGTGAAGGACAGTAAGTGTAAATAACTTGGCATTTAATGACTGGAAGGGGAGGAAGCACCAGTGATTAATAATGAAGACAAAAGTCTTGGCAGGGCAAAGATGTTTTTCCACTCAGCCACAAATGGGTCCTGAGCAAACCTGGAGACTGTGAGTCAATGATGGAACATGTGTGGGTTTTTTAGAGAGGTCATAGAAAAGGAAAGGAAGAAATCCTACCTAATAAAAGAGTAATATTCAAATTAACCATCACTCTGCTACACCCACCATCCGCACCCACCAGCCATTCCCAACAGCCAGTCAGTGTAAATATGCAAATTAATCCCAACCAAGATGGCTGCAGCCACAGAGAGCAGTTGAGCGGTTTGGGTTTCCCTGGCAACAGAGGAACCCAAGCTTTCCACACACCCTGATTGGCCTAAGCCTCCACTCGAGGATACAAAATTTCAATTATAGAAGGTAAAGAAATCCAAATAGAAATGGCTGTAGCCATGGACCAAGCAGAAAGCTTGGCTCTACTCCAGGCTACAAAGTTAGAAGATAAATAAAACCCAGATACCAGGACTTCCACTTAGGTCAGGAGGGGGTGTGGCTGGCCTGCAAACTACCACAGGTCTCTGGCCCAGGCCACCCCAAATCCCAAGGGAACTGCACCCTGATCCAGTGCACCCTTCAGGGCAAATCAACTGGCCCCCACCTATGCACCAGGCCACTATCCTATCTAATAAAAGAGTAATATGCAGATTGACCATCACTCCAACACACAATATGGTTGCCCCCATGTGGTCAAAGATCCTGCCCCCATGTGGACACAACATGGCCACCACAAGATGGCCAGGAGGGGAGGGTAGTTGAGAGGGACCAGGTCTGCAAGGGAGGGCAGTTGAAGGTGATCAATCCTTAAGGGGAGGTCAGTTAGGGGTGCCCAGGCTGGCAGAGGAGGGATGTTTGGGGCAAACAGGTTGTCAGGGGAGCAGTAATACATCAATCAGGCTGGCATGGGAGTGGTTAAGGGTTGATCAGGCTGGCAGGCAGAAGTTGTTAGGGGCAATAAGGAAGATAGTCGTGTGAGCAGTTGGGAGCCAGCAGTCCTGGACTGTGAGAGGGACATCTGACCAGGTCGATGTTTCTCTCTCATCAATGTTTCTAGCTCTCTGTCTCACTCTCTTCCTTTGTGTAAAAACTCAATAAAATTTATTTTTTTATAAAGTGTTTCATATACATACATATATATAAACATATATATATGAGAGAGAGAGAGAGAATAGTTATGGTTTATGCTACAAAAGAGGTAATCAATCCTAGGATTTTACTCCTAGTAATATAAAAAATGAGCATAAATATTCAAATTTCAGTTTCTTCAACCTGTCTCAGACCAAGTATTTGGGTAGTGTAATATCCTAGATAATAAATAGGTAATATGCAAATTGACCATCACTCCAATACACAAGATGGCCACCACAAGATGGCCTGCAGGGGAGGGCAGATGGGAGGAATTAGGCCTGTAGGGGAGTGCAGTTAGGTGTGACTGGGCCGGCAGAGGAGGTCAGTTGGGGAGTCCAAGCCTGCAGGAGAGGGAAGTTGGGAGGGACAAGACCTGCAGGGGAGGGCAGTTTCAGGGGAGTAGGCCTGCAGGTTAGTGGAGTTAGGTGTGACTAGGTTGGCAGAGGAGGGCAGTTAGGGGTACCAGGTTTGCAGGGGAAGGCAGTTGAGAGAAACAAGGCCAGCTGGGGAGGGCAATTGCAGGCAACCAGGCCAGCAGGGGAGGGCAGTTAGGGGTGACTGGGCCAGATGGGGAGGCCAGTTGGGGGGAACCATGTGTTTTCAGTTACCCATGTGTTTTCAGGACCCATGTGTTTTCAGTTAACCAGGGTTCAAAAACTTTAATTAAAAAAATTTATAAATAAACAACCAGTGAGTTTTAATTTGTGTGCCATTCTAAGTAGCATAATGAAATCTTGCACCAGCCTGGCTTTGTCCAGCCCAGAATATAAAATTATTCTGTCCAGTGTGTCCATACTTTATTCCTTACCTGTCCATTAGCCACTTAGTACCCATCTTTGTTACCAGGTCAGTTAATAGAGAGAGAGAGAGATTGAGAGAGAGAGAGAGAGAGAGAGAGAGAGAGAGAGAGAGAGACTAAAAAAGAAAAAAGAATATTCACATAACATTACAGTATATAATATATTTTGTTATATTTTATTATAAGTTATTGTTATTAATCACTTACTGTGGGTAATTTGTAAATTAAAACTTTTTCATATGTATGTACCTATAAGAAAAAAAATCATTATACACACACACACACATACACATACAAACACACACATAGTGTTCAATACTATTGAAGATTTCAGGTTTCCACTACAGGCCTTGGAATGTATCCCCTGTGGTGAAGGAGGATGACTGTATTTTAGTCTATCTTTCAAATTGAAACTGATAAACCCCATATTTTAATAATTTTTATACAAGTATAAATATTTGATTCAGGAGTTCATCTACATGTGTACATAATCCAAGCCTAAGCTATCCCCCACATTTCTGGAAGGGCTGCTGACCCTGAATCACCCATGTATAGCTACCACAGCCTTGTGACTTAGAGTATGGAAGCCAACTCCCCGCTATTGATGTACATTTTTCTTTAATGAATGCCAGAGTTGTCATCTTATTGGACAACTCTAATTAATTCTTATTGTTCTCTGTAATTTCATTTCCTGATATCTTTGAAATCTATATAATTGGTTAATAGAATCATTCTCTCAAACAATTATTGAGTACCTACAGTATTCCAGGCACATAGTGTTTTAAGTGTTTGGGACACAATGTGAAACAAAACAGAAAATACTTTCTTTTTATAATGTAATTTATATTCTGGCAGGCGTTAAAGCTCATGAATTTCTGTCTATTTATCAACTTATTTACTACTCAACTTATTAATGTAGTAAATTTTATATGTTAGAAAGTTAAGTTCTATGGTAAACAAGAAAAATAAATATCCTGAGTATATCCGTCAAGACAGAATAGGTTTTGCTGATACAACTACCCCAAATCTTATTGTCTTTAACAACACATTTTATTTCTCACTCCATCATCTGGAGTGTGAATTGTTCCTGTGTCAATGGGGAGGGAATGTGGGAAATTAAGTGCTTGCTCCTAAGTCTTCCACACAGAAGTAAAATTGTCAATCATGCTCATGTTTCATTAGACAAAGCCTATCAGATGGTCAAGCTGAATTTATAATTGTGAAGAAAGATTCTTCTTGCTCCTGAATGGAGGAGAAATAGAATATCTATTAACAGTTCCAATGATTTTTTTGTGCATGTACACAATTGGAGCATGTGACAAAGACAGGTTACATCTATTCTACTAAAAGGGTAATATGCTAATTAGACTGAGAGACCTTCCAGGAAACCTTCTGGGTGTTCTCAACAAAGCCATGGTGGCAGGGCTGAGGTAGAGACATTTAGGGACCAAAAGGGGAGGGCTGTTGTGGGTGATCAGGCCAGTGTGGGATTGAGTTGGGGGTGATCAGGACAGAAAGGGGTTCATTTGGGGTTGAGTATGCCAGCAAGAGAGTGGTTAGGGGCAGTCAGGCAGGCAGGAAGGTCAGGGGTTTGGAACCAGCAGTCCCAGATTGTGAGAGGGATGTCCAACTCCCAGTTTAGGCCTGATCCCTGTAAACTGGCAGCAGGACATCCTTCAAGGGTCTCAGATTGGAGAGGGTGCAGGCTGGGCTGAGGGACACCTCTTCCCCGCCCCCCATGCACGAATTTCATGCACAAGGCCACTAATTTTTAAAGAAGATTGTACAGGGAGATTTCATGATGAAAATATAACTTTATCAGAGACAGATGAGGTAATTGACCACAGGTATAACTGGAGGAAGAACCCTCCCATTTATCATTATTATTTTCCAATGTAGGAAATAGCTAATTTAACATCCTCAGGCTGGTGCATACTCAGTGTGTACTTAGGATCAGTAAAGCCTGTGTGGCTAGAGTACAATGAGCAAGGTGGATGGCAGTAGGAAATCAGATTAGAGAGAAAAAGAATAAACAATACTATTTATGGCACTGTAGATTATAATAAGGACTCTGGCCTAAACTCTAAGTGAAATAGGGAGCCGTGTGAGATTTTTCACTTTCCTGCAGATTGGACCTCACACTCATTTCTAGCTCTTTATCATTCCCATTATGTGAGCACGTGAGGCTCAGTGCATGAAATTCGTGCATCGCTGTGTATGGGGGTGTTCCTCAGCCCAGCCTGCACCCTCTCTAATCTAGGACCCCTTGAGGGATGTTCAACTGCCCCTTTAGACTCTATCTCACCGGTTCTCAAAATAGGTTCCTCATTCTATACCCAAAGATGTAATCTATACCTCTGTGATATTCTGACAATATAAGTCAGATGTGGCAAGCTGTTTGTGGTTGTGAGGTCTGGAGTGCTTTTGCTCCCTCTTATGCTGCAGACTTTTAATAAAGGATTCCATAATTCTATTTTTTGAGGCATCCTTTGTAAGATGGGGGTTACACTACAACATAAATAGCTTGTTATTAACAATAGTAAAATCAATGGGGAATTTAATAGAATAGAAAGCATGGCCAGAAGAACCGAATAGACGTTTTCCCAAGGAAGACATACAAATACCTAATAGGTACATCAAAAGATGTTCCACATCACTAATGACCAGGGAAATGCAAACCAAACCAACAATGATAGATCAACTCACATGTGTTAGAATGACTATCCTCAAATAGGTAAGAGATAACAACTATTGACAAGGATATGGAGAAAGGGAACTCTGTGCAGCCACTTTTGAGAACAAAGTTTCCTCCAAAATTGTAAAAAGTAACTACGATATGATCTAGTAATCCCACTTCTAGCTAAATATCTAAAGGAAATGAAATGACTATTTCAAAGAGATATCTGCATTTCCATGTTCATCACAACATCATTCACAATTGCCAAGATATAACAACTTAAGTGCCTGTCTATGGGTCAAAAGATATAGAAGATGTGAGATTACATATGACAGAGTAGGATATTATTCAGCTATGGAAATAAAGGAAATTCTGCCATTCGCAATAACATAGATGGACCCTGATTAGCATTGTGCTAACTGAAATTAGTCAGACAGAGAAAGCTAAATACTACATGATATCACTTATTTGTGGAATCTAAAACAATCAGACTCAGAGAAACAGAATAGAAGGATGGCTGCCAAAAACTGGAGTATTAGAGAAATGGGAAGATGTTGATTAAAGGTACAAACTTACAGTTAGATGAGTATATTTTGAGGATCTAATGTACAGCATGGTGATTAAAGTTAACAATACTATATTAAACATTTGAAAGATGCTAAGGACATATCCTAAATTTCCTAACTATAACAAAGAAATGGTACTTATCTCACTGCCCCATCTTTACCTCTCAGTGGTTTCAATGCAGTATTTTATTCCTTATTTATAAAAACTTGAAGTGATTTATGTTTCAGTTGTTATACATGAGCATGAACATAATAGTAAAATGTTCATATGATAAGAAAAAGTTAGAAAATACTTAAACAAAAGTCTCAAGTTGGAGAAATATTAGCCACCTTTAGAAAAATAATATACTAATTTTCTTGGAGGAGGGAATCTGTGGGAGCCCCTTCCATGTCCCTAGGGTTCAGGGTTCCTGTTCAGGGTTACATTTCTGTTGAAGGCCATAGGCAAAATGAAGAGAGGCTAGAAAAGAGTTAATTTGGAAAATAATGGGGCCCAGGCAGGAGCCCACCTCTAGTGGGAGGACTACCACTGCTCTGGCCTTGATATCCCTTTCATTAAGGCTATGGGAAGCACCCATATCCTTTAGGCAGGAAATTCCAATAATAGAGAATCAGCAAGAATTTACATATGATTAACAGATGGAGGTTGCTTTAACTACCAAAGTCTCAACTGAACAATGAGTGATTAACTCCTACCATTCAGGGCAATTAAGGTTGACCAGCCTTTCTGATTCTCTTTTGACATTTTTTATTAGTGAAGATGTTCAGTTTCAGGCAGGAATGTAGGGATTGGAAGATAAGACTGAGTTTTAAAGGTGTAAGATTGTGGAGGGTTTTTCAATGGTGGGCTTTATACCACAGGGATTATAGAATAATTGTAAATTTTATAAAGATTAATCTGAAAATGGCAGGCACTTTGGAGTTGGTGATGGAGTGATGTCAACGAAAAATTGCACCAGTTGATTAAACAGGCAAGGTAGATTTTATTCAGGACTATTTGCAATAAGGTTTAAGACTACTGAATAAGAGTGATAGGAGAGAGAGACTAAACTCTACTCTGCTGAAATAAAAAGCAAGAAAGTTTTTAAGTGACAGCGTGAGCTATAGTGAAAGTACTAGAGGATGTTGGTGGGTAGTTGGGTCAATGTGATTAGACTATCTGTGCTTGCTAATTGCTCTTTTAAAGTTAGGTTCCTACACTTCCCACAGAGACTAGAAATTAGGGGACTTCTATTTCTTGAAGATTTCATTTTACAGAAATGGCACTTAGGTCCTGAAAAAGACATTTCTGAGTTGTAAATGTATTAAGTTACTAACATAAATCTTACATATGAAAGAAGCAGAGAAAGAATTCACAATTCCAAGTTTCTTAAACTAAATGTTTTCAGAAAAGCGAGGTCAGGGATTTAGAGTAAAAAAGAAACCTACCTAAAGTTTAGTTAAGCTAAAGGGAATATTAAGGCCATCTTGGAACATTATTTTAGAAAGGCATAATCTATGGGATTCAAAAGAGTAATGCTTGAGAAACTTTATAAGTGCAATGAAAAGTAATTGTCTGCTAGTTAGATATAAGAGTAAAATGGCAAAGGGCAATTAAAAGGTAAACACAACTAATGTTCTCAAGGATACAGCTTTAATAAAGATGAAATTGGTAGAAATAATAATCTATTGGTACAAATTGAGAGCCAATTGGATGTAATTTCTAATGAGAAATAATTATTTGTCTACGGCCATACCACCCTGAACGCGCCCGATCTTGACCGATCTCGGAAGCTAAGCAGGGTCGGGCCTGGTTAGTACTTGGATGGGAGAAATAATTATTTACTGATTCTACTTATTACATAGTCACAGATTAACTAACTTACAACATTTATTAGATATAGTTCTCTCTGGGGATTGAGAAATATCCATTACTTCCACTTGTTACGCCCACAGTGGAGTCCAGAGTTTATCCTTGCCCTGCTCTGCCCTCTCATATTTTATTTGTATGAGATTTTCAAAAACATGCTTTGTGTTCAAGTAATAGAAGAATATGTCACTAAACCATTGAAGTGAATGAATTAGAACCTATTTTTCTCTTCCTCATTGTAAAGGGGGAGAGTAGAGACAAAAAAAGACAGAAGATAATATTTACTCACCAATCATTGTGGTGTTTTAATGACTCTTATCTGTTAATTCTCACAAAACCATGAGGAAGAAATTATTATTCAATTTTTCAAATAAAACTATGTTTACAAAGTAATATATCAATTGCAGAGCTGACCTGAAATGCAAAAATATAAACACTGTCTGCTTAACAAGGTGTTGAAAATAGGTAGTCTTACAGTGAGCAGGAAAATTGGGGTATGAGTGAAATGACAAGTTTTGCAGATCGAGCAGTTTTTTTGTGAGGTCTGTCAAGACTCAAAGCCCCTTGTTCTACTAAAGAGTCAACTTATAGGTGGTCTCCTTCTTAAACATCCAATATTTGCAGAGCTATTCAGATTTAACTGATGGTATTTTCTTCAATGATCAACTATTTTACTGTCTTTTCAAATTTTAACTTTAGAAAGTCTATGATTTTATTGGAAGCAGTGTTAAATTTTGATGCAATTGTTTTAATGATGTAACTTGGTCGCCCTCTGGAGGCTATTCTCATGTTTCACTAAGATTTTTGAGAAAAAGGAAAGTGTTAACAATGTTACAACTCATTTTAAATGTGTGGAAATTATGTACATTTGTTATGATTTTTAAAGTTTTCAAAATCATGGGGTTCAAAATGCTCAAATAATTAAAAAGGTTGAATTTAACATTTTATAACATAACATGTTTTGTATTCCTGTTATCCTTTTGGAAAAGGGGATGATCATCATTCCTCTTTTATCATGAAAGATCTCCCTGCATAATCTATAATAATCATCTGCTTCGCATTGATATTTACGGCTGTATTGCTGACTATTACCTGAAAGAGAAGTTGGGGTGCTTTACTGGGCTGGAAAGTTTAGCTACATAGAAAGCAGGCCTAATTAAGCAAGTTTATTCTATATCTGTAAAAGGTTAAGTTGACTCCTGCCCGCGTGATACATATAAAGCTCTCTCTGGAGCCAATCTCACATGGTGTTTTGTTCTGTCATTGTAGATTGTGAATTTGATTGACACTTCTATTATAGAAAAACGGCAAATAGCAATATTAAAATATTTCTTCCAATTAATTTCCTTTCAATGTGCACATATCCCTGCACCAGGATACTAGTTATTAAGAATGAACTACAATGTTTGCTAATGACTGATTACTATAAACATGTTGCATTCAATTTCCTTATGTACCTTACACACAGGCACACCATTTCTCTCAAATAATACTAGCAGTGAATATTCTAGCAGCCAATTGCCACATCATTAGTCTTGTACTGACTTATTTAGTGTGTGCAATAGAAAATTTGTTGCTCTCAGAGAAAAGGAAAAATAGGTTTATTTGTATTACACTTATTAATTTGTGCAGTTATTCAGTGTCTGGTAAATTAATGATTAATAAAAATAGTTTTATTAAAATTAAGTGTAATACAAATAAATCTATTTTTCCTGTTCTCTGAGAGGGAAATATTTCCTACTGCGCACACTAAATAAGCCAGTACAAGATTAATGATATTAAGTGGATGATACATGTAGGTAGAAGAGTCACCCAAATCAAGACACATTCTGAAAGGAAAGTTTTTTAAAAAAATACTAGGAACCTAGAGGAGAAGTATTTAATAAAACAAGGAGAGTGACAAGGAGATTGTAGGTGACAGTGACCAGGAGAGAACATGGTATAATGGAATGACATAATCAGCAACAAAACGGGAATCTGTTGCTGTTTTTTGTTTGTTTGTTTAAAAGAAGACAGAATAGTGAAATGGTAGAAAATAGCAATGAAGAGCAAAGTGCATGCAACCCTGTCAATTGAATTACAGATGTATAAGAAAATAAACACCACTTTAGAGTACTGTAGGGAAAGTGATCTCAGGGAAGAACTAGGATTCAGTTAGGAAAATGAATACAATGCTCACATGTAGTCTGAGTAGCTTTTATACAATAATTTGAAAATAAGGAGCAAGAGCCATGTACAGAGGGCCTAGTAAAAAAAAATTGGGAAAGAGTGCAGTTGCTTCAGTCATGGGCAAAGCAGTAGAGAGCATCACAGGGGATAAAAATATAGGAGCCTTGGGGATGAGAGGGATTGCCTGGTTTGGGTAATTTTGGTACCAGAAGCTTTTTTTTATGTGGGGAACATGAAAAGTTAGATGTTTAAATCTTAAATATATTTTTCCTTTTCTTTATTGTCGATCTGCAAGGAAACAAAGAGAAGTTTAAAAATACATTAATAGAAATCTTATCATAAGAGGTAGACAGTCTGTGTGCTCCTGGCTCTTCCTAGATTCAATTCTTATTTGGAACTCATGAACGATCACGCATCTCTAGAATAGGAAAAGCAACCATTTTCTCAGGATTGATAAATTTTTGATAAGACTAGTTCTCCTATTATATAATGACTGGCCTTGCTCCCTAATGCTAAATCTTGATGGGATTCATCCCTGCTCTGGATTCTAGGCCCATTTCTTTCCCAAGAAAGGAGAATCTTCGGCCAGTAAATTTTGTACCTCATGAGTTAGCCTTCCTGCTTATTGGTCCTGCTCTTAAATCAGACCATAATTCTAATTACTGGGCCTGATGAATTGTTCCCTTGATTTGCTTCCTGGTACCCTATTTCCTCTTGCTTTTTTCCTCTTCCAAGAATTTCAGAGATTGGAGTCTTATCTCTGAAACAGAGTTACTGTGGCTGATTTGAACCCCCACCCTCAGCACCTTCTTCTTGCTTGAATCCATCTTAGTTTTATTTGCCCAACTAATGGTTTATTCTGCTTTCCATATCCTACCTCTGGTGTAATTAGGCTTGCTGCTATATGAATATATTTATTTAAAAGAATTAAAGGGACAGGAAAGAAGATAGGTTGGGTAATGCTTCCTAACTTCTATTTATGGTTTTTTCTAATGATAAGGTTTGTAGAAATTTTTTGGAGTCAGACACGCTACCTTTGCATCATGTAAAAGCTTTTGGCAGACCCAAGGGTCAAAGCACCAGGAAACCATGTTAGATGCAGGAAAGCAGGATCTGGGGAAATGAGTGCTGCTGACATACTAAACCGGAAGTCCTGCTTCAGGGGAGCACCCCCTTCCAGCTTCCAGGACAGGGCCACGTGGACCATATTGCCATAGCAACAGTAAACCGGAAGTCTTGCTTCGGGGGAGCCCCCCTTCCTGCTTTTAGGAAAAAGCCAGGTGGACAATATTGCCAAAGCAATAGTAAAACGAAAGTCCTGCTTCACAGGGTCCTCCTTCCTGCTTCCAGGACAGGGCCAGGTGGACCATATTGCCATAGCAACAGTAAACCGGAAGTCCTGCTTCAGGGGGTCCCACTTCCTGCTTCCAGGAAAGGGCCACGTGGACCATATTGCCATAGCAACAGTAAACCGGAAGTCCAGCTTCAGGGGAGCCCCACTTCCTGCTTCCAGGTCAGGGGCAGGTGGACCATATTGCCATAGCAACAGTAAACCGGAAGTCCTGTTTCGGGGGAGCCCCCCTTCCTGCTTTGAGGACAGGGCCTACTGGATCAGGGAATGCACACTGTGCTCCAGCCATTTTAAACCGGAAGTCCTGCTTTAGCAGTGCTTCCGGGGCAGGGCCGAAACGGTTGTTCCAGAGTCTTTGTCCAGACCTAGTGGCCCTGAAGCGGTGCTCCGGGACTGTCTCCGGCTTGGCTACCCGAAGCCAAGAAGTCATCCTCACCTGGTAAGGGGGAGAGGGGAATTTGGTGTGACCCTCGTTCGCCCCACGCCAGAGAGCCGCCTGTCTGACCTGCCGAAAACTTTAAGTCTCTCATTCCTGAGGAAAATTTACGTCTGTCCCTCCTTCCGAAACCTTTACGTCTCTCCATCCCGCCAAAATCATAAAGTCTCTCCGCCCTACCAAAACTGTTACGTCTCTCTGTCCTGCCCAAACTGTTACATCTCTCCGTCCTGTGGAAACCCTTACGTGTCTCCATCCTGCCAAAACCATAACGTTACTTTCTTGGATCAACGGCCGAGGTCTCCTCACTGAACCGTTAATTTTCTTACCAGAAGTTTATCCTAAACTCGGACTGATACACTGCTTTACGTGGTACTTCTTTTACCTGGCCTGCAGAATCCCTCTTGCTTTAAGTCGAGTCTCTGAATTCTGATACGCTGTTGGACATATTTAAACACAAAACTTTTCATTGTCTTGCTCCATATTTGGGCTGGAAATACTATTCTTTCTCTTCTGGGTGCTGCTGTTGACTATATCTAATTAGCACATTAAAATGGCGGTGCCTGAAGAGGCCATCCCACCTTTGTCTGAATACCAGTGCAAGATCTGCTTAGAAATCTTGATCGAGCCTGTCACACCACCTTGCAATCACACACTCTGTAGACCATGCCTTCAATCCCTCTTAGAAACGTCAAATGGATGCTGTCCCTTCTGCCGCTCTGGGATCGCTGGATGGGCCTGGCTCAGCACGCAAAGAAATACCCTTGTGAATATGGAATTGTGGGAGAAAATTAAAAAACACTATCCAGAAGAATGTACTCTGAGAGTCTCTTGCCAAGAATCACAAGCAAGCAATAATGACCCTCAGCCAGTTCGTCAGATAAGTGAACCTGGAGAATTGAGAAGAGAATATGAAGAGGAAAAACGCAAGATGGAGGCATTGCAACGAGCCAAGGCAGAAGAAGAAAACAAAGCCAGTGAAGAATACATACAGCAACTATTGGCAGAGGAGGCAGAAAAAAGGAAAAGAGAGATAGAAAGACAAGTGAAAAGTGATAGACAGCTAGCAAGAAAGATAAGCTTTGATATTAATTTTGATGAGGAAACTGGCTGGGCTTCAACCACGTATGCCCCAACATCTAATCGAGTCACAACCAGGTCACAAACGAGAAGAATGAACCAACAAACAAACACTGGCGATATTCAGGAATATCTATCACCTCTATCTCAGCATGGGCCAGTATCACTATCACAAGTTGTGCAAGAAGGCAACAAAAACTCCATGTCTAAGGAGAGTGAGAGTAGTGATATAAAGAGCCCTATGTGCCAAGGCACAGAATTTAAGGAAGATATTCTAACAACTTCTTCTCAAATGTGTCATGAAATTCAAGAACAAGGTGAAATGTCTTCAATAGAGTCGCCTATGCAGCAGTTATGTGCCAGAATCACAGAATTGTGCCTTGGAGGAAAAGGCAAAATGAAATCAAACAAGAATGATGAAGAGGAGGAACCTAAAGCCAGCACTTCCTACTCTAGAGAAGAAGCTGCAGTTGAGCCTCATGGCAACAGGGAGAGCGTGTGCATTATGTCAGATATGGCACAGATGACTGAGGCAGAAAATGAAGAATCTTACCCACAGAGCAGTAAAAAAGATGTTTCCAAAAGAAAACAACAGGAACCTTTGTTTGAAACAGCAGGGGATCTAGGCTCTTCTGCAAAAAGAAGGAGAATGTTCCCTGAGGCTTCCTCAGACCAAGAGAAAACAGAAGTCGCCATCACTCCAATGCCCTTAGACTTGGGACATGTACTTTTTGAGAGAGAAAACCAAGAAGAACAAGATAGGTTATCAGCATTAAATCTTTGCAAAGTGGAGGATGAAAAACAAATAGAGCCAACCCTGCCAAAAGGATCCCCAGATGAACAGCTGTTATCTGCTGTGTCCTCATCTCCAGACAAGCTGCTACGTGGAGAGAATTCCCAAGATAGCAACTCCAAAAGACAAACTGATATAAAGCCTTCAATACCCTAGAGAGGCTCAGAAAAGTAAAAATGGCAAGCTTCTTTGAAGATCCAGTTGTAACATCAAGTTAATGTTCATACATGAAAGATGCCAAATTCTACTAGAGATTACTGCAAAGTGCTACTCCTTACAGCCTACATTATCAATGAAAAGAACTGGAATGTTTCAGAGATAAAGTAATATATGGGTGAAGGGAGTGTTTTATAATCTGGTAAACATTTGTTTTGTTGTGAAGCTTTCTTTTCTTCAAAATATGCATTTTTTATGGCCTTTTGTCATCTTTTTGTCCTGTAGTAATTCAAGCAAAATTGAACTATGCTGACTAGTTAAGGAATCCAGATTTAAAATCTAACTTTTCTTGCTACTTTCCATGTATTTGCAAAGCACTTGAAATGCATCTTACATAACAGTAAAGGAATCTAGTTACCATCTTCTAATTATTTTAAGCATTATAGCATTTTCTTTACTTTAAAGTGTGTTAGGATCAACATGAAATCAGAAAATCTGTTCTCTGGAAATTAGGATTAATTTGAAGTAAAGAAACTAGACTCTTGATGCAAAAGGAGTTAAGAGTTGCAATAAGGCTGAATGGGGCAGGCTGATAACTTGGAAGCACTGGATCAGAAATTGGTCCAGGATGGAGTAGGAGGTATAATTTGGTAAAGTATTCTCCCTGGTCCTTTGCTAAATGGCACAGAAAACATTTGGATTTTACAACTTTTCACACCATAGTATGTGGTGTCAAAATAAAAGTTAGCTACTAAATTACCTAAAATTTTGGAAATTCACATTACTCTTAGTTTGCTATCCTGGGGGAGGGCAGAGAGGGAATTTATATAGGAGAGTTATATAACAATATCTTATGCTGTGGAACTCTGGCATAAATAACCATTTGTTTATTTCCTTGTTATTTGTATTAGTATTGACTTTTATTTGTGTTTATGGAAATAAATAGTAAGTATGATATTTGGATTTTCCCCTATATTATGCCTCAAAGTAAAATCAGAAGGCAGAAATTCCATTTTGTGAAATTTAACTATTAACATTTGTTTCATTAATATGAACACCTTTGAGCAAACAATAGTTTTAAAAGTATTTCTGTTGATGTTTAGTTATCCTTTTAAGGTAAAAAAATGTTTTTGGGCTAATTTTAGCTTAAATTTGTCAATACTTTTATACATGATTGACATTTTTCTCCTCCAAATTCTATAACTGAAATTCTGTTAATCTTTGCACACTTGAAGTCATCTGCTTCAAATATTGATTGGGTAATTATCGATAGAATTTTGATGATAATTTAAAATTTAGTTTGCCCTTTCTCAAAAAAAGTGATTGATGCCTGCGTAGTGATAGTGCTGAAATTAAGTATTGTCAGTAACTAACCAAATTTGTCTAAAATCCATCTTCTCATCAAACTGATATTTTTCTAAGAGTAATTTTACATTACATTTTATGGTGGGCATTATGGAAATGCCTCAAATTACAAGTTACGTAATTTAATCTTCCTGAAATAGACCATAACCAAAAAGTGGGAAAATAGTGTTATGTATTTAGGATTTATATTATTTAACAACTTATTTTTCTGTGAAGAAGTCTTCCTGACTAAAGTTGGTTTTAAGATAAATTTTATTTTATTTTCATATTTCTTATCCCTTCTTACTGTGTTTTGTAATTTTATTTTTGGGAACAAATATTACATATCAGATTGTTCTGTTTTATGTTTACATTTTCAAAAAGTTCATAATCTACTTTTAGTTGTCATTATATTATATTGTAAAATGTGGAATAATGAACTAGTCAGTTATATGGCATTTTCTGTGGCTCATTGTTGTGTAAGGAGGATTTGTATTAAGCAAGTGGAAACACAAATTTAATAGTTTAGGAGTAATATCTAAAGTCATAATGACTGTATTTTTTAAAAAGTTCTCTTAATTTGAAAAATTACTTCATCTAAATTTTATGCTCATTTTTGACATGTTTTTCTCTTAGGTTGTTTTATTTAAACTGGTTGGATTTTGGAAGTTAAAATGATTGAAACTAGACTTACACATTTTAGTACTTATTATTTTGGAATAGGAATATTTGTGACATTTTAATAGACTAACAAAATCTCTTAGATCTTTTTTTTTTCAAAAAATTTTTTTTCATTGATTTCAGAGAGAAATGGAGAGAAGGAGAGAGCTAGAAACACCCATGATGAGAGAGTCATTGATAGGCTGCTCTTGCATGCCCCCTACTGGGGGTTAAGCCACAACCTTGGCACGTGCCCTGACAGGGAATTAAACTGTCACCTCCTGGTTTCTGGGTTGACACTAAACATCTGAGTCAGTCTGGCTGGGCTATATTGTTTTAGTTGAATTTATTAGTATGACATTAGTTCAAAAAACCATACTGGTTTCAAGTATATAATTGAACAAAACAGGTTTTAAGATAAAATTTCATGTCTCCAATAGTCTTTTTTTCTTTTCCTGGTAAGATACCCTCCGATGAGGTTTTATTTTTTGTTTTCATCTTTATTGTTGAAAGTGTTACATAGGTCCTCCTTTAACCTCTTCCAGCCCACTCCTGTCCTCTCCCCGCCCAAGGTGCCTCACTATCCCATTGCCAAAAGCCTTTCTGAGAGTCCTTCCATGTATACCTTTTCATTAGAAACTACTGTTTTGTGTCATTAATAAGAATTCATTGCTAATTTTTCGTGTCATTTTTGTGGAAGAGATACAAAAGTGTTTTATTTTTAAGGAGTATTAAGACTATGTTGAAGTTGAAAATTAAAATATTAAAAATGAAACTGGACTCTTATGTATATTTGTAAAATAAAAATTACATTAAAAGTTCTACATAACAAAAAGTACCAGAAAGGAAAATTGGGAGACATGACAAACTGGTGAAGAGATATATCCAATTCAATACTGAGAGCTAATTCTCTTTATATAAAGTATCTGTCATCAGGGCTTCCTCTATCAAGACAGGTGGCCTGGTATGCTTTCTGTTCCTTGGAGAAATAGGGCCTGGTTATGCTTCTGCCCCTGATGGGTGGCCTGGAGATACTGGGTCACTGTTTTTCTTTAAGTCCTCCAGGCCCCTATGCACTCTGCTTTCCCCCTTTCCCCTTCAGGGTTTTCTAATGGCTGCCTATTTTATTATTTTTAGGCTTTTTCCTTGTATTTGGTAGAGAGGATCTAGGAGAGATGAGTCTAGGCCATATATTCCAAACAAAAAAGCTGTTTTATTTTTAAACCTGATTTTTGTTTCTTTGTTTGTTTTGTTTTGTTATTTCAGAGAGAGAAAAAAAAAAGAGTGGGTAAGGCTTCTACTTCATGTTATTTCTGGAAATTGAAGTGATACATCCTTAAGTCCTTAGCCTAACATGTAAAATTCTCCATAGGATTACCGCCCTATTTGTATTCTTTCCATAAATTTATTTCTCATTCCTCATAATGTAGCCCATCTCTTCTGTAAAATCACTCTCATTAATACATCTAGCTCCCTTCTACCACCAGATGTTTATCAATGCCATTTCACTATTTGGAATGTTCTCGCTTTTTCTCAATTAATTTAGATCAATTTGGTTAAGGAACAAATTATAATCATCAACCATCATGAAATTCTAATTCACTGACTTTACTCTGTGCCCAATTCTTAGCATTCATGGGAGATCTATTAATCAACATTTCTTCTCACTAAATATGTACTATTTTTCCTTGTGTACTATGCCATTCTTCATGAGCTATTTTTATATACCCAAGCCACCTGGAAAAGTACATACATTGGGAGAAAAGCTTCTAGTATGAATTGCAAGGCAATTATTTTAACTATTTTGATGTAAGACACTAAATACTTCTGTTTTTTATTTATGAATATTTCACAATCCTTTTCTGGGTTTTATTTACGTCTGGGAGCGCAGAGTGACTGGGGGTAGAAAACTTCAGATAATAGGTGTAATTCTGCCTTTTGATTTCCATTAGTAGGCCTAAATTATGTGACCAGATGCCAAGAGAATAATGTAGAAACTCTCCCACCCTGTAAATGGATGATACTGTGTGAAAAGACAGATAGTAAAGAGCAGCAAACATTTTCTGGAATGTTTCTGGCTTTGAAAATCCCTGAAGTTTAAAACCTGAATTTTATTGAAGTTGCATTAAGGCATGTCTGTAATTTCCATGACATCTATTTACAGAACAGTAAAGGGGGTGTTCAGTGAATGCAGGGTGTATTGATTCTGGGATGAAATTCTGTCTCTTAGGGTCAGACTACTGAATGCCTTCTGAAATTCTGAGAGGCCGAAGATTTTGCCATTACTGATTATTTTTAAACAATGCACAGGACATTTGCTTCCAAAGATAATGGAGTATAGGACCAGATTCTCCCTCCCATCTAAAGCAGCCAAAAAAAGGACAAGATACCTGAAATAATGGTTTTCAAGACAGGGATATCTGGTAATGACAGAAAGTGATCCGAGAGAGAAAGCAAACAATATGAGTCCTATGACTCTCTCAGCTTATTGCATTGAGATTTTCCAGACCATAGGGAGAGGGAGCCCAGTTAGAGCCCAGTGGATTCCCTGAGGTGAAGATAAAAAGCTGAGGGAAGTTGATCAAGGAAATTAAAATTTCCAGAACAGAGTACTGGAGAAGAGAGGGCTGCACTCAGATTTTCAGCTGAGTATAGGTCCATGGCTTGGAACAACTTCTAAATGATTAGAGGTAAGGATTCCCAGCATTGACCTAGCTGCCTCGCCGGTTTTGCCCAGTGGCTAGAATGTCAGCATGCAGACTGAAGGGTCCCAGGTTCGGTTTTGGTCAAGGGCATATGCTTGGGTTGCAGGTTCAATCCCCAGTAGGGGGCGTGCAGGAGGCAGCCAATCAATGATTCCCATCATTGCTGTTTCTATCTCTTTTTCTGTCTCCCTTCCTGTCTGAAATCAATAAAAAATATATTTTAAAAAAGAATTCCCAGCATTCACATAGGCCCAGGAATAGTGACAATTTCCACCAGCTAAATATTGTAAAAATATAAATATTTACAAAGCATTGTGTAGAGGAAATAAAAGGATATCGCCTCAGTAATTGGGAACTAATTATCTCTAAACTATAACTGCTTGGGTCCCACATAACAAATCTTTTATTAACTTTAATTTTATTATTGACACTATTAAAGATGTCCCCCTCCCCTTACACCACTTTCACCCAGCCCCCAGCCCCCTTCCTTATACCATCTCCACACTATTATCTCTGTCCATAGGTTATGCATGTAGGTTGATTGGCTCATCTCTTCACCTTCTTTCATCCAGTCACTCCCACTTCCCTTTTCAGCTGTCAGTTTATTCCATGTATTCAGACTTCTGTTTCTATTTCGCTTGTTAGTTTATTTAGCTCATTAGATTCCACATATAAGTGTGATCGTATGGTATTTGTTTTTCTCTGACTGGCTTATTTTGCTTAGCCAGGTCCACCCATGCTGTTGCAAAAGGTAAGAATTTCTTCTTTTTTACAGTCTTGTAGTATGCCATTATGTAAATGTACCACAGCTTTTTTATCCACTCATCTACTGATGGGCACTCATATATTTCCAGATCTTGGCTGTTGTAAATAAGGCTGCTGTGAACAAAAGGGTGCATGTATTCTTCTGAATTGGTGTTTTTAGGATTCTTAGGCTATATTCCCGGAAGTAGGATTGCTGATCAACAGGCAGTTCCTTTTAAATTTTTTGAGGAAACTTCAAACTGTTTTCCACTGTAGCTGCAATAGTCTATATTCCCACCAACAGCGCACTAGGATTCCTTTTTCTCCGCATTCTAACCAGAACTTGTTGCTTGTTGATGTATCATTTGTAGCCATTCTGGCAGGTGTGAGGTGATAGCTCATTTCAGTTTTAATTTGCACAATTCTAATGATTAGTAACATTGAATATTTTTTCTCATGTCTTGTGGCAATCTCTATGTCCTTTTGGAGAAGCAAACCTTAAAAACTATCCACAAACTCATCAAAAAATTCCTAAATAACATAAACTACATCCTAGAACAAAGGAATGGAAATACAAAAATGCAAAGCACCCAACAATGTATGGTTTGTGGGGGTCTTTTCTAAGGGATGAAGAAGGCTAAAGCCATGGGAGGTGGAGAAGACTGTCTATCACAAGGACCACTGGGGTAGTCATAGCAGTAATTTAAATTTACTTGTAATTTTTAAGGATGTTATCCAGGGTACATGCTTTTGGAGGGTACCCCTGCAGGTCTGTTGGCCACCAAAAAAATTTAAATAAAACAACACAAAACAAAACAAAAGAAAACAAAACAAAATAAAAAACTAACAAACAAAAAATAGGGTCCTGAAGCAGCAATACTGTGGGATAGTTCAGATAAAAATCTCATAACATAAGAAATAAAGAAATGCATAGGAATAAATTTAACCAAGTTGGTAAAATATATGTGCACTGAAAATTACAAGACTTTAAGAAATTGAAGAAGACACAAACAGATGGAAAGATATCCTGTGTTCATGGATTGCAAGAATTGATAGTTTTAAAATGTCCATACCATCCCAGCCATCTATAGATTTAATGCAATGTCTATCAAAATTCAAATGGAATTGTTCACAGGGAAAAAGGAGTCTTGCATAGCTCAGAAGTGAGGGGGCAGAAAAGAGGGGATTAACACTACCAGTGGTTATCATAAATTGACAAATGTTTTTGCCTTTGGTCTTCTTTTTAAACATATCCAGGGATTATTCTTTCTGCTGTCAAATGTTGCTAGTAGAATTGAATCCTTTTTTCCCCATCAGAAATGATCTCATTAATGAACACATTATTGGCTTTCCTTCCTTCTCTGTCTTCGTTTCCCAGTGGCTAATTCCTACTTTTGAGATCACCTCTACATAAACTACCTCCACATACTTCTTTGTCTCATTCTTTCTGGGAACTTTAGCTAAGACATATGCCTTCATGCACTGCTGGTAGGGATGTAATTGTGCAGCATTTTTAGAGACAAAGCTGTCAATCTATAGGCAGATTGCATATAGATGTGCCCTATGACCCACCAATTCCTTATACCTCAATAAGGGCATAACTCAAGGTTGCTCATTGAAGATCTGGAATGAAATAGGAAGCAATATAAATCCATCAGTGGTTGACTGTGGTCAATGTACAGTATGGAATATTAAGCAGCAATTAGAAGCATTCTTTACATATGTATATATAGTAACGCAGATGAATCTTAAAAACAGAATAGTTGGTTAAAATAAAATAAAATATAAAAGAAATAGTGAGATAACACAGTACTGTTTATACAAATGAGAAAAACATAAATAAAATAATACATATTTGCCAAACATTTTGTCAAATATGCAGATATACATTTAACATATTAAACTAGTTGCCAATGAGGTAGAGGGGCATGGAAGTGGAGTATGAAGTTTACAAAAAGGAAATATCAATTAATAAGAGGGACTTCTCTGACCAATAATGGAAATGTGTTATGAATTAAGATGAATTCAAACCTCTTTACTTAAGGCCTAAACAAAGAAAAAACAAAATTTCATATGCATATCTATTGCCTTATTTTCATCCTCAAGAAATTGTATGCTATACTAGAGGCCC
>JAPZQD010000101.1:0-23422 GCA_036971965.1 Nyctalus aviator | reverse complement strand
TACAATTTAATAAATGCTGGCTACTATTTGCAAATAACCACAGTTCATCTACTCATGAATTAAGGTATCTTCTTTCATAGTTTCACTGTGTCTCTACATTGAGCTTTTGAAAAATGATATTCCCCTGTAAGTTCAAAAGTATAGTAAAATGATCACAAATATCATGTTCATTGAGGTAGTGACTCTGAAAATGGTTATAATTCCTAAATGAACCCAAAACTCAAAACTAAAATTATCGAGTTAATAACAAGATGTTTAATCTAGAGTTCTGCATTTATGTGTTACAAGAACAGACCTTGGGGGAACAACAGTTCATTTATAATGTGGCTGGGATTATGGCCATTGAAAAGGGAGCTGGTAGTGAAGCTTTTCTAGAATATAAATCATAGTTTATCAACTTCCCAAATTTGGTTATTTGTAAACTAGACATTTTTTTGACATGGTCAGGCCTCTCCATATAAACTAAAGATCCAAAGTAGGAATCTACTCTAAAAAAAAAAAAAAAAAAAAGGTCCCTTTTAAGATTTAGTACATTATCAGAAATCCAACAGAGATGCCCAATAATAAGATTTTATGTTCCCTATTTTCTTTGACTCTTGTCCCACCTAAAAGTATAAACATGTTCAGCGATGCACACCAAAAAGGAGGAGACAGTATTCCAAAGGGTGTGTTTTGAATGCAATATCAAACATCTAAAGGGCTGAGTTATTCAGTGGCACAGACACTCCCCATCACAAAACCTTAGTTTTGTTGTATCTTGTGTGCAAAAGTAGTAACTTTAAGTGTATCTTTTCTTTTTTATTCTCCTCCATAGGTTGATGTAACATTTGTTCTCCTCTTTGTAGAACTTCCTCAATCTGGGATCTTTCCTCATCCATCTGAATGTTTAGAAAGAAAAAATTTACTCAAAAGGAAAATGCATATAGGGTCACTTACCATTAGTTCCTAAGGAGGAAAACTAACCTACAAAATATAACTCAAGATATGTTCATCTAAATTATACACAACAAAATAAGTCAGGTTTTTCTTAAAATATTTCATATTTGATGTTAAAACATAAAGAATGCTAGCTGGTTTAGCATTCAGATAACACTGTTTTTAGTCAGAAAGTGCAATGTCTATTTTTTAAATTTTCTAATTAACTAACCAAAACATATCTGCCTACTATTGTCCAAGATGTGGTTAAAACAAGCAAGTAAGAATTCTCACATGGAGCTGGTAGATATAATTTCATAATTGTATAAGACTTTAAAATGGATATATCCCTAGACTCAATACTTTTAGCTCTTAGAATTTATCCTAAGAGAATAATTATGAATACATGTTATAATGTAGCTACAAGTATTTTCATCATAACATTTTTTATTTTTTGTTAATCCTCACCCGAGGATTTTTTTTCCTATTACTTTTTTGAGAAAATGGTAGGGAGGGAAGAAGAGAAAGAGTAAGAGAGAGAGGGAGAGGGAGAGGGAGAGGGAGAGGGAGAGGGAGAGATGAGAGATGAGAGGGAGAGGGAGAAGGAGAAGGAGAAGGAGAAGGAGAGGGATTAGGAGAGGGAGTGATGAGAGGAAGAAGGAGAAAAAGAGGGAGATGAGAGGGAGAGGGAGAGAGAAATAAGAGGGAGAGGGAGAAATAAGAGGGAGAGATGAGACAGAGACACACTGATTGGTTGCCTCCTGCATGTGCCCCAACTATGGTGGGAATCAAACCTGCAATCAAGGTTTGTGCCTTTGTCTGGGTATCAAACCTGTGACCCTTCAGTGCAAGAGCTGATGCTCTAACCATAGAGCAAACCAGACAGGGCATAGCATTTTTCCCATAATAGTGAAAACTGTTAATAAACCAAATGAAAATTAATAGAAAAATGGAATAATCAAAAATAAAATATGCAATTAAATATTAGGCTTGTCTCCAATATGAGATACAACATACAAGTAAAGAAAAATGTTAAAGATATAATGTGTTGTTGTGTTGTTGTTTTTTTAAGAAAGTCATGAAACACTAAATATAACTATTTTCAAATACAGGCTGTGCCTGTGTATGTCTATATGTGCCTGTAAAAAACTGAAAAAATAACAGGGTGTTCTTTCATTAGAGATGCTTTTTGCTCCCCTATTTTTTTTCACTATAAAAATGTCATTCAATTAGCTTATATAACTTATGTTACTAATGAGAAAACAAGGCTTTCGAAATGTATTGTACAAAGAAGGTAATATTTCCTTGTAAAAGCTAACCTTAACAAAAATAAAGTTTGGTGCCTTTGCTTCCCATTCACCCACAATACACCTATAAATGCCAACATTCTTCATTGCCTGCATATATATTTTTCACTTCACACAGCCCATGGCATAATTATGCTTTCATCAGCTATTTTCTAAACTGAAAACACTCTCTGGTGCCTAATATTTTGACTTTCATTCAAATGTTCTCTTCACAGAGCAATCAGTTTAAAGAGTTGCACACCCCCCGCCCCATGATCTCAAATCCCTCCTCTTCACTTCCCACAGGCCAGCACAAGTATAGGATGCCAAAACGGATCTTGTGACTTTATAGAAATTTTTGTCACAGTATTGATCATTATTTTCAGTACTTATTTCTAGTATACATGTCTCTTTCTTGGAAAATAAATTTGGGAAAAGAAAAAGCCTTGGTTTAAACACACACACACACTACTTTGTATTCCACTCCTTCTTTGTCCACTTCAAGAGAGAATTGGAAAAATCCACTCTCTAATCTCTATAATATCAAAGTAACTAAAGAGCCAAAGAAAACTCTTGGATCTTTTGTTGATTCTTTTGAAAATTCTGTCTCTGTGCTCTTTACATCGGTTTGCAATAGAAAAGCTAGTAACTGATACAAACATTATTGTAGAAGAATTAACAAATAAATTCAGCACAACACTATGTGAGGAATGGATACTAAAAAAAAAAATCAACTTTGAAAGTGTAACTATCATATTTTCAAGTGCCACATAAGCAGAACGCCTCTGAAAGCCTGATGGTGACTGGTCAGAGTTCAACACTTTTGGAATCAAGACAAAAGTAGCTTCTTGAAATAGTTGTTTTTAAAATATTCCTACTGTTTTTCTTAGCACAGAGAAGTAGAAAAAATAACGGGAAAAAAGAAAAGGCCACATTAAATACAAAATGGAGGAAAATGACATCCACCCAGTTTGCCCAGAACAAAAATGCCACAGGTCACGCTGGCGTGATATTGGTGGTCCCCCTGACCTACAACTCACTTTAGCCCAGGAAATCTCTGTATCCAACTCGCTGAGCAAACCTTCTGAGGTGGATTTCTGTACCAGTTCAGACTCAGTCGCCGTAAGCCACTTCAAGAGAGAAGCAGCCTCTTTCTTCATTTTCCAGGACAACTGGGATGCTCTTTCCAGATCCTGTTTTCCATTGGTTACCTGAAAAGAAGGGACCAAGAGAGGACTAAACATGGATAACAGCTGAGGATCCGAACTGATTCGGGCTGAACCCCAAGAGATATACAACCTTAATCTCTGCAAGGGGACACTCTACAGAAGTGGTTAAGCATCAGGCAACCCCCCTGGGCGCTGCCACTTCTTTCCTACGGGACCTTGGTAGAGGTATGACCCTCCAAAGGCTGTTCTGAGTTTTAAATGAGAAAAATGCATACACACAGGACTTGGCCCAATCCTTGCGACAGGGTTAAGGGATCGGTAAGTGATATCTTTTGCTATTTTGAATACAAGATGCTTAGAATCATCTCAATGAAAGACTGTTTAAACCATATTATATGTTCTAGCAATTTGTGGGGAAACAGCACAATGCTCACAATCATGTTTTACAATTAACCACTTAATGAAAAACACAGTAAATGACTCTGCAATAAAGCCCTTAATTATTATTTTGTACTTACCATTGATGACAGAAAGCAAAATGAACTGAATTTAGAATTGACCAGACTCTGGATCCATCTCCCAAATGGTGTTAAGGAATAGTACACGTTACACAATTAAACCCACAACCACCTCTGTAATAGGCATTACCCTTCCTCATTTACAGAACAGGATGGTGAAGCCTGAAGAGGGGAAGACCATGACCCAGGTGACACAGCCATTGGATTGAGCCTGGTCTGAGCCAGTAGCCCAAATTAGAGAACAGATGAAAAAACCAGCAACACCATTACCGTGCATATATTGCCCAGTCAATAAATAAATATAATATTTCAAAAAGAACTTCAGCTGTGCAATACCAAAATGATGCACTGAGAAATGTTATCCAGTGGTACAGCGTCTCAAAATGCATCAAAATCAACAGCCTAATCTTGCAGAAGTGAAGCAAACACCCAGGAAATGTATGGACTGCCCATTTTCACTGGTTTGAAAGTGATAGCATTTTAGCTGGTTTTCTCTGGGCTCTTATAGAAACTCAGTTACTATTTAGTAACGCAAGAAGGATCTAAAACCTAATCTAACACAGCTTTCTAATACTGCCAAGTTTTCAGTTCCACACTTTTTTTTTTTTTTTTTTACTTCGCTGGTTTCAAGACTGAGATTCTCAGTGAGAGAAGATACTCAGCCTGTTGGATCCAGTTAGTAAATGGCCCACCATTCACGGCCGATTCACTAAAATGTCCAAATGATAGCTGTTTCCTGAAAGGATTTTAAATCCTGCTAGATCAATGTGACCTTCTTGTGACATAAAATTTATTAGAACCTGATGTTTGAACACGGCTCACTAGCGTATTCAATTTAAATATCAATCTAAATTCAAATTTTAAAATTATGATTTTAAAAATCCTAAACGCTATTATTGGTATAAGCCAATAACTTGAGTTTAAACAGGGACTATTATTTTTAAAGTTTACTTTTGAAATGTCAATAGTCATTGAAAATATAAAGTGTATCTGGATTAAATATTAAAAATAAGTTTCAATACAATTTGTACTCACTGCAATATTAGCACATTTAAAATTAATAAACATTATTGGAATCATTGAAAACATTAATACTATAAAATTTAAACACAGTTTCTCCCAGAAGTGAAATTTTAAAATGCACAAGAGAGCCGAAACTGGTTTGGCTCAGTGGATAGAGCGTCGGCCTGTGGACTGGGGTCCTGAGTTCGATTCTGCTCAAGGGCACGTACCTTGGTTGTGGGCACATCCCCAGCGGCAGCTGCAAGAGGCAGCTGGTCGATGTTTCTCTCTAATCAACATTTCTAACTCTCTATCCCTCTCAATTCCTCTCTGTGTAAAATCAATAAAATATATATTTAAATAAATAAATAAATAAATAAAATGCATATGAGAGAGAGAGAGAGACAGAGAGAGAGAGAAAGAGAGAGAGAGAGAGAGAGAGAGAGAGAGAGAGAGAGAGAGACAGCTGCTCGTCCAATCCCTTGCGGTTGTCGGTCTGCTTCTTCTGAACAATTTGTCTACCGGTTTTGATTACAGTTTCCACTTCAAGCTTGACTTCACTTAGAGTTTTATAGAGTTCCTTAAAAAGAAAACATGACAAATCGCACACATCACAGTGAAAACCCGGTAACTGGAATCGTTTCAGAACAAGGCTTATCCAGACTGACAGTTATGATTTAACTACGGAGATCAAAGGGCTTTCTCTTTGCCCAATTTGGATTCAAGGGATGAGTAAAATAGCATCAAGTTTGAAATAACTTTTTTAAATCAGATAAGAAAATAAACAAATGGCATTTATATTTGTTTCAAAAAACACTCAGATACATATTTTAAAAGTTTATGAAAGTTTATGAACATTTTCCAAATGTAAAACGTGAAAATATCAGGACTAAAAATTGGAATGTCTATCATTTTTTAAATCATGACTTTAAAAATCCTAAATGCTATTATTAGAAAAAATCCAATTCTGGCTATATTTCTGGCTATTGGAAATTGGAAATATTACCATTATTTTTTTCTTACAATTCTGAAGTACCAAAGCTACCACATTGTTACCTATACTACTTATGTAATAAGAAGATACATGACAACTCAACACATCAAGATGAATATGACTTTAAGAAATTTTAGTCATCAAGTCAAATTCAGAGCTGTCTTCATCTCTGTTACTTTAAAGTGTTCTGTGCAGGTTCTCTTGCCTCCATTCATCGTGATCCTGACCTGAAGCATCTCAGGTGGCTCTGTCACACAACAGACCTCTGAGCCAAGTTACACACAGTCAAGATTGGTGCTTGCTTTGTTGACCTCTATATCTCAGTAAATATTTACATATATCAGTGAGTGTGTGCGTGTGCACACGCACACATACACACACACACACACACACACACACACGATGAAATGTATCCTATTTATTCATTCTTCCACTCATTTCAGCTTTTGAGTAATCAAACAACCTTTGGTATATAAAGACATGTGGAGATAACAGTTCTGATAAGCACAAAGAACTCTTCCCAATCTTTTATTGTCTTTACAGGTGTCATCTTCAGCTTGTCATGATTCTTCTCAAGCAGAACACTAATTCTAAGAGTGTGTATGCTTAGCCACATTTTAAAATGTATAAGCAACTGAATTTTAAAATTCAAGACTGCAACAACAATAAGGCCTTCTAAATAATTTTTTTTACAGATCTTAGGTTTAAACTTTGATTTAAAAATTTTTTTTTCTGGAGAATGATTTTTCTGTAATAATATTCCTGGCATCTGTTCTAAGTATAATTTCTTCTTTCATATTTTAGATTTAGACTTTATAAATTAAAATATAAGTATCCGTAAGAATAATTTTTTTACATGGTAATATTCCTAACATCCATTCTAAGTATGGTTCTTCTAGCTACCTCAAGTTTATCCTTTAAAAGTTAGTTCATTAGTCATATTCTGCCAAAGCCTTTCCTAATGTCATTTTGTGATTATGTTTCTTTTGGTTTTTAATCATATATATGTATATTTATGCCTTTTTTCTTTTTTTATTTCATGACACTGTAACAATTTATTTTACTCCATCTTATCTATCTCCCCTATCTCTTCTAATGTCTTTGGAGGAAAAGACCACACTTCTTATTTTATAACCTGTTTTTCATCCTTCACCCCTATTGTTAATATTTATTTACAATATATATTAATATTGAACAATATATATTAATATGTACATTATGCTAGATGAAGCCATGTTTGCTGCTGGAAAACCTAGTGGACGCATTAACCACAATGCCCTCACCTTACACTTGTCCATGTGTGTCTGTATCATATCAGGATCCACATCCTTCACGTCCAGCACATGCAGTTCTTCTTTCACACTATCCAGCACATGCTCACAGACGAGCATGCGCTGTTCAAAGTTCGCAGGCTTCTGGAAAAGCTGGAACTTGGTGGACACCTCTCGAAATTTCCTCTGTTGGAAGAAATGATAAAAATAAGCAATTCACGTCATAATGATAATCTCTCTCAACAGATGGAATTAGTATAGCACCTGCTGCCAAAATGCTGTAAAAAGAAATCACAATAAAAGCATTCCCTAGAGGAACTCAGAGAGGTTACCCAATACATCACTTGATATTCAATGTGTCAGTCTTAGATATAATAAAAGGGTAAGCTGGCCTCCCTGAAATTAAAACTTCACTAATTTTCCCACATATTTGAAAACTACAGTCAGAACTACTCAAAGTGTTCTTCATGAGCTCAGAGTGAAAATCAATGTCGCATCCACCGCAAAGGACTGAGCGGTGCCCGGTGCATTAGCCACAGAGAACTGACGCGGACTCTGCATCAGGGGAAAGACTTGTCAACCTAACTTCTAAACCTAGCTTTGTATCTCTTCTCAACTCAACTTCAGAATCACATTCGATATTGTCCACGCATGCAACAATTTGTTCCTGCTGCTCTGCCTGGGATGCAATGCACCCGCAATGTGTCACCCGTCTCACTGTTCACATCAGAAGGAAAACCAAAGGCATCCAAGTAATCATTGCCCACACATCGCTCCCCCTGGTCACCTGCATAACATCCATCTGGCTTCTGTTTCTAGCAGCCCTGTCTTCTGGGAAGTTCGGAGGCAGAGAGCACATGCTTTTTCACAACTCTTCCAGCACTATCTTGTGTGTTGGGAGCCGAGTCCCCTGCCGACCTGAGAATCAGGGGATGGAGCAAGGGTAGGTAGCCCTGCCTGCTCTCTCCCAGGAGTCGGGTCACTTGGGGACGTGGCAAGCAACAGTGTCCTTCGTTCTGCTGTGCGTGCAAAATTGGAATCTGCAAGCATGTCCTTGAATTAACATGGCAGGGTACAGCTGGATGAACTTTCCCAGGCAGATATCTCCCTGCGTAGGTCTTAAGGAACTGGCACATAGCCATCATGCCTTAAGAGAAGGCCATTTGGAGGAATGCCCAGCTTCAGGGTATAAAAGAGTTTGTGCCTTTAATAAACTTGCTGCAGTGCCTTCGAGCATTCCAGCCCTCCTGAAGCCCCGCTGTTTCTGTCCTTTTCTTTTTTCTTTTTTTTCTTTTCCTGAGCCTCCTAGCCCGATCTTCCGGACCTGCAGTACCAGCTGGATCCGGTACTTGTGGGAAGAGATCTCTAACTGAATTCTCTATAAAGAGATCAGAAGCAGGGAAGGATATATATTTTTTAAGTTCCATATAATCATATATTACATAAGAATATGCAGAGCCCTGTTCAAGTTTCAGTAAGTTTGCAGTATAGTAATACTAAACGCAGACTATTGTATGTTGTGCACAAACTATGGTCTTCACATTTGTCATTTTTAATGTCCACTGCTTATTTATAAAAAGGAATTTTCCCAGTTTCATAGCTCAGAAAGCTATCTTTTTCCAGGATTTCACATAACCAAAAGCAAGGTCACCCTTTCTCACTGACTGCCGGTTTGGGGTGGCGGGAGGGGCTGGTGCTCTTGCAGGTGAGGAGGCGATTACTACACTTGCTCTTCTGACGACTCAAACACCTCAGATCCATGGCAGTACCTTCGCTTCCTGCGGAACTTGCGAGGCATCTAACCTGTCCGTCAGGTAGGTTGTGAGCTGCTTGTCCAGATCCTGTAAGCTATCCAGCAAAACTTAAAGTATCTCACCAGTTTTCCGTAAGTCATAGAGTTGCTTTCCCAAAGACTCCTCCTTTCTCTCTGCCTACACAGGGGATAAAACAGAATCATTCATCTTCATAAACTTGGCTACCAAGAAAAAAAATACAGGCTCTAGTTCAAGACTTTGGCGAGCAGCATGAATAAATAACTAGCAATGATAACAATGAAAAGGTCTTTGTGGTATCTTACATATCTTGCAGTGAATTACTCGTTTTTACTTCTTTCTACAGACAATGACATTCTGTAAAAATGTAAAGATTTCCTAAATAATATATAAAACAGAGAATTTCCCATTTACTATGAATTTAAAGTGTTTTTAGAAACCAGCAATAAGCCTATCAACAAGGATATAATATATAATATATAACAAACGTCTATCAGTAGAGTGAACCTATAAGGCTTTTTGCCAAAACCTAAAACAAATTTTATGTACATATGTATATACCACTACTTGCTGCACTTTTGAGTCAAGATTGATTCTTTTCCCAATCTCAGCATCAACAGTTATTATTTAATATGTGTTTGAAAGCATTAACATTCCTCTAACACTGCTCGGGAAGAACAGTCTCCCTTCTTGGCTTACTGATATGAGCATACACGTTGCAGTTCATTTTGGATATGGATCTAAGACAGCTGGGCATTTTATCACAACAGCTTATGTCAAATTCTGCCCTCCCTAGTATTTCTAGGACAATGTGAGTTATTCTTACATACAGCTATAATATAATTCAAAGGAAATTAAATAGTTCATAAATAGAAACTATCTCAAAGGTAGATTTTTTTAAATCAAGTTTTGCCTCCCTAGAGTTGGGTTTACTCTTCCTCAGCTAGTATTTCAAAGCCTGCAACACCCCCGTTCATGTTGGTTACAAGCTTTTCCCCTTGGCACAAGTTCTTGAGATCAGCTCCGTCTCACAAACAACTAATCTACACTCATGTGCATTCCAGTTCTTACCAGGCTACTCAGTTCTTCATATCGACTGTTGAAAGCTTCCAGTTTCTCACTTATCAGCTCATCCATTACCATCAATGAGAGTCTGACCAAGTTCCTGGATCTGGGTGCGCATTATCCACTGGATGTTGCAAAACGATTCTAGAGACTGGACAGGGACAGGAAGGGGAAAATAATGCATTTAGCTGAGGCAAAATGTATCAAGGATCCAAAAGTGTCCATTTTTTTTAAACAAGTAATTCCATTTTCTACCCAAGAAACAAGACGAGGAATAATTAATTTTCAAAAATATCCATAATGGTATTTAAAAATACATAGAATTGAGAACTCAGCATAAAAGATGATATATGACAATACAACTTCATAGATAATTTTAGTAATTATTAATTACATGGGAAAATGTCCATGGTGTGATGCAAAGTTTGAAAGCAGAAAACAATACTATAAAGCAAAACTATTTCAAACTGTTGATTATATTTTGAAAAATAGGTACTCAGTTTTCTGTAACACATACAGAAAGCTAGGTGCTATTTTTGTATACACACTTTATGTGTACATAAACCTAAGTATCCTTGGAGTTAAATATTATTTCGTATTACAGATGGGAAAACTGAAGTTCAGAGAGCTTAAGTACATAGCCTACATACTGGTACATACGGTAAAAAGAAGAGCTAAGATTCCAACTTGACTCATGATTTCAAAGTCTTTGATCCAGTTATTATAATGTACTACCTTCCAGTGCGTGTGTTAAAAATAATAATTAGGAAGAGCCCTGGCAGGTGCTTCTCAGTGGTTATAGGTCAGTTTGGGAACCTAAGAGTCGAGGTTCAGTTCCTGGTCAGGGCACCTAGTTGGGTTGCAGGTTCACTCCTCACCCGCCCTGCTTGGGGCTCGTGCAACAGGCAACTAATCAGTGTGTCTCTCACACACCGATGTTTCTTTCTTGCTCTTTCTTTCTCTCCCTCAACCCCCTCCCTCCTTCCATTTTCTCTGAAAAGCAATGAAAAAAAATATCCTCAGGTGAGGATTAATAATAATAATAATAATAATGAAGAAGAAATTTGCCAAAATGTCTAAAAGTACTTACCTTAGAGTTTGTTTTATACTTTTCTCCATTTTCCGTATTTCTATAATGCACGTTTTAATTCTCATGTTAAGAAAATATTCATTTTTAAACTAAGCTTTTCATTGTTTTCATGCTCTTCACCTCTCACTCTGCTCCTTTATCTGAGAAGTGACATCTTTTCTCCAGCAGAGCATCCAGCTCCTGGGATTGACTTACTTCCTACCTTCAATCCAGGCATCCACTTAATTACCATGTGTCCCTACAATTTCAAAAGCATACCTATCCTCTTCCTAGCCTCTTCCTTTTTTTTGTTTAAGCAGCTCTCCTGTCTTCATAATTTATTTCATTTAAGAAACAGATATTAAGTCATTGTTAAAGAAAAATCAGATGCATTTCTTGGCCTCAAGGAATTCAAATGGGCCTGGAGACAAGCTCCTGGGACAGGATCCCACACTTCTCACTCTTCCCTCCCTACCCTGTCCTCCAACTTGTCACATTTGAAGATAACATGGAAGGAGCCACTGTGAACACAGTCATTGCCGTGTCATAGGAGCAAAAATAACTTTATGAAGAAACAAGAGAGCAATCGTTCTAATGCCGTAAGGCAGAGTTCCTTCCGTCCAGGGACTGGTAAAAAGAGGCAGGAAAATCACTGTGGTGCTTTCCTGACGTCTACAATACACTAATTAACAAGTACCCACCTCGGGGACTGAGTTAGTGGGTCAATCATTAATCTAAACATAAAGGATGGTACAAACACTTCAAGCAATGGAAGGCAACACTGAAAGCTGCTGAGGGAGAAAATGCCTTGCTGGCATAAGGCAGAAGATTCCTCATTTTAATACTCATTTGGCTTCCCTACAACAAGAAATAGCAGGGAGAACGCAGATGCCCACCTCCTTGGCCTCGAGGATAGCGTCTTCCTTCTCTGGCGGGGTCTCCAGGCTTCTCACCTTCTCTTCCAGGGTGTTCAGCCAGCTGGTCTCAAGGTCCAAATAATGAAGTAATTCAAGCCAGCACGACCACACTTCCTAGAATAGGCAAGGAGGAAGGGGCATTAGACAAGCAGCCATTTAGAGATGAGTGCATCTCCAACGCTACATATTCTCTCCACTCAACAGCCACTGCATTTAGATAGAGGAGCATAGGTGAAGACCCAGAAACTGATAGAATGGAAATTTCAAATAAATGAAATAAAACCTCATTCTTTAGTAAATCACACTGGACCAATTGGAGGGAAGACGGGAGGCAAAGAGGAGCGAGCTGCCTCACTCTTTACAGGAAAATAAATTCCAAGGACCTGGTTAAAAGTAAAAAATAAATTACTTAACTAGTAGGGGGAAAAAAGGAATATTTTATGTGTTTGCTTTTAAACTAGAAAGATAAAAGCACTCATAATTGCCACACTTTTTAACAATTATATAGAAAACTGGAATTCTATGGGCCCATCCTACAGAGCTAATGGATGTAATAATTTGCTTTATACTCTTTCCTACTGTTTTCTAAATTCATAGGAACATGTCTATATGTGCAAAGAACCATATTTTGCCCAAAATGGAGCTATACTAACTGTATTAATGGCAATCACTATCTCCCAATTCCTGTGAGGAGTTTCAGGGGGATAAATTTATACCCCCCACTTCCTAGGAGAAAGTTATGGGAGGCACAGCCCCTTCCTCCCAGAAGAGGAGCCTATTTGACGGATAAATGTAGGAAAGAGAATTCCACATGGAGCCCCCCGGTTGGTTTGCTTTGAGGTCCACTGACTGAGAGGAGGCACGTTCCAGCCTGCACTGCAAATGAGTTGTGTTGACAGGGTCAGGGGGCAACAACCTTTTCTATTAAAGGCCAGACAGTAAATATTTTAAGTTTCACAAGCCACATCTGGTCCCTGCCACAGATTCTTCTGTTTATTTTGTGTGTGTGTTTTGGTTTGTTGTTAATAACCCTTTAAAAATGAAAACCATACACACCATTGTTAGCTCACAGGCCACCGTGGGAAGAGACACAAACCAGATTTGACCCTCAGGTTGCCATGTGCCAGCCCCTGAATAAGACTGAATGAGAAAAGGTGTGTCTGGTCCCCCAAATTTCTATAGGTGGAGAGCAGCAGAGACATCTACTTGGCTGCAACAGCAAGCAGAGCCCATGTTCTGATGGGGAAGGAAAAATGAGCAGCATTCCCAGGAAACAGAACTGGTCCCTAACCGAGTACCAGTCCCGCCCCAAGTGTAGGGGCCCTGGCCAGATTTCAGAAGGACTAGTATTACAATTCAGAGTCACTATGAGTAGTGACTGTCATGTACCTTCCACTGCCCCCACTTTTTTGAATGGAGTGCCTATGCCTAGCTCACCTTTGAATGTGGGTGTATGGGGTGCGATAACTTATCTTTCTAATGGGCAAGTCACGAAATTGCACGGTGCCACACCTGCACCTTAAGAAACTGTCCTGAGAGTCACATCTGTTTAGGCCTAAGGCAGGGTTTCGAACTTGATGCTGTACTGAATAAGCCTTAGGGAGTCCCTGGAACAGCGTAAGTGCATTTTGCATGTGGGAGGACTGTCACTAACGTATGACTAGAGGATGAACTATGGTGGATTAACGATGGCCATGGTTTTTTGCCATTACTCCCATTAAGTGGTGAAATTCTTTTCTCCTGTCCTGGAATGGGGGTTGGCCTTGTGACTTGCTTAGACCAAAAAAAATGTTTCAGATGTGACACTGTCAAATTGGAGGCCAAGCCTTGAAGAGGACTGGGAGCTCGCGCTTTCTCCCTCTGAAAAGCCAGCTGCCTTGTGGTAGAGAAGCTGTGAGACTGGGAGGCCCTGTGGAGAGAGGCCAATGTGAATGTCCCTGCTGAGCCCCCAGTCGAATGCAGCCACCTGAGTGAGCTAGTCATAGACAGCATGGAGCAGGAAGCCACCCTGCTGAAACACCTCAAACACAGAACCATGAGAAATAATAAATAGCTTTAAACGTTTTAAAAGTCACTACGGCTGAAACCGGTTTGGCTCAGTGGATAGAGCGTCGGCCTGCAGACTGAAAGGTCCCAGGTTTGATTCCAGTCAAGGGCATGTACCTTGGTTGAGGGCACATCCTCAGTAGGGGGTGTGCAAGAGGCAGCTGATCGATGATTCTCTCTCATCGATGTTTCTAACTCTCTATCCCTCTCTCTTCCTCTCTGTAAAAAATCAATAAAATATATTTTAAAAGTCACTATGTTTTGGGGAGATTGTTGTATAGAAATAGATAACTGAGACATATAAAAACATGGTTGGGAAGAATATACACCAACTTCTGGATGATGATTACTTCAAGAGAGAAATGAGATGGGATGGAAAAGAAGAAATCAGATTCTACAATACTAATGTACCCTATTTTAAAAATGGGATCTGAGAAAATATGGCAAAAAGTTAACATTAGTTATAGTGAAAAGATCTTTTAATAGTATTACCTCTATTCTTCTGTAAGTCTGAACTAGTTGCTGATTTCATATCTTTTTCAGGAGTAAAAATAATCAAGGTGATACATTTGGATTCCTCTAAGAAGGGCATTCTCACTCTACTTTAGAAATTTGGTCTATTTCTGCCCAATATTCCTTGGTAATCGCTGACATAATTTTAAAATCGTTTTTACTTTTAAACCCTTTTGTTCTTCTTTTTTATTTACCATTTTTAAAATATCAAGCCCTTATCTTTCCTCTTTTACCTTTATCTTTTTTTTTCATTTTTCCTTCTCTTCTCTCAAACTAATTTCAAAGTAACTATAAAATTAATTCTCAAAGCAATTCCAAACCCTCATTCCTTATTTTAAAACTAGAGGCCCAGTGCACAAGATTTGTGCATGAGGTGGAGCGTGTCCTCAGCCCATCCTGCACCCTCTCCGATCTGGAACCCCTTGAGGGATGTCCGACAGCCTGTTAGTGGGATCGGGCCTAAATGGGTGGTCAGACATCCCTCAATAATCCAGGACTGCTGGCTCCCACTGCCCTCCCCTGCTGGCCTGGACCCCCAACAGCCCTCTCTTGCAGGCCTGGGTCCCTCCCAACTGCTCTCCCTTGAAGGCCTGGGTTCCTCCCCCAACTGCCTTTCCTTGCTGGCCTGGTCTCCCCCAACTGCCCTCCTCTGCTGGTCTGGTCACCCTTAACTGCCAACAACTGCCCTCCCCTGCAAGCTATCTTATAGTGGTCATCATGTGGCAGCCATCTTGTATCCACATGAGGGCAGCCATCTTTGACCACATGAGGGCAGCCATCTTGTCTTGGTGTGAGGGTCAATTTGCATATTACTCTTTTATTAGATAAAATGTTACCTCTGGAATAAAGACAGTTTGAAGAAATGACACGATATATGTGGTCTTTGTTAGACTGGGATAATTTGGGGACTCCATTCATTATGTAACCTAGGCAGAATGGCTCAGTGTTTGAGTATCAACCTATGAACCTGGAAGTTACCATTTCATTCCAGGTAAGGGCGTTGTGGGCTCAGTCCCCAGTGTGAGGCATATAGGAGGCAGCAATTGATGATTCTCATCACTGATGCTTCTCTCTCTCTCTCTCTCCCTTCTGCTCTGAAATCAATAAAAAAATTAATTAAAAAATATATATATAATGAGTTGTTATTTTGGCTAGAAATAAAAGGAAAAGAAAAAAGAGCAAAATCAAGGGTGGTTATGACAGAGAAGAAAACATGTATAAAACTGTAGTAAAGTCCAATTCCAATATCATTCACTAGGACTTAAGGTTAAGCATGCATAACACTATATGTTCTGTTTATAGAATTTTAATTTCTCAAATAAGTAACCTCCTGTATTTTACATTACATAATATATTAATATTAAAGAGTGAGGTTTTGAGTTGTAGCTTTCTTATTAACTAGTCTCAATTATCCATGATTGTATTTACCACAAAATAGTTCCAGAACAAGCAAGTAATGGTAGAGTTCAGTTTAAATATTATAGTTGCGCTGTTTACCATTTTAGGATATACTTCAACATGGTCATTTATTTAAGGTTGAGCTGAATTTAAATTGAAGTGCTCCTAAACTATTTTAATGACATAAAAGTCACACTAATATGGAAACAAATAAGAACTCAATTTTATTTTAAATAAAAAACAAAACTCATAGAATCATCTGCATCTTAAACCCAATGCCCAGTCAATTACCAGCATATTCAAGTTCTACCTCCTCTACTGCCTTTCAAGTGATTCTAACTGTAGATTCCACTCTAAATAAAACATTTTAAAAATCTCCATTTCTGTCTGTGCACTAACCAGGAAAAACAAAAGAGATGTTCACAGTACACTGTTCTAGAATCTATAGAATCTGCCTATAGATCACCTGTGATATAAAAACCTTGATTTCAAATATAAAGAATGTAAAGTCGAAAGATGTTAAATGACTTTCCCATGAACCTTAATTGAGGGCAAATCTTGATCCCCTATATTTTGTTATCCCTGCTTCATTTTATTAACCTATTAACCGAGAACTATTTTTCTTTCTGATACAGTGTTTGGGGAAAAAAAATCAAGTTTTTTTTCCCAAGAAATGGAAATGGTCAGTACATTACAAAGATTTAATCTCAGAAACACATCACTGAAAAAAAAAAAAAGTAGCATACTTCAAGTGCTTGGCACTTTCCTCGAATTCTTTTGCAAAGAAGTTGGTAATTCTCGAGCTCAACGTTCAGCTTAGAAGTCAATTCCAGGACACTAGAGGGCACCTTTTTAGCTATTAACATGATGTTGTTCTTCAGAATATTTACTCAGACTTCCTTTTGCAGCACATCCTCTTTTGCTCTCTGTTCCAGGGAAGGATAGAAATGAAAATTGTCCCCCTTTCTCACTAACCAATGTCTTTCTTTTTCCTAAAATAACTAAACCAAAATTAAAACATCTATGTGATTTCAACTACCTAATTTAGAACACTATTTAGGTAATCACTAGAGAGACTTATTTTGAAAAAATAAAATAATAAAGTTAAATTAAATTAAATACTAGCTATAAATTCTCACCATTATATGCCCCAATGAAAACAGTCCCACATAAACATTTTCATTTAATAACAGGCAGGCAACTTTAACACCTAAGTCATCCTTAACTTATGTTTACTGACATTAAATATTTTCAAAGTCTTGACCCATGATAAAAAGATCAGCATCTTAATGTAGTAAGCTACCTTTAAAATACCTTATATACTGAATAATTTTAAAGCAAAAAAAAAAAAAGCTACACTAGCCCAGCTGGCATGGCTCAGTGGATTCAGTGCTGACCAATGAACCAGGAGATCAAGGTTCGATTCTCAGTCAAGTCACATGCCTGGGTTGTGGGCTCAATCCTCAGTGTGGGGCCTGCATGAGGTAGCCCACAAATGGTTCTCTCTCATCATTGATGTTTCTTTCTCTCTTTCCCTCTCCCTTCCTCTCTGAAATTTACAAAAGCTACACTAAAAATTATGCTTCTGTGAAAATATAAGTACAATAAAAGTCCTTTGACATATATGGTAATGCATGGATTACATCTAATCCATTTTAAAATATATTTTTATTGATTTCAGAGAGGGAGAGAGGGAGAGAGGGAGAGAAATATCAATAATGACAGAGAATTGTCGAAACTGATTTGGCTCAGTGGATAGAGCATCAGCCTGTAGACTGAAAGGTCCCAGGTTCAATTCCGGTCAGGGGCATGTCCCTTGGTTGCGGGCACATCCCCAGTGGGGGGCATGCAGGAGGCAGCTGATCGATGTTTCTCTCTCATCGATGTTTCTAATTCTCTATCCCTCTCTCTTCCTCTCTGTAGAAAATCAATAAAAAATATTTTTAAATAAATAAATAATGAGAGAGAATTATTGATTCACTGCCTCCTGCAAGCCCTCTACGGGGGATAATCCTGCAATCCGGGTATGTGCTCTGACCTGGAACTGAACTGTGACCTCCTGGTTCACAGGTTGACACTCAGCCACTGAGTCACACAAGCTGGGCAAAATCTAATACTTTTTAAAGAACATCTGCAGAGAGATTTTTGCTTTTAGGCAAGTTAACTTTGATGTAAAACATTCAATGTGTTGCTTAATCTTATTTTTTAAAAATAGCCTTTAATCACTATCTCTTTTGGTTTGGACACTGAAGGAGACTTGAAGTAAGGTTAGAAATTTGGGAATGACGCCCAGTTCTTTTATCATATTAAAAAATATATATATAGTTCAAGACTATTGCCATAGGAATATAAGTGCACGGGAAGTATATCCTGCGGCCCCAAGTGATATTAAATCCCTTGACAATGGATTACTGCAACTCCACATGTTCTAACAAACCACTTATATACATGCGGCATATGCCCCATGTAGTAACTGGCAGAACACATCTGATGAAATAAGAATAAACCCCAAGCAAACTGGAAAGTCTTTCTTGGTCCTAATGGAAAAAAAATTATTCCTGAAAATTTTTGGAAATAGTTGTGATGATTGCAACATTGTGAATGTGATTGATGTCACTGAATTTTTTTAATTCAGTCTTTGTGGTTCCCCAGGTTCTAAAATAAAAAAAGTCACAGGGCCCCACATGGATTCAATTCATGAGCCATGTTGAACTTCCTTCCTTACTAGAATCACAGCAGTTCCCCCCCCCTTTTTTTTTTATTTGAAATCCTCCTATGAAGGATTATGTACCATTGACCTTTGAACAACACAATGGATCAAAATTCATAAATAGCTTTTGACTCCCCCAAAACTAACTACTAAGCCTACTGTTGACCAATAACTTAAACAGCCTTACGAATAACATAAACAGTCAATTAACACATATTTTGTATGTTATATGTAAGCTAGAGAGGGGAAAAGTTACAAAGAAAACCATAAGAAAGAGAAAATACATTTACAGTATTTATTTTTTAAAATCTGTGTATGAATGGACCCCTACAGTTCAAACCTGTGTTGTTCAAGAGTCAATTGCACAATCATGATTTACCGACAGATGGATGGTCTTTTGTATGATTAATTGACTTTAAAGGGAGAGATAAAGCCTGCTGATACTGACTATCCCAGCCTCACCTGCATCTCCTCTACATCTTTCTCAAGTTCTTCTGGTGACTTGTATTCAAAATTCTTATCTAGGTATTCTTCTTCCACCTCCATCATCCATTCTTGCATTTCCTTTAAGTCTTTTTTCAGGTTCATCACTTTTTCTTAAAGTTCAGACAATTTATCTTTGTGACTAGAAATCTAGAAAAGAAAAGCCATTTAGCCAAATAAACAAGTGTTAATACAGTAAATGACAGGTTTCTAATAGCTAATTGTACAGTGGTAACTTCCCACAAAGACTTTTACAGTTAAAATTCAGAGAAAAGCTTTTATACACTTTCTGCTGATGCTGTGAAAATATAAGCAATAATGAAAACAATAATGATAACTGTGATTCTAGTTCACATTTTGGATATTAATCTAATCTGGACATATCTATAATAATCAAAGCACAATATGCTAATGAGACCAGACATCCTTCTGGACAAAGCCAGGTTATGAGAGAAACAACCCGCTTGCCATGGCTGGAGGGAAGCCTGGGTCCTGGGTGCCAGAGGGAAGCTGATGCCAACAGCCAGGGGAAGAAAGACCTACTCTTGCATGAATTTCGTGCATCAGGCCTCTAGTCTATTATAATTTTTAAAATGCATAACTTCCCAAATTAAGGAATCTAACCTAAAAGCAAGTTATAAGCAAGAAAAGCACATGTCATAAGGAATTTTACTGTAGCATTGTTTATTGTAGAAAAAAATATGTATATACAGTAAAGCAACAATCAGACTGTCAAATTACAGCAGGTAGGGTAGGGAGATCTGGGGGAGATAATAGATCAACCGAAGGACTTGTATACATGCATATAAGTACAACCAATGAACATAAAACTCTAGGAAGGGAGGGTATTATGGGAGGGAGGGGGGCAAAAAAAATCAATAAAATATATTTTTAAAAAATGCAACCAAAATATCCACTTTCTCCTTTTTAACAGGATTCGCTGTAACAATTTTAATTTTAATAGCATAGAAGAGGAAACTGTTACTAACGATGTTCATAAAATACTGTTCTACACATTTTTTTTGATAAGTTACTATACTTTCATATTCCACAGAGACACAAAAATGTTATGAGAAAATAGGTGTTTTTCTCAACTTGGTTCAATAACTTAAAATTTTCAGAGAAACCTAAAATATTTCCCAAGAGCTTCTCCCTCTAACTGCAAACTCATTCTTACTAGGGGAGAGATGCCGACAACAGAGACCATGCTCACTCAAGTTCAACCTCACGGCAGCGTCACCTGCCAGGGCTGCTTGGCTGCACAGCTGATAGTCCCCAACAGCCAGGACAGGAATACATGGCTCTCACGAGAGTAAGGGGCACAGCTTAGCGGCTTTCCTGTCCCCACTCTCCATCAGGATCACAGTCATAAACATAGAAAGGGGTCAAACAGGAGCTTTGATCTCAGGCCAGTGTGGTACGCTAAGATCCTGCTGCCAGCAATACACACAGCCCTGGCCCAAGCCTGGCTGATCAGCAGTTTAATCTGATCAGCTTCACACACACACACACACACACACACACACCACAGTTCTTGGGCCTCCCTTCCAGAACATTCTCTTTGCTAGTTTCTGGACACTAGTTAGTTATATAATTTTCATGGATCCATAGAGAAATGCAAAAATAAAAATAAATAAAGACACTAGCAAACTTTTCAGAAAGAGCAAAGCTCAAAATTGTAATTAACTCCCGGAAATTATCAATATTCTATTTTCTGGCATTATAGTGTTCTTTCTTTCATGAGATCCTGGCTAGGTAGAATAGATTATATAGACTGGTTTTTGCTTGTTGGTTGATTTCATATGCCTGTCCCTTCTTAACAAAATAAAAATTTGGCAGCATTTATGCTTATCTCAAAGTTCTTCAACCTTTTTAGGACTCAGTGAAATGCAACAGTCTGGAGAAATGCCTGCTGCTGAGGATACTTAAAAATGTCCCATACATTCAGTTTCATGTTTTAAACCAGTAATAATTCACAACTAATTCTATACTGTCATATGTGTGGTATAATAGGTGGATAGGGAGATAGAGACAGACATAGAACTGAAGGTCTATGTCTGTATGTATGTATGTATGTATCCATCACCTTCCTGGCTCCTCACTGCCACTTACAAACCATTTTCCCTATTTCCTTCCCCAAAAAACCCATCAAGCATACAGCATCAGATTATACACATTTAGAGAAATCTAAATTTGGCTAAATTATTAGATAACTAATGACCTGTCGAATAAAATCTCAGGAAACTGAGGACCTCACCAGAGCCATAGGATGGCCTCAAGTCCCAAAGTCCCACCCTGAAGGGCCAGCATGAGCAGAATGGCCCTGAGTCTTGGAGTGCTGCCAGGCCCCGCCCCCGCTGTGCGAATAGCCATCTTGTGACTGTGAGATAACGTGAGGACCACCTAGGCTTTTATTAGTAAGACTAGTGTCCTGGTGCACAAATTCGTGCACATTGAAAGGGAATTAGAAGAAATATTTTAGTACCACTATTTGCCAAGTCCTCGGTGGAGGTATCTGGCTCCCTCTCCATCCTGTCAGAGTCTGTGAGGGCACCCATGGGGTTGCAGTGTCAAAGCCGGTGCCCCATGGGGCTTCGGAACACTCCTGAGTTCCGCTGGAGTCCCATAGCCCTGCAGGGCCAATGCCCAGTGGTTATGGGGCTGGTGAGGGGGTGAAGGTTCTGTGTGGTTTTTCCATCTAACTCAGAATTCAGGCTCTAATGCACTCTCAGTAATGACTATTCCACACTTTCTAGTTTGCAGGGCCATTCTCTGATGAAGATGGAAAGCAACACGTGCCGATATGCTGAGGCCTTTCTGGCTCTATTAATATTATACCACCTGCACAACCACCTCCTCCCTTTCCATCCACGGCTTTGAAAGCCCTTTTCATCCCACTGTGCATCTTCCACAGTTCCCTTTCCATCTGTTCTTTTGCCAGCCTGCCTCTGTTTCATAGGCCCATGCTACTCTTACTCTTTGCTATTACTTGCTTTGGTGATGAAACTCTTCTTTTATTGACTCCAGCATCTGAGGATCTTAGCACAGAAGACATGGTCAGGACAAGTAGCGGTGGGGTGTGCAAGAAGACAAAAGTGCAAGAAGAGGCCGCCGGAGGCCAATGGGGTGGTCATGGTGGGGAAGAGCTGTGATGCCACCGGGGCCAAGGCTGTCCCCGCCCCCTGCCCAGGCTCCACCATCAGCATCAACATGTCCACCTCCAAGTTCCTAATGAATGTTATAACCATTGAAGATGATAAGAGCACATACTGGCCAAAATTGGATGGTGCCATAGATCAGCTTTTAACCCAGAGTCCTGGTGACTATATCCCCATATCCTATGAACAGATATACAGTTGTGTGTATAAATGTGTATGCCGGCAGCACTCAGAACAGATGTATAGTGATCTGATTTAAAAGATAACTAATCACTTAGAGTCTCAAAGGAGCTGCAGGCCAGCCCTCCAGATCTCTATATTGAAAGATTTAATACAGCTCTTGGACAGTATATGGGAGCATTGCAGAGCATTGTGCCTCTTTTCATATATATGAATAAGTTTTACATCGAAACAAAACTTAGCAGAGACTTAAAAGATGACCTTATGAAGCTGGTCACGGAACATGTTGCAGAAAAGCACGTTTACAGCCTAATGCCTTTACTTTAAGAAGCCCAGTCAACACCATTTCAGGTCACACCTTCAACTATGGCAAACACTGGGAAAGGCCTGTACACTCTCTGACCAGAGTGGGTTCAGATGGCTCCAACTCTATTTTCTAAATTTATTCCAAATATCCTCCCTCTGGCGGTGGAATCTGAACTTTCTGAATATGCTGCTCAAGATCAGAAACTTCAAAGAGAACTCATGCAGAATGGTTTTATGAGAGGTGACCAGTCCCGGAAGAGAGCTGGGGATGAGCTGACTTGTAACAGCCCCTCAGCCTGTGCGAGTTCCAGAGGGTACAGATAGTGACTGTGTTGAAGGTACTTTCCTTCCTGCCACAAGGACACACCGGAGCTGCAGAGACTTTTCTGAGCACAGCGGGTCCTGCTCTCAGGCGCTCTCCCAAGGCTGCTCTCAGAAAAGGACGTCGGACTTCTTTGACTTATAATTTTAAAAAACAAAACGAAATTTTAACCAAAAAAACTGTCAGTTGCTGCTAAATGGGACAATCTTTTAATGAAACCTATTAATCCATGAGGAACAGGCATCTTGAAAGTGACCATTGCTAAGTGAAATCTGGCAGCCCAAATCAGCAGCTTCCTCCAAACATATAAGAGCAGAAGAATTTTTAT
>JAPZQD010000100.1:0-24388 GCA_036971965.1 Nyctalus aviator | reverse complement strand
TAGACCCTAATGCTGGTGGTTTAATCTCTGAAATCCACTTACCAATGCTCTCCTGGGAAAGTTTCTTGGGACCTGAATTCCTAGGGGGATCCCCCCTTACCTTGCTTAACATTTATCTATGCTCAGACAGTACTTCTAGCAACTCTGCCTCATAGAAGCTCAGAAGTCTTGTTTACACCTAATTGGGTAACCTGGTATCACTGGGCAACTAATGTCTGATCTAGAGCCTCTAGGACCAACAGTCTGTCATCTGGAGTATCCACCAATCATCTGGTTTTTTGGTGGCTTGCTTCTGTTCAGCCAATTCCTTGGGTAGCCAATTCCTGCGGCAGTTGGTAACCCTCTTTCTCTATGGATATCACAATATCTCCATCAAAGGGCCTGGATTAAGGCCAAAAGTTCAGGAGCTGTGCCCAAATGGTGTGGTCCAGGGTGACAACCGCTACCTCTGCCTCGTCTGGTGATGTTGGCAGCACTGCGTCACCTCCAGGCAGCCATGAATGGGCGCATCTGGACCATCATCCGGAAGCAGGCCGGCAGGGTTGATGGCCAGTGTAGCTCCTGGCCCAGAGTCTGCTTATCTGACTCCATCACTAGCAATTCTGTGGTTGCCACTGCCCGGAGGCATGCTGGCCACCCTGCTGCCACAGGGTCCAGTCTCTTAGGCAACAGGTCTCTTCCAGGGACCTAGAGTCTGAGTAAAAATCCCTTTGGCAATGCCGCTTACCTCACTCATGTAGAGGTGGAAGGGCTTTGTGTCGTCTCGCAAGGCTAGGGCAGGTGCTGAGGTAAGAGCCTTCAGCAGCTGCATTCCCCCAGTACGTGTTCCTTCCGAGATCCACAGTCCTTCTTTGATGTCCAAGGAAAACACGCAGTTTGTCTGGTGGCTCCCTGGACTGATGTACGGGTTCTATCGGCTCTGTCAAGACTGAATAGGCTGGCACTTCTCACTGAGACCCGTCGCCCAGACTCTATGTGACTCCCACTGCCCGGACTCAACATGGGTAAATGTATCTCAGTCCATGTGGGGCAGGCAGGTGTCCAGATGGGCAATGCCTGCTGGGAGCTGTACTGCCTGGAGCATGTGGTTCAGCCTGGTGGGCAGATGCCCAGTGACAAGACCATCGGTGGAGGAGATGACTCATTCCCCACCTTCTCCTGTGAAACCGGAGCTGGAAAGCACATGCCCTGGCCGTTTTTATGGATTTGGAGCCCACTGTAATTAATGAGATCCGGATGGCCTATTCCGGCAGCTCTTCCATCCAGAGCAGCTCATCACCGGGAAAGAGGATGCTGCAAACAACTATGCCCGTGGTCACTATACCATTGGCAAGATCATTGACCCAGTACTGGACTGGATCCACAAGCTGTCTGACCAGTGCACAGGACTTCAGGGCTTCCTGGTCTTTCACAGCTTTGGAAGGGGCACCGGCTCCAGCTTCACCTCACTCTTGATGGAGAGGCTCTCAATTGATTATGGCAAGAAATCCAAGCTGGAGTTCTCCATCTACCCATTCCCCCAGGTGTCCACAGCTGTAGTTGAGCCCTACAACTCCATCCTGACCACCCACACCACCCTGGAGCACTCAAACTGTGCCTTCAGTCTACGGCCATACCACCCTGAACGCGCCTGATCTCGTCTGATCTCAGACTGTGCCTTCAGGGTGAACAATGAAGCCATCTATGACATCTGCTGCCATAACCTGGACATCGAACACGCCACCTACACCAACCTCAACCGCCTCATCAGTCAGATCGTCTGCTCCATCACAGCCTCCCTGTGCTTTGACAGGGCCCTCAACGTGGACCTGACAGAGTTCCAGACCAATCTGGTGCCTTTGTTCGCATTGGTGGTATAGTGGTGAGCAGAGCTGCCTTCCAATCTGGTGCCCTACCCATGTATTCACTTCCCTTTGGCTACCTATTTGACAGTCATTTCCTTAGAGAAGGCATACCATGAGCATCTGTTGGTGGCAGAGATCACCAATTCCTGCTTTGAGCCTGCCAACCAGATGTTGAAGTGTGATCCCCGTCATGGCAAGTACATGGCCTGCTGTCTGCTGTACCGTGGAGACGTGGTAGGATGTCAACGCTGCTATCGCTGGCATCAAGACCAAGCTCAGTATTTAGTTTGTGGACTGATACCCCACAGGCTTCAAGGTTGGCATCAATTACTAGCCACCAACTGTAGTGCCCGTAGGTGACATGGCCAAGGTGCAGCTTGCCGTGCGCATGCTGAAGAACACAACTGCCATTGCCTAGGCCGGGGCCTGTCTGGACCGTAATTTCGACCAGCATTTGTGCCCTGGTATGTGGGCGAGGGCATGGAGGAGGGTGAGTTTTCTGAGGCCCAGGAGGATATGGCGGCCCTGGAGAAGGATTATGAGGAAGTTGGCATCGACTCCTATGAGGACGAAGATGAGGGAGAAGAATAGACCAGCTGCCTGGAGCCCACTCACTATGTTCATTGCAAAATCCTTTCGAAATAATCAGTCTCCTTGCACACACACACAAAAAAATACTGAATAGGCTGCCCCAGTGTCCACCAGGAAGCTAACAGCTTGCCTCTCCTAGCTAACCTGTCAGGACATTCTCTTTCTGAACTCTCTTTTTTTCATAACTTTCAAACCTTCTTTCTATATCCTTAACCATGCCTCAAATCTTATAGAAAAGGCAAGGGAGGAGGGAGCAGGTCCAGTACCCTATTCCCAGGCCTCCAGCCACTCGAAATTTAAAATGTCACATTTTCCCTACAGATACAGATCTAGCTGCACCTCTAAACCCCCCTAACAGAACATTGGTGAAAAGTGTCCAAGCAGTCGCCGGAGGTTAAATCACACAAATAATTATAAATCAAACAGCACACTACTATCCACTAAGCCCTACCTTTATACTTTAAATTAGATAAGTCTTAAATGTCTGTATTGTTTTTCCTATTCCTATAAGTTCCTACAAATAGAAACAGTCTCTTAACACATTTTTATGTCCCCATATCTAACACAGGGCCTGCCACACAGGCATTCAGCCTTTGTTTATTCAAAGAGTACTTTTGGAAAATGTTAATGTCACACCCAAAAACTTTTTCTGAAAATAAAGATATTTAGCCCTTATTAACACACACCTAACATCACCATCATACAGGTTACACCTGGATCTGTCTCTCTCATAAATACAATGTTGAGCTGAAGGCCAAAGAGCAATACATACTATAACTATAACCATCTTATTGGGGGGGCAGGGGTTCACAAGGGAATTTCTCTCCTTGTCCTTGCCACCACTACTCACACCCTGGATGCCCGGTGGGCAGAGGCAGGGAGCGTGGTGCAGGTCCCAGATGGCAAAGGCGGTGCTCCCACTAAGGTGTTTTCATCCAGCAGTCCACTCTGTTTCCACTGGGAAAGGCGCTTGCCTCCTGCTAGTAGGGGGATCAGTGACCCCTACATTGCAATCAGACTCCCTGAATTTTCTGAAAAGCCCCTCTGCTTGAGGATATTTCTTCTAAAAATTTCACAACGTACTGTAATCATTAATCACATCAACCTTAAATGGCCAATTGAGACAAACAGTAGTTAACTTTAGAATTTGGTCCCTGCTTTTAACTTTTTGGACCACAATGGTTACAACTTCATACTATCAAATTAATAAACATAGACATACCAAACAAGTAATACATCTTGAATTCTTAATTATTTACTCTAGGCAATTAGTTACCACATTTATATAACTTCTCCAAATTTAATTTATACTTTGAACTTTTAAAGCTGGCAAGTCAAATGTATTTTGCATGTCCTAGATTAATAACACTTTACATTTCTAATCAATTAAGAGCTTCAATTCTGTCCTCTAGATTTTTTATGAGGCAAATTTAAACTTGGATTGCCACGTGTCACTCCCTCCCCCCCATCCTGCTTACTTTGGGAGAAGTTTAAGCAACAGTCTTGGCCACACATTTTTTCCCCCCCTGCTTAATAAATAAAGACAGATCTCAATTTTTTTTCTTTCTTTTTTGCTTTCTGATTTAATAACTAGCACCCAATTTGCAAGTTCTTTTATAATTTTTAAACAAAGCATTGAGTAATCTCATTGCAGGAGAGCGGATAGATTCCCACCAGGGCCTTGACTGGGCCTCCTCTCTTCCAAACCCTGGGAAGAACACAGTGTTCCCAGCTACAGTGAGAATGTCCCAGGCAAAGGCAGGAAAGAGTGAGTAAAGGTAGGCTGTGCAAGCAGAGGCCTCTATCAGGGTACCAGAGTGAATGTTTGGAAATTTTGATAATCCTCATTTGAGAAAATTTTGAGAGAGAGAGAGAGAGAGAGAGAGAGAGAGAGAGAGAGAGAGAACACAAGGGAAGGGAGAGAAGAAGAGAGATATTGAGAGATACATCAATATGAGATAGAAAAAATCAGATGCCTCCTACATCCCCATATGTGCTGGGATCAAACATGCAAACTGGAATCACAAAATCAAGCAGATTTTCTTTCAAGGCCTTGGGCAGCAATGCACTGTAAGTCAATATTGGCCAAAGAGTAATTTTCTGGTATTATGCTATCTCTCCTAAAGCACAGAAAGGGTGGGATTCAAACAATACCTGTTAACTCCAAACAATAGCTGTTACATCTATGATGATATATCATAATGGTGCTTGACAATCATCCCTGGAAGTGAAAATAAGCAAAAAGTAAAGAAAAAAAATAAAAAAATTAAGGTACTAGAGAAAAATATCTTTACTACAAAATCATGAACCAGATAGGGTACAGTAAGCAATTTACAGGTTAGTGAATTAGAAAGTAAAACAATTCATAAAAGCATAATTCAAAAAAAAATCTTCAGCAGCAGATGTATAAGGTTACGATCTGTGCATGTCCTTCAATCTTCACTTGTACTGGAAACACATGAGGAATACCTGATGCACGTAGTTCCTTGAACAACACTCATCTCACACAGCTTCCTTCCCAGAGGCACCATTTCAATGGAAATGCAAACAGGCTGTGTGTGGATAATTTTTTTCCTAATAAACTTCATTTCCAAAATTGTACTTCACCACCTCCAAAATCTAGATCTCTCTTACCCATCTTCCTTACCTATGCCAGTATAGATTTGTAAGGCTGGGTAATACTGATGAATGCTTTCTCATTCCTTTCAACCAGTGCGTCAAACCAACAACTAAAGGCAGGTGGTTAGTTAAATGACACCTAAGCTCTTAACCTAGAATTTGGTACTCAAGTACCTCCATTTACAGGCAATTATCCAGAAGTTAAATCCAGGAACCACCAGAAATAGACTCTTCCTTAAGTCACTCTTATGTTAATGTCATGGTGCTGGGGCCATGAATTCACATTCCCTCTCTGAGTGCACATCACTCTTCCTACCACACTTCTCTCAAACTTGCACTTCCAGAGGATGGTTGCTATATTGAATCAGGATCAAGCACTGCCCAGATAGTCCACACTCATAAACACAGCCTTGATTCCTGCTATGCAGGCCTCTCTCCAGGACTGTTTATATGCTTCAAACTCAACTATTAAAAACAACAATCAGATCTCAAATATCTACAGCCCTCCTACTCTTATGCTGCACTTATGTGCCTTCATTAGACACAACCAAAAACTCTCACTTAACCTTCACTCAAGCCCCAGCCCTGATGGCCTCCTGCACCATGCCCAGTGAGTCTCACAGATGACCACTCAAGCCTTCTAGCTAATGCACAACACTGACTGCAACTCCCCACAGCCAGGCCACACAAAGACTGACAAGAAAATCCTGGTGAAAGTTTAGAAAAGTTGATATGTACCAGCCTCAGTATCATCTTGTTTAAATTACTCTTTGACCTCCACTAATCTTAGTCCACTCATCTTTTAAAGGCTTTGGCCTGCTAAATGATGATCTGTTCCCCACACTCTACATGACAATTTCTGTCCCTGTGCTGTGTTGTGACACCCACTTCCCACAAACAGTGGCCCTAGGAAGAAAACCAGTCCTCAGGTTCACACTGTCCCTACTACCATTTCCAACCTGACCATGATTCCCTGTATTAAAATGAAATACTGTCCTAGATGATGTATCTCATTTTGTTGAGCACAGACCCATGCACTGGTATGAGGTCATAAGTCTGGGTTGTGGGCTGGATCCACAGTAGATATTTGCAGGTGTCAACCAATACCTATTTTTTCCTCATCCCGGTTGCTCTGTCTCTCTCACTGACCTCCCCATCCTTTCTATATCTAAAATCAATAAAAATATGTATGTATTTTTAAAAACATACTTGTAGGTTTCTGATTCAGGTCACTCCTTACTCCAAGCCTTTGCACATTCTGGAACCTATGTCTGGAGGACCTCACACTCACTACACTGGTTGTCCGAAACAAAGTCCACATCATGATGCCCTACTCCTGGCCTTAGGATTCTGGCCTTAGTGTCTGTTCAAAGTGCCCAGGTCCAAGGGATACAAAAGAAGCTAACAGTCTCAGAATTCTACTATCTCAGGGTCCATAAGTGTGTGAGGCTCTGAAATAAGTTCAACAAACCTATACACCTAATCAATTCTACATTTAAAGGATTTTGTGGAAACATTATGGTCTGTTGGGAGCCTGGCAACCACCAGACGCTATAGGCTGAGTCTCCTCAGTGTCCTTGCCCAGCCCAGAGGCCAGGTGCCCTCCAGGTGCCTATATGATCTCAGGGCTCAGTGCTCACTCTTCCACTTCCCTTATCATTTACAGGACTGCCCCTTCCTGTCCACAACCACTGTCCTCTGTCTTCTAGTCTGTTCTTCCACTGAACAATGTTTAGGAAAGTTTGAATCTTACCTAATTAACTGTCCCTCTTTCCCCCACACACACACAACCATCTATGGACCCAGCTTTCTCAGAGTGAAAGTAAAACTCGCAAAACCACAGCTCATCTCTTTGTTGCCTTCACACCCAGAACAGGCCTGGGTTTCCCAATCCTCCCTGCCCAGTCCCACCATCACCTCCTTACAATGTGGCTCTGCAGCCTTCCACCCTCTTTCCCATCACCCATGTGTCACCAGGAGGGACTCACTATCCTGAGCACTGGGACCTGGGCAGCAGGTCCGGAGAGGCCCACTCCCCAGGCTGAAGGGCTCCGGGTGTCAGGCTGCGGGAAGGTTGTGAGCAGAGAGGAGTCAGGGAGGCATGGAAATGCCAACCTCAGACACACCCTGTACCACAGGCAGCTGCCCTCAGGCCTCCTTCTACTCCCTACCAGTGCCCTGAAGTCAGAGAATCTGTGAACAAACACCTAAAATGTTAAAATGGCCACCTGGAGGAGGAAGGTGGAAGTCCCGCCCTAACCAGAGGCAAGCACATCATAATTCCCTTTGACTCTGCCCACACTTGTGCAGTTCTTTCTAGGTAATGTAGTTTTTCTAAACAGCCAAGTCTAGCTAGAAACCCAATCAGTGAGTTAGGTGAATACAAGTGCTGTGGCAGAGTGAGTGATGTCTGGGGAGGTACAAGATGCGTCCATAGGCTTGGCTAACTCCAAAAGACTCACAGATTTCCTAGAAGCAGAGAGTAGTAGGAATGTAAGAGATCCACCAAGGATATACACTCAGGGGGAAATTGGAGGCATTAGTGATAGTATCAACAATGTAAAATACACATACATTTTTTAAAATAATGAAATCCAGCCGGGACTGGTTTGGCTCAATGGATAGAGCGTCGGCTTGGGGACTGAAGGACCCGGGTTCGATTCCAGTCAAGGGCATGTGCCTTGGTTGCGGGCATATCCCCAGTGGGGGGTGTGCAGGAGGCAGCTGATCGATGACTCTCGCCCATCGATGTTTCTAACTCTCTATCTCTCTCCCTTCCTCTCTGTATAAAATCAATAAAATATATAAATAAATAAAAAATAATGAAATCCAGCTGGTTGTGCATTGACCTATGAACCAGGAAGTCGTGGTTCTTTTCCTGGTCAGGGCACAACATGGGGTGCAGGCTCAATTTCCAGTGTGGGGGTGGAGTCATGCAGGAGGCATCTAATCAATCAATGATTCTCTCTCATCATTCATGTTTTTAGCTCACCCTCTCCCTTCCACTCTATAAAATCAATGAAAACATTTAATACTGTACATACATGCATGCATAGCCCATGGACATAGACAATAATGTGGTGAGGGCCAAAAGAGGTGGCAGCAGGGTAGAGAGGGGAAAGGAGGGAGTGGTATGGGGGAAACTGGGAAGATCTGTAATAGTCAACAACTACAACAAAAGAACAGTGTTCACTATGTGGCTCAGTGGTGGTGCATGTGCCTAGGAACCAAGTTATCATTGGTTCCATATCAGGTCTAGACACATGCCCAGGTTGGCGGCTCCATTCTTGGAAGGGGAATGCAGGAGGCAGCTGGACAATGATTCTTTCTCATCATTGATGTTTCACTCTCTCCCTTTCTATTTACAAATTAAATGAAATATTTTTAAAAAGGAATAGTGTTAAGATTGATTTGACTCAACAACACCAAAGTGAGTGTAGGCCATCACATTTTCTCCCAAGGCTTGTAAGCAAAGTCATGTCATGTCCTGTCTTTCCAGAGGATGTCCCAGGCATAACCAGTCTAAAACAGTAGTGCTTCAGGTTTGCCTAAGGTATGTGAGTCCTTGACTTCATACAAAAAATATTTCACAACATGAGTTCAGAAGATTTTGAAAGTACACTTATTAAAGCTGGGATGCTAAAAGAAATAAGATTTCTTAGATCCCTATTGTTTAAATCATTAACTCATTTTAAAGATTGGCAAAATTTTCTGACCAGACTTTTCAACCAAAGAGATAAAGGCAATGTAAATACATGCAAATTAATAAATAATTCCCTGGGACAGAATTAAAAAAATAAACTGTTTATGTTTCAAGTACGTAAGTACATATGTTTAAATCTAAAACGATATCTCTAGAACAGTTGTCAGAATACTCAGTGGAAGTCTGTCTCCTTTCATGTAAGAGGCTAAAAGAATCAGCCGAAACCGGTTTGGCTCAATGGATAGAGCGTTGGCTTGGGGACTGAAGGGTCCCGGGTTCAATTCTGGTCAAGGGCATGTACCTTGGTTACGGGCATATCCCCCGTGGGGGGTGTGCAGGAGGCAGCTGATCGATGACTCTCTCTCATGGATGTTTCTGACTCTCTATCTCTCTCCCTTCCTCTCTGAAAAAAAAAGAGAGGCTAAAAGAATCATATCACGGATTTCTGAAAAGAAAAACAAAAAACACACACTATTAATGTCATAGTCATGATCTCCACCTTGTTGAGGACAAATATGTGATACCTTAATTAATAAAGAAATTAATTTTTAAAATGACTGTTGGAACTGGTTGGCTAGGCAGCACATTTCCCCCCCTTCTCGTGTCCAGGACCACCCTGATACAGAAACCCTCCACTCAGCCTAAAGGCAAAGCTCCTGCCTCAATCTCAGACCCAAACAGGAGCCCAGACCCTGTGTACCTAAAATGGCTCAACATGCAACTTGCTGCACAGGACAGCCAATTCTTTTGGACAGTCGCCTATGCTTTTAATGAGCCTTTCCTTCAGAATTTCCTCTTCAGCAATCATTTTATCCAGTAGGTCCTATCAGAGAGAAAACACCCCCATAAAAGTTTGGAACTAAGGGGGGAAAACACCAAATAACAAATAATACACAAACACTAGTAATTTCAAAAATTTAATACCCATGTCCTCCTCCAAAACATAGCACTAAAATCACCTTGATATGCATATGTACGTCCTGAATTCTTTGTAACTGCTGGTCCTCAGGAAACCCAATGAATTGGTTGGAGCTCGTGCAGGAGGCAACCACTTGATAGGTTTCTCTCACATTAATTTCTCTGTCTTTCCCTCTCTCTTCCACTCTTTCTAAATAAATAAATAAATAAATAAATAAAATCAATAGATAAATATCCTCGGGAGAATTAACAAAACAAAAAAAAAACTCAAAAAAAGTAAGGTTGTAGAAAACTAAAATAGGATTTAAAAAATAAACAGAAGCAAATATAAGGTTGCTCTGAGGACAATGAGAGGTTATTCCCTCTTCTTATTTTCTCAAAAATATATTTTCATTAATTTCAGAGAGGAAGAGAGAAAAACATCAATGATGAGAGAGAATCATTTATCTGCTGCCTCCTGCATGACCCTACTGGGGATCCAGCCCACAACTTGGGCATGTACCCTGGACTCGAATCAAACCCAGGAACCTTCAGTCCCCAGGTCAATGCTCTTTCCACTGAGCCAAACCAACTAAGGCTCCCCTTCTCCTTATGAATACTTTCAGAAAAATTGAAATCTCTGTAGAAGAGGAGATTACTAAGGCCCTTTGTAGATACTGGGGCTACTTTATCTGATCTTAAACCCTCCTCAATTAAGAAGCACTCTCCCTTGGAGTAAATCTCCTACACAAATGGCAGGGACAGCTAAATCTGAAACAGTTCCCTTCCAGTTAGGGAATGTTATAGGGCAATATACAGGATGTCTCCAAAGTGAATTAGTGAAGCAGTGAGATAAAGAATGGGTCACTTCACAGACAAAGCAGCTGAGATTTTCTTGAAATCAGGACGGCCACACATCCTTTCAGAAGGGTGGGGTATATTTAGAAGTAAATTATTCAGATATTAATTGGGAAAATAATGGTTTTAAAGGAACCCAGCAAGAGGAAACTAACCTTGAAACTGACTGAAGGTTAAAAGTCTTTCCAATACAACTTTAGGCCTTTTCCAGTCATGAATATCCTTTATGCACGAGCTGGAATTGAGTCCACTATGCAGGATTACTTCTTAAACGGAGACTTGTAATCTGAAGCATGAGCCCTGTAATTCTCCTATCCTTCAAGGAAAAAACAACAACACTGAAATTGGAAAGGACAGAGATGTGTACAGGATCCCATACCTACATGGGGAGGAGCAGGGGGTGGGAGTGAGCAAGGCTAGTTCCTTGTGAATAGCGCCCATGTGAGAATAGGGGAAACGTAAGGCCACAATGGAAACAGGCAGGGTAGGGGGCTCAAACCCCCCCCGCCTGCCTTCCGGTGCCGGTTAGGGGGCTGCCCAGCCTAGTGCAGGGGCTAGGGAGGCAGGGAAGGAAGAAAGAGGGTGTGAGCCACACCTGGTGAGACACAGATAGTTTGGGGCATTCTGGGGCCAAGCAGTCCCATCCATTGGCCACACCTGCTGCTGCCGCCAGTCAGAGAGATGGGACTGCTTGTCAGAGCAAGATGGGGCTCTGGCCCTTTCAAGGCTAGGGGAGCCCTCCAGTGTAGCCAGGAGATGCCCAGAGTGACTTGTGGGCTGGGCGCTGAGGCCTGGCCCGCCCCAGCGCCCACAACCCAGGGGACATCTCCTTGGAGAAGAGCCAGTGCCCAGAACATTGAGCTCCCAGACCCAAGGAGAGGACCTTCTAACTTTAACACAAAATTAACATGTAACTTTCATTTCATTTATTTATATATTTTTAAAGCACATCTTTTAAAATTAGCCTTATGCATGTCTTCTTTTTGGGAAAAAATTTTATTTTTTCAAGAGAGGAAGAGAGAGAGAGAAATATCAATTAAGAGAGACCATCATTGTGATCAGCTGCCTCCTGCACACCCCGCATTGGAAATGTAGCCTGCAACCCCGGCATGTGCCCTTGCCAGAATTGAACATGGGGCCAGTCCCCAGGCCGATGCTCTATCTGAGGAGCCAAACCAGCAAGGGCTGGTAATGTTTATGTGAAAGGCAAGAAGACACATTCCCATCCTGTCCCAAGTCACAGGCTATGAAATGACAGTGAGACACCTCGCTCAGGGCCCAGAAGGGGCTCTGCAAGCCCCACTGGCCCTGCACCCAGGATGGGCATCCCCCCTCCCGCATCCTCAACTCCCCCACAGCCAGCACCTTCTCATGATGGAAGTTCAGGACCTACTCCACCAGGAATCAAAACCAAGCACTGCAACCAGCTCCTATCATGGGCTAGCACAGGATCTGCCAATTCCAGAGTCATTAGGCACCTGCCAGGGTTTTAAAGCAAGCAAAGCAGCGGAGCAGGCCTGAGATTGGTCTTCCATTCTGTCACTTCTTTGAAAGTCCTGCCCTCTTTCCACCCCCAGCCGCTCTGGGTATGTTTGATTCCAAGTGCATTCAGTTGCCTGGAAGGGGCAAAGAGCATGGAGAGCCCACTGCCCAGGTGCTGAGCATAAGAGCTTCCCTCCTACACCTGCTTGCTGTGCCAGGAACAAGTTACTACAAAGGCCTGGCCCTCTAGCTTCCCTAGCTCCTCTGAGCAGCCAGCCTTGGAGCTGATCTTTGGTGGCAATATTCCCCAGATGTAGGGAAAATTGCCCTAAAGGGCAGGGAACCCTGCTTAGGCCCAGGAACTTTCTAGACTAGTGATCCTCTTTAATCACCACAATTCTGTTCAGTGAATTATGATCCCTATTTGACAGAGCCGGGGAGCCGTCTCAAAAAGGTTTACCAGCTTTTCCCACTGGGTTTTCTGCCTATACAGCATGGTCCTGCAAACCACCATGAACTCAAACCCGGGATGGGAAAGGAAAAGACTCACATCAACATCGTGGTCAGTGGACACCTAGATCCCAGCAAGTCTACTACTACTGGCCATCTGATCTAAAAATGTGGTGGGATCATCGACAAAGAACCATTGAGAAATTTGAGAAGGAGGCTGCTGAGGTGGGGAAGGGCTCCTTCAAGTATGCCTGGGCCTTGGATAAACTGAAAGCTGAACAGGAGCGAGGTATCACCATTGAAATCTCCTTATGGAAATTCAAGACCAGCAAATATTATGTGACCATAATTGGAGCCCCAGGGCACAGATACTTCATTAAGAAATATGATTACAAGCACATCTCAGGCTGATGATGCAGTCCTGATTGCTGCTGATGGTATTGATGAATTTGAAGCAGGCATGTCCAAGAATGGACAGACCCATGGGCATGCCCTTCTTGTCTACACATTGGGTGGAATAGTTGATTGTTGGCGTTAACAAAATGGATCCCACTGAACCACCCTACAGCCAGAAAAGATACGAGGAAATTGTTAAAGAAGTCAGAACCTACATTGAGAAAATTGGCTACAAACCGGACACAGTAGCATTTGTGCCAACTTCTGGTTGGAATGGTGACAACATGCTGGAGCCAAATGCTAATTTGTCTTGGTTCAAGGGATGGAAGGTCACCCGTGTAGATGGCAATGCCAGTGGAGCCACACTGCTTGAAGCTCTGGATTGCCACCAACTGTCCAAGCCCCTGTGCCTGCCCCTCCAGGATGTCTACAGAATTGTTGGTATTGGTACTGTCTCTGTGGAGACTGGTGTTCTCAAGCCTGGCCTGGTAGTCACCTTTGCTCCAATGTTACCACTGAAGTAAAGTCTGTTGAAATGCACCATTAGGCTTTGAGTGAAGCTCTTCCTGGGGCAATGTGGGCTTCAACGTCAACAATGTGTCTGTCAAAGATGTTCTCTGTGGCAATGTCTCTGGTGACAGCAAAAGTGATCCACCATTGAAAGCAGCTGGCTTCACAGCTCTGGTGATTATCCTGAAACACCCCCTCCCCCCAGGCCAGATCAGTGCTTGGTATGCACCTGTGCTGGATTGTCACACAGCTCACATTGCTTGCAAATTTGCTGAGCTGAAGGAGAAGATTGATTATTGTTTTGGGGAAAAGCTGGAAAATGGCCACAAGGTTTTGAAATCTGGTGATGCTGACATTGTTGATATGATTCCTGGCAAACTTATGTGTGTTTAGAGCTTCTCTGACTACCCTCCTCAGGGCGATTTCATTGTTCATGACATGAGATAGACAGTTGCTGTGGGTGTCATCAAAGAAGGGGACAAAAGAAAGCTTGGAGCTGGCAAGGTCACCAAGTCTGCCCAGAAATCTCAGAAGGCTGTGAATATTACTCCCAACAACTGCCTCCCCAGTCAGTCTTAATCAGCGGTGGAAGAAAGATCTCAACTGTTTGTCTCAATTGGCGATTTCAGTGTAAGGGTATAAGACTGGTTAATGACTACAATGCATCATAAAACCTTCAGAAGGGAAGGACAATGTTCTGTGGACTGTTTGGTTCTTGTATGTGTGGCAGATTTTAAGTTATTCGTTTTTAAAATCAGTACTTTTTAATGGAAACAACATGACCAAAAATCTGTCACAGAATTTTGAGACCCATTAAAATAGCAAAGTTAAATGAGAAACCTGTATGTTGTTTTGGTCAGCATTGTAACTTTCTGTTATACTACTTAGGTAAAAAGACTTCAGGATTTGGGGGTTCAATGCATCTCAGTGAGGAGGTGAATTCGCCAATAGATGCTGAGGACCGAGAGTCTCTCCCTCACCAATGGCTGGTGGTAGAGGATGAAGGGGACCAGGCCTGATACAATCATCACCATCATCAAAGTGGGAGATGTGGTCATCCAAGCCTAGACAATGCAACATCCAGTGTTGCTATCTTTCCATCCCAGCACCAGCTGGCGTGCCAATCCAGCTGGGATTATGCCAGGAATGGGAAAGATACACCATTACCAGGAGACTCAGTTGAGCTTAGTTTGAAGTTGTTCTAAATGGAACCTGGTCGATGCCACTGCACAGAGTGGAGGCAGTTACCTATCTGCCTCCTGCTACAGCCTCTCCTTCTCCTGGACGGCCAGGGCATTCACTTCCTGTGCCTGCTTCAGAACCTCCCTCTAGATGTTCAGCTCCTGCAGCTCCTTCCTCGGCTCCTGCAGCGCTGCCTCATATTGGAGCTGGTCCTGCTCCCTGAGGAGGGAAACAGACCCACTAGGCATCCACACACAGGAGACTGCACAGGCTCTGTGACCGGCTTCTCTCTGCCGAGCTGAGGGCAGCGACCATAGTCAGGGGTCTCCTCCAGCCCAAGAATCGAGTATCCCTCACCCCACCCGACCCTTCTAGAGGGTCCCTTCAAGTCCCTGTGTAAGCAGCCTCTTCCTGTTAGCCTGCTGGGAACACCAACACTGTTTTCTGAACTCCTCACCCTTCTCAAAAAAACCAGAACATATTCAAGGAATTCCACCCAAATTGACAGCTGATCCCTCTCACCAGGCCAGGTGAGCCCTCCACCTAGTTCCAGAACATTCTCCCTGTGATGGGCCAGGCAGCGTGGGGGAAAGAGGATTGCCTGTGGGGCCCAAATAGCTGCCAGAGGCCAGTGGCACACAGGCATCTGCACACCCACACACCCTGCTCCTCCAGGCATCCAGAGTCCAGCCCGTACTCTCCCACTCCCCTCTGCTCCCCCTCAGCTCAGGGCTTTTATTTTCTTTCTGTTTGGGGTTTATAGGTTCCCACACAGCCTCTCTAGAGGGCTTCAGAGAACAAGGGGAGTTCCTGACCAGCCCATAGCTTTCCCTCCTGCCTGCTGAAACCTCCCTTGTTCAGCGTGACTCAGCAGCTTCTCGTGAGTCATGCCCTTTCACTCTTCCACATGCAAGTAAATCCCTTTGCATACCCCCTTCCTGACTTTTTCACACACAGAGACAGGCTGACAGAGACCACCCAGGGTTCCAGGGTTTGCAGCCTCTGTCTGCAGCCCTCCCCCTCCACTCTACCACCCCTCTCAGTTGTCCTCTACCATATGCCAGGAGCCAAGACTCCTGTGACTCAGACCTAGAAACCTGCAGTGACAGCTGCTGAAAGACAAGCGTCCTGTGGCCTTTCGCCATGGGTGAAGGCTGCTCTGGAGTGGGAAGTGGGAAGTGGGGTAGGAGATGTGCCTGGCTTCCAGGGTGGCGGTGATCTTTCTCATCCAGGTTCACGATGCTGGGGGGAAAAAAAGTCATTCAGCTTTGGCAAATAGGATCATGGACCTTTAGATTCCCCAAATCCTGCTTCCCTATTGAGTCTTGGAAAAGCACAGGAATCAAGCACATTCCAACCATTTGTAACCACCCTATTGCGAGTCTCACTCCCCACTGAAACCTCCAGGACGAGGCTTAACACCCAGGAAATGTATTCCAGGGAAAGAAGGAGTGAGTATCCCCCTCAGGTATCAAGAAAAATGAACACAGAGACACCAGCCTGTGTTGCAGACACGTCTATCTTCCACCCTGTAGCTTGGCTGCAGACACACTGAGGTCTTCAGCTCTCTGTGCAACCAGCAAACACTACTAAGTAACACAGGAGGTCTATCAAGCAAGGAGCTACCGGCAGATTGACAAGGAACTCCTCCTTCAGAGCCAGTCAGATGCCAATTGCACAAACCTTCCCCATGTGAGCAGATATTAAGAATATCATGACAAAGCCAAGACTGGTTTGGCTCAGCGGATAGAATACCGGACTGCAGACTGAAAGGTCCCGGATTTGATTCTGGTCAAGGGCATGTATCTTGGTTGCACACTGGGGATGTGCAGGAGGCAGCTGATTTATGTTTCTCATCATTGTTTCTAACTCTTTATCCCTCTACCTTCCTATCCATAAAATATCAATAAAATATAAAAATAAATAAATTAAATTTTTTTTAAATGTTAAAAAAGAAAAGAAAAAAGAAAAGAAAAGAATATCACGATACTGTTTTAACACATCATAGGGTCAGAAGGATAAGGCCTGTAGGCACCTGGTGAGGGGTGGGTACCATACAAGTCTCTCATAATTAGTCAGCTGGGGGCATTCCCACCACATCTAGACACAGCACCACACATCCAGTAGATGCTCATTAAGCATCATATGAATATGGGATGGGTGCAGGAGGAGGGAGGGGGGAATGCCAAAAGGCAGAGGTGCTCATTCTGGCTGAAAGGAACAGAGAGTCTGGTAGGAGCAGATGTGGCAGCACCCTCGGAGAATGGAGAACTGGGAGGATAAAGGAGTGGAAGGCCCTGGAGAGTGGACAGGAAGCACGGGGTGAATGAATAAATGAATGTCATGGCCCCACGCTCATGGCAGTATGAGACACCCTCAGCAGGCTCTGCAGGGACAATGCCCTCCTAGGACCCCATGATGGAAACTCCTAGCACCTCAGCTGCTTCCACTTCTGAAGAACCCGTGTTTTCTCAGCATCTTGTTGAGGAAGAATCAAGGGAAACGCTGTGAGCAGGGGCATCTCACAAGCACAGGAAGTGGATGACAGCTCTCTCCTGTGCTGCTCCACGTGTGGGAGAGCCTCTCTTTAGCCACATCTCCGCGCCTCTCTCCTCAGTCGGAATCCCGTGCACATCACACCTCCCCGAGCTGTGGATGTAGCTGCACCCTCCCTGGGATCTGGAGCAATCCAGGTCTGCTTGGGAGACTTGTCTGACTACATGCACACAAATCTCTGATCTGGCAGAAGTGCAAAGTTGAGATTTGTGAATTACAAGGTACATCACTTTTACCTTAATAGAAGGAGTATTAAAGTAAAGATGACATGAGATAGTGTAATGGGGTACTAACATCAGGGATGAGTACATGGGGCTCTCATGATACAATTCTGTACATTTCCATATATTCAAAAGTTTTCCAAATAAAAACACACACAGAAGCCCAGGCTTGGAGACTTTTACAGGGAAGAAAAGACATGGAAGATGGTGAGGTGCATCCCCTTACATTGGCAGCTGTGATGAACACCCACTCCTTGTTCTTGGGTGGGAGAGAAGAGAAAGAGGGGACAGAAATCCCCAGGGTAGTAGGGACTGCAATGCTGACACATGGTTTTTCTGAGCCAAGATCAGCTGGGCATATCCTCCTCGCCTGGGGGACACTCCTGCCCTTCAGCCTGCACCAACCCCACATCGCTGAGGGAGACATTCCATTCACTTCCCTTCCCTGTGAAGCAGCAGATCCAATGGAACCACGAGGGGCCAGAGCAAAGGGTACAGAAGCCTGGAGAGCTGCCTAGTCACCCCAACAATCGCTGGCACCCAGCTACGCCCGAATGCCTTGCTCTCCACTTCCAGGCAGCGACACAGCAGGGTCTTGTAGCAGCTGTACTCCGCCATGAGGGCCTGGTACTGCACTTTATTGACGGTCTCCAAGTGCTGGCTGTTGTCTTTTTCCTTCTGGAGTTCTATCTCCAACTCTTCCATCTGCAGAGCCAAAGACCCAGCCCTTGTGAAAGTCCGTTTCACAGAGAGAGAACTTTACTCCAAAGCAATTCCCAAACCTCTTATCCCACAGACTACTTTAACAGGACTTTTCTCAAGGAAAACCCTTCCTGCCCACTTCTTAGGGAGGTACAACAGCCCCTGCTAAGGCTGGCAGAGCAGGAAGAGGGAAGCCTGGCCCCTGATGGCATCACTGAGCCGTTGCCCCAGCACTGGGCTGCCTTCCCAGGGACTTGTGATAGTGCCAGGCGAATCCACCCTGGAGATTTGACAGGGTTCTCAGGGTGACCCGAGGAAGAGACCTCTGATCTGCACAAAGGAAGCAGACCAAATGTCATTGCAAATACCTGTCAATTGTGGCAGTAAGTTATATACGTAGGTGGAATATAGGACAGAAAGACTTAGGGATCCTTCCTTTCGACAAGCTGTAGTGTTTATGCTGAAAGAATCAGTACTTTAAACATCAACTTATAAACATACAAATGGTAGTATGTACACGCCCACAGGGCATACCCTTTAAAAACCAGTCTGAGCCTAAACCGGTTTGCCTCAGTGGATAGAGCATTGGCCTGGAGACTGAAAGGTCCCAGATTCGATTCTGGTCAAGGGCATGTACCTTGGTTGTGGGCACATCCCCAGTAGGAGGTGTGCAAGAGGCAGCTGGTGGATGTTTCTCTCTCATTAATGTTTCTAACTCTCTATCCTTCTCACTTCCTCTGTAAAAACTCAATAAAATATATATATATATATATATATATATATATATATATATATTTATAAACAGCCTGAGTGTACACTATTGATTCATGGCAACACCGATTCATGGATGCAGCACTGAGCAACCCACTACAGCACTGGAGCTTCTATGTAAGCACATCCTCTCATCTTCAAAGTCAAGGTGGATTTCCTTGGACAGCAGCCATCTGGATCCTTGGAAAAAAGACCACTGTACATCTCTCTGCAATGCGGAGAAAAAAGAACCATCATGTAATGCTGGTGGGAATGCAGACTGGTGTGGCCACTGTGGAGAACAGTGTGGAGTTTCCTCAAAAAACTAAAATCGGTACTGCCATTTGACCCAATGATCCCACTTCTAGGAATATATCCCATAAAACTAGAAACATGAATCAGAAAGGATATTGCACCCCTATGTTCAGAGCAGCGCAACTTACAATAGCTAAGATGTGTGATCAGACTAAGTGCCCATCTGAAGATGAGTGGATTTAAAAACTTTGGTATATGGACACAATGGACTACTGTGTTGCTGTAAAAAGGAAAGAACTCCTACCATTTCCAACATCATGGATTATGATAAGTGAAATAAGTCAGTCAGAGAAAGATAAATATCACATGATCTCACTCATTTGTGGAATTTAATGTATAACATATAGTGATGAACCAAAACAAATCCAGAGACAGAGAAGTACAAAGGGAAGGTAGGGGAGGGAGTGGTTATGAGGGAGTGATCAACCAAAGGACTTGTACACATGCATATAAGCATAAGCAGTGGATACAGACAATGAGGGCCTGAGGGAGAGGGCAAAATTGGTGGGGTGAGGGGACAATAGGAGGGGTTAAGGACAAAATACCTTAATCAATAAAGGGAACCATAATGAATAAAAATCTCTGAACTCCTGTTGTGAAAACTTTCCTGCATGAAATCAAGAACTCAAACACTATAGGCCAAGCTGAGGCAGACCAACTTCAGGCTGGTCCCAGGTTCGATTCCAGTCAAGGGCATATACCTTGGTTGTGGGCACATCCCCAGTGGGGGTGTTCAGGAGGAGCTGATCAATGTTACTCTCTCACCAATGTTTCTAACTCTATCTCTCTCCCTTCCTCTCTGTAAAAAAATCAATAAAATTAAAAAAAGATGTTAAAAACAATAACAACAACAAAAAAACATGTTTGTTCTTCTTCTGAAAGCCTTACATAGCCCAGATGCTTTGGAAGTTACAGAGGCCACTTCTGGTCTGTCATCTCCCATCAGGCTTGATGCACTCCCTACAGTGAGGAAGTGTTTTCAGCACTCTAGTGATAAATGCACTTTGAACAACTGGCCACCCAACTTCTTATCTATGAATATAGGAGAAGGTTGAGGTAGAAGAGGCAGTTATACAGAATTATCTTTATTGTTTCTGAGGCACAGTTCTTATTTACATATTTTGTAGTATGTTAGGTTTCTGTTTATGCTGTAATAAATTACCTCAACCTTAGTGGGTTCACTGGGATAAATCAAGGTGTCAAAAAGTTGCATTCATTTCTGGAGACTCTAGGGATGTTTTCTTGCTCTTTCATGTTGTCAGCAGAATTGAGTTACTTGTGACTGTATAACTGAGATTTTCATTTTCTTGTGAGTAGTCAAGAGAGAACCATTTCTAGCTTTTAGAAGATTTTAAAATTCCTTGGCTTATGGCTTCGTTCCTCTACCTTTAAACTCAGCAATGATGGGCCTCTCTTCTAGCATCTGACCCTTCTTTCTTTGTCGTATCTCTCTCTGACCACAGCCAGAAAAGATTCTCTGCTCTTAAGGACTCCTATTACTACATTGGGCCCACCTAGATAATCAGTAAAAAAAAATGTCTACATCTCAAGGTCCTAAATGTTAATCATCTTTGCAAAGTCTCTTTTGCTGTGTAAAAGAACATATTCACAGCTCTGTTGATTAGAATGTGAATATGTTCGGGTGGCAATTATTCTGCCTAGCACACTCATTGGGTCAGAGTTGAGATGGTAAGAAAAATGGAGATAATATAGCTGCCACTGTAGCTCTGTTCATATGTGTGTAATGCATGCATGTGTGTGTAATGCAAGCACATACACATATGTACAGGTTGTCATTAGGAAATGATTGCTATCTTTTTAAAGCATTCAATTGTATAAACAAAAACTTTAATAACAGGATTATAAACATTTTATCAATGTTTCAAAGGATAGCCTTCTCCTCAACCCCAGTCCCTGATTTTTTCTTCTTCAAATTAATTAGACTCTGTTGTGTAGGTCATGGAGATACTAATTACATATCATTTTGGCTGTGTAAATGTGAAGAAAATGATATTTACTTCTACTTCTAAAGGCAAAAGTTCTAAAGTGAGACTCTCATATGGACCACTTTCTCTGAGTTGAATTTTCTGTAGAGGAAAAGATTAAATACATTTAATTGGTTGTTTAGTGGGGTGAGGAATGTCAGTCTGCTAAATTCATGGAGACATGTCCTTTCTTTACAGCTTTGGTCAGTGTCTTGAATATAGAATAAAACTTTGTTATACTAAATTGGCACTGATTCAAGTCTAAGATTATTTGAATAACTCCTAAATAAATATTAATATGTTTATGTATAAATTGTCTAATTCTTATTTTATTCCACTGGAAGTTATATGTAAACCATTCTATTTTCTCTCTTATCTCAAGAATGCTAGGATCTTTAGAAATCCTCAAATAGCCAGACATTTGATAAGCTCTTATAAAGATTTTTTTCATTCCACCCCTTTTCACTTACCTGATAATTAAGGGTTGCCAGGCATGGGACTGAACCGTTTTATAATTGAGACTCAGGCAAAGCGGTAGGGTGTTCCAAGGACTGTTGTAGTTGCAATTGTACCACCTGTGGGTGCTCTGGACCATTATGAATATCTAGTGGTGACAAAGATTGGAGCCGTGTTGAGGAAAATATTCACGCTGCTGACTGACAATAGGAGTTTTAGTTCAGTTGTTTCGTGTCTTCATAATTTTACTGTTGATATCTCTATCCTAGGTATTAAAGAATGGGTGTAGTTGTTCTTTTTTCACTGTAGGATAAGACAGGCCACACATTGTTTGAAGAAGTGGCCTTTAACTCTTACCTTAACGCTTAAGGCTAAAGCTAATATATTTTTCTTTTGCTCCCATCTCTTGCAGGGATTGCCCATCTGGACACCAGCCTGCCCCACATGGACTGAGATACATTCACCCATGTTGAGTCCAGGCAGTGGGTGTCACATAGAGTCCGGGCGACGGGTCTCAGTGAGAAGTGCCAGCCTATTCAGTCTTGACAGAGCCGATAGAACCCGTACATTAGTCCAGGGAGCCACCAGACAAACTGCCTGTTTTCCTTGGACATCAAAGAAGGACTGTGGATCTCAGAAGGAACACGTACTGGGGGAATGCAGTTGCTGAAGGCTCTTGTCTCAGCACCTACCCTAGCCTTGCGAGACGACACAAAGCCCTTCCACCTCTACATGAGTGAGGTAAGGGGCATTGCCAAGGGGATTTTTACTCAGACTCTAGGTCCCTGGAAGAGACCTGTTGCCTAAGAGACTGGACCCTGTGGCAGCAGGGTGGCCAGCGGGCAGTGGCAACCACAGAATTGCTAGTGATGGAGTCAGATAAGCAGACTCTGGGCCAGGAGCTACACTGGCCATCAACCCTGCCGGCCTGCTTCCGGATGATGGTCCAGATGCGCCCATTCATGGCTGCCTGGAGGTGACGCAGTGCTGCCAACATCACCAGACGAGGCAGAGGTAGCGGTTGTCACCCTGGACCACACCATTTGGGCACAGCTCCTGAACTTTTGGCCTTAATCCAGGCCCTTTGATGGAGATATTGTGATATCCATAGAGAAAGAGGGTTACCAACTGCCGCAGGAAGGAATTGGCTGAACAGAAGCAAGCCACCAAAAAACCAGATGATTGGTGGATACTCCAGATGACAGACTGTTGGTCCTAGAGGCTCTAGATCAGACATTAGTTGCCCAGTGATACCAGGTTACCCACTTAGGTGTAAACAAGACTTCTGAGCTTCTATGAGGCAGAGTTGCTAGAAGTACTGTCTGAGCACAGATAAATGTTAAGCAAGGTAAGGGGGGATCCCCCTAGGAATTCAGGTCCCAAGAAACTTTCCCAGGAGAGCATTGGTAAGTGGATTTCAGAGATTAAACCACCAGCATTAGGGTCTAGTTTTTGTAGACACTTCAGGTTAGGTTGAAGTACCCCACTGGGACAGGAACTGCCTCTATACTGGTCAGGAGATTGCTCCAGGAGATTATACCTAGATTCGGGCTGCCAGCATAGCTCAAGCCTTAGGACAGGCATGAGCAGGACACTGAAAAGGAGTTTAACAAAATGTGTCCTAGAATCGGTGAAAATTGGACCAATCCCCTGTCCTTCTCCCTCTTATGGGCCAGGTGTACCCCTACTGTGATGGTTTCCCCCTTTTTGAGATCATGTAACCATTCCCTTGCTCAAGTCCTTACAGGCTCTGCAGTTTGCTTGTTCCAGATGCATTGCCAGTGCCCACCGCAGACCCTGTAGCCTGAGAACTCAGTGTGGGTAAAGAAATTCACTGTCCAAGGACAGAAAGGGATGCTACACTGTTATCCTGAGCACGCCCACAGCTGTTGAAGTAGACGGCACCCAGACCTGATTACATGACTCCCAGCTCCTGCATGGCCTGGATCCTGGCAACTAGTGGCCTCTCCTGTGAGATCCCTAGCCTGGGCTCCACGTAGGCCAGGAGGAGACTTGATACCTGCAGGAGGGGAACTAGACTTCAGTGAGGACAATACTGATGGGAACTGTGATACTAAGGGTCATGGTAACTGAATTTGTTGTTTATACTGATTCTTACTCATGTTGTCAAGAAGCTTTTTACTAGCCAGTGAGAAAGTCCAGAGCTAAGTAAGACTAGATAACAGAACAATAAATGCCTTAAAAGGAAGTAGGCTGAGTCAATGATTTGACTTATGCACATAAGACGGGGGGTGGGGGGGATGAGAGGGCAGGATGGGGCGGGGCTAAACCTGACTCCATTTTGTACTGTGGGCCAGGGCAGAGCTATCCTCCATTTTGTGTAACTGGACCCTAGCCCTCACCCAACCAATCAGGGTCAGCCAAAGCAGGGACTTCACCACCCCTACAAACCCCTTGACCTGTCAAAGTCGGTCTCTCTTCCGCCATGCTGTTGGCGTGAGTGGAACAGAGCCCATGCTAACATGGAAGAGGCTCTTTGTTTATTGCATCAGACTCGGCTTCCTGGTGGTCCTTGGCGATCACTAAATCTAGCCATAACACCTCATTCCCCTTTGCTTACCTCTATTCTGCCCCACCATTTTGAGGCCATCACCACATTATTGCCTATGTCCATGGGGTATACATGTATGTACCCTGTTTCCATGAATATGTAAGACAGTGTCTTATATTAATTATATTAATTTTTTCTCTCAAAGTTGTGCTAGGTCTTATTTTCAGAGCATGTCTTATCTTTTCATGCGCTAGGTCTTATTTTCGGAGGATGTCTTATTTTCGGGGAAACACAGGTATATACTTTGAAATATATCTTTTTTGATTTTAAAGGGAGGGAGAGGAAGAGATAAATACATC
>CM072941.1:102360294-102372366 GCA_036971965.1 Nyctalus aviator | reverse complement strand
GGGGGCAGTTAGACATCCATCAGGCCAACAGGAGGGCAGTTAGGGGTGATCGGGGTGGCAGGGAGGGCACATTCAGGGGCGAAGGTTCGGGGTGGCAGGCAGGAAAGGCAAGTTGGGTGCGATCGGGCAGGGCAGGGGGGCAGTTTAGGGGCGATCGGGTGCAGGCAGGAGGGGCAGTTCTGCTAAGGGGCGATCGGGCAGGCCAACAGGAAGGCAGTTAGGGGCGATCTGGGGTGGCCTAGGAGAGCCAGTTAGGGGCAATCAGTGGTGGCAGCTCAGGAGGACAGTTTTAGGGCAGGGACGGGGGGCAGTTTAGTGGAGCATGATCGGGGGTGGCAGGAGGGCAGTTAGACATCCATCAGGCCAACAGGAGGGCAGTTAGGAGCGATCTGGGTGGCAGGGGGGCAGTTAGGGCCGGCAGGGGGGCAGTTAGGGGCGATCGGGCAGGCAGGGGGGCAGTTAGGGGCGATCGGGCAGGCAGGAGGGCAGTTAGGGGCAATCGGGCAGGCAGGAGGGCAGTTAGGGGCGATCCGGCCTGCAGGGGAGGGCAGTTAGGGGTGATCACTCAGGTAGGAGGGCAGTTAGGGGCAATCGGGCAGGCTGGGGGGGCAGTTAGGGGCGGTCAGGCCTGCAGGGGGGCAGTTAGGGGCGATCCGGCCTGCAGGGGAGGGCAGTTAGGGGTGATCACTCAGGCAGGAGGGCAGTTAGGGGCGATCGGGCAGGCAGGGGGGCAGTTAGGGGCGATCGGGCAGGCAAGGGGGCAGTTAGGGGCGATCGGGCAGGCAGGAGGGCAGTTAGGGGCGATCCGGCCTGCAGGGGAGGGCAGTTAGGGGTGATCACTCAGGTAGGAGGGCAGTTAGGGGCAATCGGGCAGGCTGGGGGGGCAGTTAGGGGCGATCGGGCAGGCAGGAGGGCAGTTAGAGGCGATCAGACCAGCAGTGGAGGCAGTTGGGGGCAGTCGGGCTGGCAGGGGAGCAGTTGGGGGCGGTCAGTCAGGCAGGGGAGGGCAGTTAGGGGCGATCGGGCAAGCAGGAGGGCAGTTAGGGGCGATCGGTCAGGCAGGAGGGCAGTTAGGGGCGATCAGGCAGGCAGGAGGGCAGTTAGGGGCGATCGGGCAGGCAGGGGGGCAGTTAGGGGCGATCAGTCAGGCAGGAGGGCAGTTAGGGGCGGTCAGTCAGGCAGGGGGGCAGTTGGGGGCGATCGGGCAGGCAGGGGGGGCAGTTAGGGGCCATCAGGCCTGCAGGGGGAGCAGTTGGGGGTGGTCAGTCAGGCAGGAGGGCAGTTAGGGGCGATCGGGCAGGCAGGGGGGGCAGTTGGGGGCGGTCAGTCAGGCAGGGGGGGCAGTTAGGGGCCGGGCACTCACAGCTTGACCAGGAAGGGGTGGCTCACTTCCTGCAGCACCGCCTTCTCGTTGTGCACGTGCTGCTCCTGCTTCAGCCGGACCACGTCCGCGATGCTCATGACCTTCAGGGCGAAGAACCGGCCGCCCGCCTTCTGCCGCACCAGCTGCACCCGCCCGAAGGTGCCCGTGCCTGCAGGGGGCGCCGCGGGTCAGCGCACGGCCATCTGCCCCCTGGTGGTCAGCAAGCGTCATCGCGACCGGTCGGCCGGTCGGCGGTCTGCCCCCTGCTGGTCAGTGCGCGTCATAGCGACCGGTCAGCCGGTTGGCTGTCTGCCCCTGGTGGTCAGTGCACGTCATGGCGACCGGTCGGCCGGTCGACCATCTGCCCCCGGGTGGTCGGTGCACGTCATAGCGACCGGTCGGCCGGTCGGCTGTCTGCCCCCTGGTGGTCAGTGCACGTCATAGCAACCGGTCAGGCGGTTGGCGGTCTGCCCTCTCGTGGTCAGGGCACATCATAGCGACCGGTCGGCCGGTCAACCGTCTGCCCCCTGGTGGTCAGTGCACGTCATAGCGACCGGTCGGCCGGTTGACCGTCTGCCCCCTGGTGGTCAGCGCGCGTCATGGCGACCCGTCGGCCGGTCAGCTGTCTGCCCCCTGGTGGTCAGTGCACGTCATAGCGACCGGTTGGCCGGTCGGCGGTCTGCCCCCTGGTGGTCAGTGCGCGTCACAGCGACCGGTCAGCCGGTCGGCGGTCTGCCCCCTGGTGGTCAGTGCGCGTCACAGCGACCGGTTGGCCGGTCGACCGTCTGCCCCCTGGTGGTCAGTGCACGTCATAGCGAGCGGCTGAGCGGCCTTAGCATCTCATTAACATCTCATTAGCATCTCATTAGCATCTCATTAGCATGTTACCCTTTGGTTGACCAGCCGACCGGCCGACCGCACGCTGAGCACACTGGGCTTGTATGACGTGGGGTGTCACCCCAATAAATTCAATAAGAGCAGCAAACACCACCCCCCCCCCGCCCCCCGGAACCCGGCCAAGGGCAGGGACCTCGGTGGCTGGGGGCACATCCCCGGCGGGGGGCGTGCGGGAGGCGGCCGGTCGACGTTTCTCTCTCATCGTCGATGTGTCTAACCCTCTGTCCCTCTCCCTTCGTCTCTGTGGAAAAATCAATAAAAAAAATCATTTTTTAAAAGATAAACAAACGGCTGAGACCGGTGCGGCCCGGCGGATAGAGCGCCGGCCTGCGGGCGGAAGGGTCCCGGGTTCGATTCCCCGGTCAAGGGCGTGGACCTTGGTGGCTGAGGGCACATCCCCCAGGAGGGGGCGTGCGGGAGGCGGCTGATCGATGACACTCTCTCTCTTATCAATGTTTCTAACTAACTCTCTCTCTCCCTTCCTCTCTGAACAAAATCAATAAAATATATATTTAAAAAAAATAATAATAATAATAAAAAAATAAAAAAATAAAATAAAAACAGAATCCGTGGACCCCATCTCTCATGGTTCATCTGGGGGGGGGAGGGGGAGAGGGGTGGGGCCTTATTTTCGGGGCGGGGCGGGGCGGGGGGGGGTTGATGCCATCGATGTCACTCAGGGGGTCTCCGTTTCGGAAGGATGCGTCTTCTTTCCGGGGTGGGGGGGCGGGGGAAACGCGGGGGAACTGTCACCCCGGGACGGGCAGAGCAGAACGGTGGCCGGTTAGGCTTTTATATACATAGTTAGAGAGAGAGAGACGCGCGTCATCGCACGCATGGTTGGCCCAGTGGGCAACTCGCCGAGGACGGGGGTCGGTAATCGCTCACGGGGGGTAATTTCCCGGGATGGCGAGATCCCGGGCGACGGGAGGAGATGACGAACGAACGGCGCGGTCGGACGGACGGTCGGACGGACGGACAAAAAAAAACAGATCGGACGGTCAGACCTCAGAGAGGGGAGGCAGGGGAGGGAGGGCCGGGGGGTCGGGGGCAGGAGCCACGGATACGCCCAGGGGGGTGGGTGGGGGGCGTGCGCGCGCGCGTGGGGTGGGGGTTGGGGTGGGAAACGGGGGTGGCGGCGGGGGGGGGTGATGAGGAGGATGATGGGATACCGTCATCAATAAAATGTTTTTTTTTTTAAACAAAAAATAAAATAATAAAAATTAAAATACACATCTGTGTTCCGTGCTCACGCCGACAGGCGCCATCCTGTCTGGCAGGAGAGGGTGATAGGCGAGTGGACCGGCCCTCCAGCACGCAAGACGGCCGGCAGGGGAGGGCAGTTAGGGGCGACCAGGCCTGCAGGGGAGGGCAGTTAGGGGCGACCAGGCCTGCAGGGGAGGGCAGTTAGGCATCAATCAGGCTGGCAGGGGAGTGGTTAGGGGCGATCAGGCCTGTAGGGGAGGGCAGTTGGGGGTGACAGGCCTGCAGGGGAGGGCATTAGGGGCAATTAGGAAGGCAGGGGAGCAGTTAGGCATCAATCAGACTTACAGGGGAGTGGTTAGGGGGTGACCAGGCCTGCAGGGGAGGGCAGTTAGGGGCGACCAGGCCTGCAGGGGAGGGCAGTTGGGGGAGACCAGGTCTGCAGGGGAGGGCAGTTGGGGGCGATCAGGCCTGCAGGGGAGGGCAGTTAGGGGCGACCAGGCCTGCAGGGGAGGGCAGTTAGGGGCGACCAGGCCTGCAGGGGAGGGCAGTTAGGGGCGATCCGTCCGGCAGGGGAGCAGTTAGGCATCCATCAGGCCGGCCGGGGAGGGGTGTGTCTCTGTGGGAGGCCCCCCTCAGGCTCCCCAATTTACCCCCCCATCCCCCCCGGAACCTGAAGGGGGCTCCTCTGGGCTGAGCACAACACCCCGGCCCACGCTACCCACCACACACGGTGGTGACTCGGCCACGGAAAAGCAAGGGAGGCAGTTGCCCCTGGGGCCGCTCGGGATGGATCCGCCCAGACAGGGAGGCAGACTCCGATCCCCCCGCCCAGGTGAGAAGGGAGGGATGCATGGAGGAGGAGGAGGAGGAGGAGGAGGAGATGGAGGAAGGAAAGAAGGAAAGAAGGAAAGAAGGAAAGAAAGGAAGAAAGAGAGAGAGAGAGAGAGAGAGAGAGAGAGAAAGAGAGAGAGAGAGAGAGAGAGAGAAAGAGAGACAGAGAGAGAGAGAGAGAGAAAGAGAGACAGAGAGAGAGAGAGGAAAATAAGCAGGAAGGAAGGAAGGAAGGAAGGAAGGAAGGAAGGAAGGGAGAGAGAGACGGAAACACACCATCCCCGTTCCCATGGCAACGACCACAACAGCCAGAAAGAAAAACTAAAAAAAAAAAAAAAAAACCACAAAAAAAACAAAAACGGAGACACTTCAGGCCTCAAACTTCCCCCAAAACAAGAGGTCACCACCCGACCGACTCCTTTGCCTGCCTGCCTGCACGCGCGGATGGATGGACGGTCGGACGGACGGTCGGACAAACGGTCGCACGGTCGCACGGTCGGACGGACCCACCCACGGTGGCCAGCGTCTCCAGGTCCTGCAGCCGGCGCCCTGGACGCTCCGGAGGGGGCTCCTCGGAGCCCGGCGCACAGACACACGGACGGACGGACGGACGGACGCACAAATGCACGGACGCACGGTTGCACGGCCGGTCGGACGGACAAACGGTCGCAGGGTCAGTCGGACGGACGGACCCAACCACGGTGGCCAGCGTCTAACCTGGAGGCTCCCGGGAGGGGTCCTCGGAGCCCGGCCCGGGGTACGCACGGACGGACGCACAGACAAACGGTCGAAGGCACGGTCGGACGGACAAACGGTCGCACGGTCAGCCGGTCGGACTCACCCACGGTGCCCAGCCTCTCCAGGACCTACAGCCCGTCCGAGAGGGGTCTTCTCCAAGCCGGGTCCCTGAACCCCGGACATGCACATGGACGCACGGACGGTCGGACAAACGGTCGCACGGTCGCACTCACCCACGGTGGCCAGCGTCTCCAAGTCCTGCAGCCTGCATCCGGGCATCTCAGGGTCCTCTGCGCCGGGCGCGGGGGCTTCTGGGGGCTCCCCAAGGCTCTCCAAACGCGCGCCCTCAGGCTCCGGCTCCGGGTTCGGCTCCGGGTCCGATTTGGGGGGTCCGGGCGCCTCCATGGGGGGCCGGGGGGGCGGAGGGAGCTCCGGGGGGCGCAGCGGCTGCAGCCTGGGCGGGCGGCGCGGAGGCGGCAGCATCGGGGGGGACCCCCGTGCGCCCCAAACTCGTGCGCCCCGGACGGACCCGTGCGCCCCCCAAACCCGTGCGCCCCCCGAGCCCGTGTAACCCCCGTGCGCCCCCCAAAGCCGTGCGCCCCCCGGACCGTGCGCCCCGGACCCGGAACCAGGAGCCGTGCGCCCCCCAAACCCGTGCGCCCCCCGGACCCTGCGCCCCCCAAACCCGTGCGCCCCGGACCCTGCGCCCCCCGAGCCCGTGTGTCCCCCGGACCGTGCGCCCCGGACCCTGCGTCCCCCAAACCCGTGCGCCCCCCGAGCTGTGAGCCCCCCGGACCCTGCGCACCGGACCCGTGCGCCCCCCGAGCTCCTGTGTCCCCCGGATCCTGCGCCCCCCAAGCCTGTGCGCCCCCGGACGGTGCGCCCCCCGGACCGTGCGCCCCGGACCCGGAACCAGGAGGAGACGGAGACCCCCAAACCCGTGCGCTCCCCGGACCTTGCACCCCCCGAGCCCCTGTGTCCCCCGGACCGTGCGCCCCGGACCCTGCGTCCCCCAAACCCGTGCGCCCCGGACCCGTGCGCCCCCCGAGCTCGTGTGTCCCCCGGACCCTGCGCCCCCCGGACACGAAGAAGCTGCAGCCGTGTGCCCCGGACCCTGCGCCCCGGACCCTGTGTCTCCCGAACTCGTGCGCTCCGGACCCTGCTCCCCCCAAACCCGTGCGCCCCCGGGACACGGAGAAGCTGGAGCCGTGCGTCCCCTGAGCCCGGAATCAGGAGGAGACGGAGCCCCCCAAACCCGTGCGCCCCCCGGACCCTGAGCCCCCCGAGCTCGTGCGGCCCCCAAGCTGTGCGCCCCCCGGACCCTGCGTCCGCCGGACCGAGCGCCCCGGACCCGGAACCAGGAGGAGACGGAGACCCCAAACCCGTGTGTCCCCCGGACCCTGCGCCCCCCGAGCTGTGCGCCCCCCGGACCCTGCGCCCCCCGGACGGTGCGCCCCGGACCCGGAACCAGGAGCCGGACCCCCCCCAAAGCCGTGCGCCCCCCAAAGCCGTGCGCCCCGGACCCGGAACCAGGAGGAGACGGAGACCCCAAACCTGTGCGCCCCCCGGACCTTGCGCCCCCGGATCCTGCGCCCCCCGAGCCCCTGTGTCCCCCGGACTGTGCGCCCCCGGACCCTGCGCCCCCTGGGACCGTGCGCCTCTCAAACCCGGTGCGTGCGCCCCCCGAGGAGCCCGTGCGCCCCCCGGACCCTGCGCCCCCCGGACGGTGCGCCCCGGACCCGGAACCAGGAGCCGGAGCCCCCCAAAGCCGTGCGCCCCGGACCCGGAACCAGGAGGAGACGGAGCCCCCCAAACCCGTGCGCCCCCCGGACCCTGCGCCCCCCGGAGCCTGTGCGCCCCCCCGGACGGTGCGCCTCTCGGACCCGGGTGCGCCTCCGGACCCTGCTCCCCCCAAACCCGTGCGCCCCCCGGACGGTGCGCCCCGGACCCGGAACCAGGAGCCGGAGTCCCCCAAAGCCGTGCGCCTCGGACCCGGAACCAGGAGCCGGAGCCCCCCAAAGCCGTGCGCCTCGGACCCGGAACCAGGAGGAGACGGAGACCCCCCGGAACCAGGAGGCGACGGAGCCCCCCAAACCTGTGCGCCCCCCGGACACGGAGAAGCCGGACCCGTGCGCCCCCCGAGCTGTGCGCCCCCCAAAGCCGTGCGCCCCCCGAGCTGTGCGCCCCCCGGACCCTGCGCCCCGGACCCGGGACCAGGAGGAGCCGGAGCCGCGGGAGGAGCCGGGCGCTCAGGGCGGATCCGGACGGAGAAGCGGCGGAAGCGGCGCGCGCGGGGCGGGGCCGCCTGGTCTCCACGCCCCGCGCGCAACGGGGAGGAGCCGGGAGGAGGCGGGTCCCGGGCTCCGGGCTCCGGGCGGGCGGGGCCGCCTGGTGACTCTCTGTTATTTTATTTATTCTTTATTCTATTCTATTCTATTCTATTCTATTCTATTCTATTCTATTCTATTCTATTCTATTTTATTATTTTATTTTATTTTATCATTTTATTATTTATTGTATTGTATTGTATTGTATTGTATTTATTTTATGTTATGTTATTTCATTTTATTATTCCGTTATTTTATTTATTTTTATTCTATTTTATTCTATTCTATTTTATCATTTTATTTTATTACTGTATGTCATTTCATTTTATTATTTTATGTAGTTATTTTATTTACTTATTTTATCCTATTCTATTATTTTATTATTTTATTTTATTTTATTTTATCATTTTATTATTTATTGTATTGTATTGTATTGTATTGTATTTATTTTACGTTATTTCATTTTATTATTCCGTTATTTTATTTATTTTTATTCTATTTTATTCTATTCTATTCTATCATTTTATTTTATGATTGTATGTTATTTTTTTATTATTTTATCATTTTATTTTATTATTTTAAGTTATTTTATTTATTTTACGTTACGTGATTTTATTATTGTAAGTTATTTTATTTTATTATTCTGTTATTTTATTTATTGTTATTCTATTTTATTTTGTGTTACTTTATGTTATTTTGTTATTTTCTCATTTTACGTATTTTGTTATTTCACGTTATTTTGTTATGTTATTTACTTTATGTTATTTTATTTAGTTATTTTGTTATTTTATTCTATTTTATTTTATTATTTTATGTTATGTTATGTTATGTTATTTTGTTATTTAATGTTGTTTTATTTTATTTTAGTATTTTGTTACGTTATTTTATTTGTTCTGTTATTTTATTTTATTATTTTTATGTTATTTTATTTTATTTACTTTATTTTATGTTATTCTGTTTCGTTTATTTTTTGTTATTTTGTTATTTTATGCTATTTTATGTTATTTCGTTTGTTTTATTATTTTATTATTTTACGTTATTCTATTCTATTCTATTTTATTCTATTTATTCATTTTATTATTTTGTGTTATTATTTTACGTTATTTTACGTTACTTTATTGTATTCTATTTTATTCTATTTATTTATTTTATTATTTTAGATTATTTTATTCTATTCTATTTCATTCTATTTTATTCATTTTATTGTTTTATTTTATTATTTTACGTTATTTTACGTTATTTTATTCTCTTCTATTTTATCTTATTTATTTTTTAATTTTATTTTAATTTTATTAATTTATCTTATTCTGTTTTATCTTCTTTGATTTTATTATTTATTCTGTTTTATCTTTTTAAGTATTTTATTATTTTAGGTTATGTTCTCTATTTTATTTTATTATTTTACTTATTTTATTATTTTATTTTATCCCGTGCGCCCTCCCCTCCCCGTGCGCCCTGGGACCCCTGCGGGCGCGGGGCGCGGGCCGGGTCCCCCTCCGGCTCCTCCGGTTCCGGGTCCGGGGCTCCGGGCGCGGGATCCGCGGGGAGAACCGGGCGGAAGCGGCGGGCACGGGGCGGGGCCGCGCGTCCCGGGGGCTCTGGGGCGGGTTATTTATTTTATTTTATTTTATTTTATTTATTTTATTTTATTTATTTTATTGTATTATTTTATCTCATTATTTTATTATTTTATGTTATGTCATGTTATTTTATTTTATTTTACTTTATTATTTTTCTTTATTTTATTATTTTGTTATTTTATTCTATTCCATTTTATTCTTTTATTTTATGTTATATTTACTTTATTCTATTCTATTCTATTTTATTCTTTTATTTTATGTTATATTTACTTTATTCTATTTTATTATTTTATTTTATGTTATATTTACTTTATTCTATTCTATTATTTTATTTTATGTTATATTTACTTTATTCTATTCTATTCTATTTTATTCTTTTATTTTATGTTATATTTACTTTATTCTATTCTATTCTATTATTTTATTTTATGTTATATTTACTTTATTCTATTCTATTCTATTATTTTATTTTATGTTATATTTACTTTATTTTATTCTATTCTATTCTAGTATTTTATTTTATGTTATATTTACTTTATTCTATTCTATTCTATTTTATTAATTTTATTATTTTATTTTGTTATGTGATGGTATTATTTTATCTTATTATTTTATTACTTTATGTTCTGTTATTTTATGGTATGTTATTTTATTTATTTTACTTTATCATTTTATTTTATCATTTTGTTATTTCATTCATCTTATTATTTCATTTTATGTTATTTTATGTTATTTATTTTGTTCTATTCTATTTTGTTTTATTATTTTATTTTATTATTTTATGTTCTTTTATTTATTTTGTTTTATTTTATTTCATTTTATTTATTTTATGTTATTTTATTTTATTTACTTTATTTTATTTTATTCTGGGATGATCCCCACGCCCCCTGGTCACCCTCTGATCCCCCATGATTCCCTCTGATCTCTCCCTGGTCCCCCCTGGTCCCCCCTGACCGCCCCCTGACAGCCGCCTGGTCCCCCCCGGGCGCCCCAGAGCGGGGTTCCCTCCGAGTTCTCCATCCTGGGCGCGCGCTGGGGGCAGGGACCCTTATTTTATGTTATTATTTTATTTATTCATTTTATTTTATGTTCCTTCATTTATTTTGTTTTGTTTTATTATTTTATGTAATGTTATCTTATTTATTTTATGTTATGTTGTTTTATTATTTTATGTTATTTTATATAATTTTGTTATTGTATTTTATTATTTTATTTTATTTATTTCATATTGTTATTTTATGTTGTTATTTTGTTATTTTATGATATTTTATTTATTTTATGTTATTTTATTTATTTTGTTATTTTATGTTATTTTATGTTATTTTATTTATTTTATTTTATGTTATGTTGTTTTATTATTTTATGTTATTTCATATAATTTTGTTATTGTATTTTATTTATTTTATTATTTTGTTATTTTATTTTATGTTATTTTATTTATTTTATTTTGTTATTTTATATTATTTTATTTTCCTATTTTATTTTGTTATTTTGTTATTTTATTTATCTTATTTATTTTATTTTATGTTATGTTATTTTATTTATAAAAAAATATATCTTATTGATTTTTCACAGAGAGGAAGGGAGAGGGATAGAGAGTTTGAAACATCCATGAGAGAGAAACACCCATCAGCTGCCTCCTGCGCGCCCCCCACTGGGGATGTGCCCTCAGCCACCAAGGTCCATGCCCTTGACCGGGAATCGAACCCGGGACCCTTCAGTCCGCAGGCCTGAGCTCTACCCACTGAGCCACACCGGTTTCAGCTGATTTCTCATTTTTTATTTTTATTTTTTAACAGACACTGGGGGTTGGGGGATTGGCTGGGAGGAGGGAGCAGGAAGTTCAGAACCGGTTTCTGGGTGTGGTGTTCTGGTCCCGGCTGCCTGCCTGCCTGCCTGCCTGGCCCCACCCGTGTCCTCCCCTCCCTCCCCTCCCCTCCTGGGTGCTCATAAAACGAAATAAACGGAATAAAATAAGAAGATAAAACGACATAAAACAAAATGACATAAATTAATAAAATATATAAAATAACAAAATCACATAAAATAGCATAAAATGATAACATAACATACAACAAAATAAATGAAAGGAACATAAAATAACAAAATAAAGTGAATAAAATAAGATAAAATGACATAAAAATAAAATAACATAAAATAAAATAACATAAATTAATAAAATATATAAAATAACAAAATCACATAAAATAACATAAAACAAAATAAATAAATGAAAGGAACATAAAATAAAATAAAATAAATAAAATAAGATAAATAACATAAAAAATAAAATGACATAAAACAAAATAACATAAATTAATAAAATATATAAAATAACAAAATCACATAAAATAGCATAAAATGATAACATAACATACAACAAAATAAATGAAAGGAACATAAAATAACAAAATAAAATAAGATAAGATGAAATAATAACATATAAAATAAAATAAATAACATAAAATAAAATAAAATAACAAAATCACATAAAATAGCATAAAATGATAACATAAAACAAAATAAAGTAAATGAATGGAACATAAAATAACAAAATAAAGTGAATAAAATAAGATAAAATGACATAAAAATAAAATAACATAAACTAAAATAATAAAATAAATAAAATAACAAAACTACTTAAAATAGCATAAAATGATAACGTAACATAAAACAAAATAAATGAAAGGAGCATAAAATAACAAAATGAAATAAATCAAATAAGATAAGATGAAATAATAACATAAAATATAAAATAACATAAAATAACATAAATTAATAAAATAAATAAAATAACAAAATTACATAAAATAGCATAAAATGATAACATAACATAAACCAAAAGAAAGTAAACGAAAGGAACATAAAATAACAAAATAAAGTAAATAAAATAAGATAAAATGACATAACAAATAAGATAACATAAAATAAATAAAATAACATAAAATAATAAAATAAAATAACAAAATCACATAAAAATAGCATAAAGTGATAACGTACAACAAAAGAAAGTAAATGAAAGGAACCTAAAATAACAAAATAAAGTGAATAAAATGACGTAAAAAATAAAATAACATAAAATAAAATAAATAAATAAATAAATAAAATAACATAAAAAGTAAAATAACAC
>CM072941.1:102347794-102355294 GCA_036971965.1 Nyctalus aviator | reverse complement strand
CCTTGATTGGGAATCGAACCCGGGACCCTTTAGTCTGCAGGCCGGTGCTCTATCCACTGAGCCGTATTAGCCAGGGCTGGAAAATATCTTTTTTTTTTTTTTGAAAAAAAAATTGTTTTATTAATTATTATTATTATTTTTTTTTACAGAGAAGAAGGGAGAGAGGGATAGAGCGTGAGAAGCAGAGACGAGAGAGAAACAACCATCAGCTGCCTCCTGCACGCTCGCGGGACTGTGCCCAGAACCAAGGTACGTGACTTTGACCGAAATCGAACAGGGGGACCCTTCTGTCTGCAGTCCGATGCTCTATCCGCTGAGCCACACCGGTTAGGGCTGGAAAAACATCTTTTAAAAAAATGAATATATTTGTGTTGATTTCAGAGAGGAAGGGAGAGGGAGAGAGAGAGAGAGAGAAACATCCGTGAGGAGAGAGAATCATGGGCCGGCTGCCTCCTGCACGCCCCCTACTGGTTGGGGATGGAGCCCACAACCCGGGCCTGTGCTCTTGATCGGGAATCGAACCCCGGACCCTTCAGCCCACAGGCCGATGCTCCATCCGTGGAGTCCAGCCGGCGGGAGGCCTCCATTCGCCGTGGCCAGACGTTGTTTACGTTTTTAAACATTTGTGCTCCTCTGCGTTGGCCGGTGAACCCAGGGCGGCCCTTTTCCTGTGGAGAGATGTCACGGGTTGTCTGGCCTCGGGCGGAATCCCGGCACGCACATCCGCAGGCGGGCGACACCTAGATCTTCATCTTCAAGGCCTGCGGTGAGCCGAGACGCAGGCCACAGGCGAACGCATCTGACCCTCTTGTGGGTGCCTACTGGCGTCTGGTGCCACGGGAACATAGGCTGCAGACCTACGAGCCTGGTGAGTTGGCTCCCTCTTCCTGTCTTTCTTCCTTAACCTTCTTGGGGGCCAGGACTGACCCCGAAATTCAAACAAAAATATCTGCAGGAGCCGTAGGTACCTACATCTGGCCATCTGTAGGTACCTACCGGTGACCTGGCCACGGGAACAAAGGCTGCAGACCTCCAAGCCTGGTGAGTTGGCTCCCTCTTCCTGTCTTTCTTCCTTAACCTTCTTGGGGGCCAGGACTGACCCAGAGATTCAAACAAAAATATCTGCAGGAGCCGTAGGTACTACATCTGGCCATCTGTAGGCACCTACCGGTGACCTGGCCACGGGAACATAGGCTGCAGACCTCCAAGCCTGGTGAGTTGGCTCCCTCTTCCTGTCTTTCTTCCTTAACCTTCTTGGGGGCCAGGACTGACCCCGAAATTCAAACAAAAATATCTGCAGGAGCCGTAGGTACTACATCTGGCCATCTGTAGGTACCTACTGGTGGCCTGGCCACGGGAACATAGGCTGCAGACCTACAAGCCTAGTGAGTTGGCTCCCTCTTCCTGTCTTTCTTCCTTAACCTTCTTGAGCCAGGACTGACCCTGAGATTCAAACAAAAATATCTGCAGGAGCCGTAGGTACTACATCTGGCCATCTGTAGGTACCTACTGGTGGCCTGGCCACGGGAACATAGGCTGCAGACCTCTGAGCCTGGTGAGTTGGCTCCCTCTTCCTGTCTTTCTTCCTTAACCTTCTTGGGGGCCAGGACTGACCCCGAAATTCAAACAAAAATATCTGCAGGAGCCGTAGGTACCTACATCTGGCCATCTGTAGGTACCTACCGGTGACCTGGCCACGGGAACAAAGGCTGCAGACCTCCAAGCCTGGTGAGTTGGCTCCCTCTTCCTGTCTTTCTTCCTTAACCTTCTTGGGGGCCAGGACTGACCCAGAGATTCAAACAAAAATATCTGCAGGAGCCGTAGGTACTACATCTGGCCATCTGTAGGCACCTACCGGTGACCTGGCCACGGGAACATAGGCTGCAGACCTCCAAGCCTGGTGAGTTGGCTCCCTCTTCCTGTCTTTCTTCCTTAACCTTCATGGCCAGGACTGACCCAGAAACTCAAACAAAAATATCTGCAGGAGCTGTAGGTACCTACATCTGGCCATCTGTAGGTACCTACCGGTGACCTGGCCACGGGAACATAGGCTGCAGACCTCCAAGCCTGGTGGGTCGACTGCCTCTTCCTCTCATTATTTTTTAACTTTCTTGGCCAGGACTGACCCCGAAATTCAAACAAAAATATCTGCAGGAGCCGTAGGTACCTACATCTGGCCATCTGTAGGTACCTACCGGTGACCTGGCCACGGGAACATAGGCTGCAGACCTCCGAGCCTGGTGAGTTGGCTCCCTCTTCCTGTCTTTCTTCCTTAACCTTCTTGGGGGCCAGGACTGACCCTGAGATTCAAACAAAAATATCTGCAGGAGCTGTAGGTACCTACATCTGGCCATCTGTAGGTACCTACCGGTGACCTGGCCACAGGAACATAGGCTGCAGACCTCCGAGCCTGGTGAGTTGGCTCCCTCTTCCTGTCTTTCTTCCTTAACCTTCTTGGGGGCCAGGACTGACCCTGAGATTCAAACAAAAATATCTGCAGGAGCCGTAGGTACCTACATCTGGCCATCTGTAGGTACCTACCGGTGACCTGGCCACGGGAAAATCTGCTCAAGGTCTACAAGCCTTGTAGTCGCCTGTCTCTTTCTGTCTTTCTTCCTTAACCTTCTTGGGGGGCCAGGACCCCAAGATTCAAACAAATCTATTTTCAGGAACGACCTGAAAAAAAAACCAAAAACCACACACACACACACCACAGGATGGGAAACTCTGCCCTCGGGGGCCACGTGGTCACCACGGAGAAGAACGGTGTTGTCCAGCTGAAGGGCCTGGGGCTGAGCGAGTTCCCCCGGGATCTACAGAAGCTGTCAGGGTGCCTGCGGGGCCTGGACCTGTCCGACAATCAGATCGAGCGCGTCCCTCCGGCCGCGATAAGGATGTTCGCGCAGCTGACCGGCCTCCGGTTGGACGGCAACCGGCTCATGTGCCTTCCAGACGAGCTGTGTTCGCTGAGCAGGCTGGGGAGCTTGAGCGTCAACGGCAACCTCCTGGGAGAGCTGCCCTCCGCCTTCGCCCGGCTGTCCGCCCTCAGGACCCTGGACCTGTCGGGGAACCGGCTGAGGGCCCTGCCGCCCCAGCTGTGTGGCCTCCCGCGCCTCGAGGTGGCCGATCTGTCCCGCAACCAGATCCGGGAGGTCCCTGACTACGTGGCGGCCATGCAGATGGTGGAGCTGAACCTCAACCAGAACTGGATCGCCCAGATCTCGCCCCGGGTGGCCCGCTGTCCGCGCCTCCGGGTCCTGCGGCTGGAGAGGAACTGGCTGGAGCTGGCCACGCTGCCCCCCGGCCTCCTCCGGGACTCCCGGCTCTGCCTGCTGGCCCTGGAGGGGAACCTCTTTGACGTGGACGAGCTCAAGAAGATGGACGGCTACGACGGGTACCTGGCCAGGTCTGAGGCCGTCCGGGGGGACATTGCTCTGATGCGGCCTCTATTGCTCTGATGCGGCCTCTATTGATCCGATGTGGTCTCTATTGATCCGATGTGGTCTCTATTGATCCGATGTGGTCTCTATTGCTCCGATGCGGTCTCTATGGCTCCAATGTGGTCTCTATGGCTCCGATGTGGTCTCTATTGATCCGATGTGGTCTCTATTGCTCCGATGCGGTCTCTATGGCTCCAATGTGGTCTCTATTGATCCGACGCGGCCTCTATTGCTCCGGTGCGGCCTCTATCGCTCTGATGCGGCCTCTATTGCTCTGATGCGGCCTCTATTGCTCTGATGCAGTCTCTATGGCTCCGATGCCGTCTCGATTGCTCCGATGTGGTCTCTATTGATCCGACGTGGCCTCTATTGCTCTGATGCCGTCTCTATGGCTCTGATGCGGCCTCTATCACTCTGATGCGGCCTCTATTGCTCCGATGTGGCCTCTATGGCTCTGATGCGGCCTCTATGGCTCTAATGCGGCCTCTATTGCTCTAATGCGGTCTCTATTGCTCTGATGCGGCCTCTATTGCTCTAATGCGGTCTCTATTGCTCTGATGCGGCCTCTATCGCTCTGATGCGGCCTCTATTGCTCTGATGCGGCCTCTATTGATCCGATGTGGTCTCTATTGATCCGATGCGGTCTCTATTGCTCTGATGCGGCCTCTATTGATCCGATGTGGTCTCTATTGATCCGATGCGGTCTCTATTGCTTTGATGCGGCCTCTATTGATCCGATGTGGTCTCTATTGATCCGATGCGGTCTCTATTGCTCTGATGCGGCCTCTATTGATCCGATGTGGTCTCTATTGATCCGATGCGGTCTCTATTGCTCTGATGCGGCCTCTATTGATCCGATGTGGTCTCTATTGATCCGATGCGGTCTCTATTGCTCTGATGCGGCCTCTATTGATCCGATGTGGTCTCTATTGATCCGATGCGGTCTCTATTGCTCTGATGCGGCCTCTATCGCTCTGATGCGGCCTCTATTGCTCCGATGCGGTCTCTATTGCTCTGATGCGGCCTCTATTGCTCTGATGCGGTCTCTATTGCTCTGATGCGGCCTCTATTGCTCTGATGCGGCCTCTCTGGCTCTGATGCGGCCTCTATTGCTCCGATGCGGCCTCTATTGCTCCGATTCGGTCTCTATGGCTCTGATTCGGCCTCTATTGCTCCGATGTGGCCTCTATGGCTCCGATGCGGCCTCTATTGCTCCGATGCGGCCTCTATTGCTCTGATGCGGCCTCTATTGCTCTGATGCGGCCTCTATAGCTCTGACGCGGCCTCTATAGCTCTGATGCGGCCTCTATTGCCCGATGCGGTCTCTATGGCTCTGATGCGGCCTCTATTGCTCTGATGCGGCCTCTATTGCTCTGATGCGGCCTCTATTGATCCGATGTGGTCTCTATTGATCCGATGCGGTCTCTATTGCTCTGATGCGGCCTCTATTGATCCGATGTGGTCTCTATTGATCCGATGCGGTCTCTATTGCTCTGATGCGGCCTCTATTGATCCGATGTGGTCTCTATTGATCCGATGCGGTCTCTATTGCTCTGATGCGGCCTCTATTGATCCGATGTGGTCTCTATTGATCCGATGCGGTCTCTATTGCTCTGATGCGGCCTCTATCGCTCTGATGCGGCCTCTATTGCTCCGATGCGGTCTCTATTGCTCTGATGCGGCCTCTATTGCTCTGATGCGGTCTCTATTGCTCTGATGCGGCCTCTATTGCTCTGATGCGGCCTCTCTGGCTCTGATGCGGCCTCTATTGCTCCGATGCGGCCTCTATTGCTCCGATTCGGTCTCTATGGCTCTGATTCGGCCTCTATTGCTCCGATGTGGCCTCTATGGCTCCGATGCGGCCTCTATTGCTCCGATGCGGCCTCTATTGCTCTGATGCGGCCTCTATTGCTCTGATGCGGCCTCTATAGCTCTGACGCGGCCTCTATAGCTCTGATGCGGCCTCTATTGCCCGATGCGGTCTCTATGGCTCTGATGCGGCCTCTATTGCTCTGATGCGGCCTCTATTGCTCTAATGCGGCCTCTATTGCTCTAATGCGGCCTCTCTGGCTCTGATGCGGCCTCTATTGCTCTGATGCGGCCTCTATTGCTCTGATGCGGCCTCTATTGCTCTGATGCGGCCTCTATTGCTCCGATTCGGTCTCTATGGCTCTGATTCGGCCTCTATTGCTCCGATGTGGCCTCTATGGCTCCGATGCGGCCTCTATTGCTCCGATGCGGCCTCTATTGCTCTGATGCGGCCTCTATTGCTCCGATGCGGCCTCTATTGCTCCAATGCGGCCTCTATCGCTCTGATGCGGCCTCTATTGCTCCAATGCGGCCTCTATTGCTCTGATGCGGCCTCTATTGCTCCGATGCGGCCTCTATTGCTCCAATGCGGCCTCTATTGCTCTGATGCAGCCTCTATTGCTGTGATGCCGTCTCTATGGCTCTGATGTGGCCTCTATTGCTCTGATGCGGCCTCTCTGGCTCTGATGCAGCTTCTATCGCTCTATCGCTCTGATGCGGCCTCTATGGCTCTCATGCGGCCTCTATTGCTCTGATGCCGTCTCTATTGCTCCAATGTGGTCTCTATTGCTCTGATGCTGTCTCTATGGTTGCGGGCGAGCCTCCTGGGATGTGGGTTTGGGACTTCTGGCCAGCTGGCCAGAGCGAAAGCTTCCTGTCCGCAGGAAGGAGTTAATACGGAAGGAGATTGTATGTTTCTTTTCTGTTTTTTTTTTTTTTTTAATTATACACGGCTGAAACTGGTATAGCTCAGTGGATAGAGTGTCGGCCTGCGGACTGGAGGGTCCTGGGTTCGATTCCCCGGTCAAGGGCATGGACCTTGGTGGCGGGCACATCCCCAGTGGGGGGCGTGCTGGAGGCAGCTGATGGATGTTTGTTTCTCATGGATGTTTCTAGCTTTCTGTCCCTCTCTCTTCCCCTCTGTAAAAAATCAATAAAATATATTTAAAATATATATACATACACGGAGTGGCCAGATGAGGATGATCTCTGAACGCACCATCATCTGGCCATGCAATGTCTATTCCTCTAGAATAAAAGGCTCATATGCAAATGGTCCCTCGACCGGGAGTTCGACCAGCAGGCAGGCCAGCCAACTGTCCATGTCCCCTCCCCCTGGCCAGGCTGGCCGGACCTCACCCATGCACGAATTCATGTACTGGTATAGATAGATATGGATATAGATATAGATATAGATATGGATACAGATACAGATATAGATATAGATATAGATATAGATATAGATATAGATATAGATATAGATCTATACACTGAGTGGCCAGATGAGGATGATCTCTGAACATGTAATCATCTGGCTACTCCATGTAGATTCTATAGGATAAAAGGCTAACATGCAAATTGTCCCTTTGACCAGGAGTTCGATCAGCAGGCCGGCCGGCCGACCGCCCATGTGCCCTCCCCCTGGCCAGGCTGGCAGGACCCCACCTGTGCATGGATTCATGCACCGGGCCTCTAATACACACACACACACACACACACACACACACACACACACTGAGTGGCCAGGTTATTATGCGTTCAGAGATCATTATCATCTGGCCATTCAGGGTATGTTTTATTGATTTCTGAGAGGGAGAGAGAGAGAGAGAAAGAGAAACATCCACGATGAGAGAGAATCAGGGACCGGCTGCCTCCTGCACGCCCCCTACTGGAGATGGAGCAGGAATCCCGGGCATGTGCCCGGGAATCGAACCCGGGACCCTTCAGTCTGCATGTTGATGCTGTATCCAGGGAGTCCAACAGCCAGGGATGGACATTGTATTTCATTGTCTCTCTCTCCTTCCCAGAGCTAGTTTTTTTTTTCTTTCACTTTTTCATAATTCCATGACCCATCAAGAAGCGATGACACAAGGAAAACAACCTATATCCATATATTCATATACAAAAAGTAATACATGAACATTCATAGCAGTATTATTTATAAAAAGTGGAGACAATCCAAATGTCCATCAACTGATAAATGGAAAATAAAATGTTTAGCCATACAATAAAATACTATTTGGTAATAAAA
>CM072941.1:102322794-102342794 GCA_036971965.1 Nyctalus aviator | reverse complement strand
GTCTAATGTCAGATAACACGTCATCTCCTCGATCATATCACCACCTTGGGCGTCAGCAAACACAGGAAGACTCAAAACAAAACAAAACAAAAAATCAAAACAAAACAGGAAACAAATGAGCCTGTGTCCCAGGAAGGTGTGGATAGCTAAGTGTTTTTTTTTTTTCTTTTTAATGTATTGATTATATTTATTCGTTTATTTTTTTATATTTTATTGATTTTTTTTTTTTTTTTTACAGAGAGGAAGGGAGAGGGAGAGAGAGAGTTAGAAACATCGATGAGAGAGAGAGTCATCGATCAGCTGCCTCCTGGATACCGCCCACCGGGGATGTGCCCGCAGCCACCAAGGTCCATGCCCTTGACGGGAATCGAACCCGGGACCCTTCCGTCTGCAGGCCGGCGCTCTACCCACTGAGCCACACCGGTTTCAGCTACACTGTTTTTATTTTTAAAAAATATATATAAAAACGTTTTATTTATAGAATTATATTCATTCGAGGTATTGCGTTGTTTTAGTCTATGTTACGCATTCTGTTTTAGTTACTTAATTTTATGGTGTTATTTTTTTTTGCTAATGGAATTTCTTGTGTTATTCTATTCTATTCTATTCTATGATCTCGTTTATACGATTTCATTTTATTAATTGAATGTATGGTGTTCTTGTAGTTCATGCAATTTTATTGAATGGTTTCATCTAATAGATAGAAACATCCAGGAGGAGAGAGAATCATGGACCGGCTGCCTACTGCACGCCCTCCTCCTGGGCATGGAGCCCACAACCCTGGGCACGGGCCCTTGACCGGGAATCGAACCCGGGACCCTTCAGTCCGCAGGCCGATGCTCTATCCACTGAGCCACACTGGCCAGGAACTTTTTATTTAATATAAATGGGATCCCTGAGCCCTAGCTGGTGTGGCTCAGTGGATAGAGCTTGGCATAAAGAGATATATTACGTCTCTCTCTCTCTTTCTCTCTCTTTCTCTCTCTCTCTGTCTCTTTCTCTCTCCCTCTTTCTCTCTTCCTTCCACCCTCTCTAAAAATCAGTGGGGGAAATTTTGCCCAGTGAGGGGGGGGAAAAAGGGAGTTTTCTGTTTTGGTTAATTATTTTTTAAAAAAATAATTAATAAAAAAATGACTTAAAAACACGAGAAAAAAAATAATTTTTTAAAAAAAGAAATTCCAGTCTTGCTTCCTAGATCTGTTATGTCACGCCGTGGCACAACCCGGCCACTAGATGGCGACATAACACCAGTGGTTTTGGATTTCACGCAGATGGATGGTTTTTTGCACAAATAAGACTCTTTTTTATTTTCCTCTCATGCGCCCCGATTTGAAGTTGACCCAGCAGGCACCTGGCTGGTGCAATCCAGCTTTATTTATTTATTTATTTATTTTTTAAAATATATATATTTTATTGATTATTTTACAGAGAGGAAGGGAGAGGGATAGAGAGTCAGAAAGATGAATGAGAGAGAAACACCCATCAGCTGCCTCCCGCACGCCCCCCACTGGGGATGTGCCCGCAGCCACCAAGGTCCATGCCCTTGACCGGGAATCGAACCCGGGACCCTTCCGTCCGCAGGCCGGCGCTCTAGCCACACTAGTTAGGGCAGCAAACCAGCTTTTGAATATTATTCCTTGCGTCCTAGCTCTGCAGCTGTGCTGAATATATGAGACTGTGAGGATGAAACATGCTTTTGTTTTTGTTTGTTTGTTTTTCTAAAAGTCTGTGAGAATTAACCCGGTGTGCAGTTTCCTTTAAAAGAAAGAAAGAAAGAAAGAAAGAAAGAAAGAAAGAAAGAAAGAAAGAAAGAAAGAAAGAAAGAAAGAAAGAAAGAAAGAAAGAAAGAAAGAAAGAAGAAAGAAAGAAGAAAGAAAGAAAGAAAGAAAGAAAGAAAGAAAGAAAGAAAGAAAGAAAGAAGAAAGAAAGAAAAGAAAAGAAAAGAAAGAAAAAAGGAATTTAAAAATGGATCTGCCTGTCAAAACCGGTGTGGCTCAGTGGATAGAGCGTCGGCCTGCGGACGGAAGGGTCCCGGGTTCGATTCCCGGTCAAGGGCATGGACCTTGGTGGCTGAGGGCACATCCCCAGTGGGGGGCGTGCAGGAGGCAGCTGGTCCATGATTCTCTCTCCTCATGGATGTTTCTCTCTCTCTCTTCTCTCTCTCTCTCACTCTCTTCCTCTCTCTTCCTCTCTCTCTCTCTCTTCCTCTCTTTCTTTCACTCTATCTCTCTCTTCCTCTCTCTCACTCTATCTCTCACTCTCTCTCTCTCTCTCTCTCTCTTCCTCTCTCTCTCTCTCGTCTCTCTCTCTCTCTTTCTCTCTCTCTCTATCTCTTTTTCTCTCTCTCTCTCTTACTCTCTCTGTCCCTGTCTCTCTCTCCCTCTCTCTCTCTCCCTCTCTCTCTCTTCCTCTCTCTCTCTTCCTCTCTTTCTCTCACTCTATCTCATTCTCTCTCTCTCTCCCTCTCTCTCTCTCTCCGTCTCTCTCACTCTATCTCTCTCTCTCTCTTCCTCTCTCTCTTTCTCTCTCTCTCTCTCTCTCTCTCTTCCTCTATCTCTCTCTCCTCTCTCTCTCTCTCTCTCTCTCTCTCTCTCTCTCTCTCTCTCTCTCTCTCTCCCCCCCCTCTCTTCCTCTGTTTCTCTCACTCTATCTATCTTTCTCTCTCTCCTCTCTCTCTCTCTCTCTCTCTCTCTCTCTCTCTCTCCCTCTCTCTCTTCCTCTCTCTCTCCCTCTCTCTCTCTCTCTTCCTCCGTTTCTCTCCCTCTCTCCCTCTCCCTTCCTCTCTGTGTAAAAAAAAAAAAAAAAAAAAAAAAAAAATCACTAAAAATACATTTTAGAAAAAAAGGATCCCATGCCGCCCGCCCGCTGTACGTGGAATATTATTCTTTATAAATTCTGAGCGAGAGAGACAATGCCAAGGACACGGAGAACGGGGGACAATCTGCCCTCCCGGCGCAGGCGGGACGCTGCTTTCCAAACATCGCAAAGGTCATCGCTGACACTGTCCAACGGGAAATGCACGTTTTTTTATAAAAAAAAAAAAAAATTGTGTCTCGGGCGGCAGCGCTGACATCTCTGATTTGGAGGAAAAAGGATATAAAAAGCCTTTCAGATGCTTGAGTCTTGAAAAATCACTCTCCCTCCTCCTCCTCTCCCCTCCTCCTTCCTCCTCCTCTCTCTGCAGCCTCTCACGGAGGCTGATCTGATAGGGGCGCCCTTGTGTGTCTTTAGAAGCAAACGTGTATTTTATTTTGTGTGGTTTTTTTTTTCTTTCTTTTATTTATAATTTTCACTTTATTTTAGGATATTACAATTTTATTTATTTTATTATTCTTTACTTATTTTATCAATGTATTGTATTGTATTGAATTTTATCGTATTGTATTTTAGTTTGGTTTATTAGTTTATTTTATTATTTTATTTTATTGTATTTTAGTTTAGTTTATTATTTTATTTTATTATTTTATTTTATTGTATTTTAGTTTATTGTATTAGTTTATTTTATCACAGTATTGTATTGTATTGTATTATTTTATTTATTGTGTTATTTTATCGTATTTTATTTATTTATTTTATTTTATTCGAAACTCTATTTTTTAAAATATATTTTGTTGATTTTTTTTTTTTACAGAGAGGAAGAGAGAGGGGTAGAGAGTCAGAAACATCGATGGTGAGAGAGAAACATCCATCCGCTGCCTCCTGCACGCCCCCCACCGGGGATGTGCCCGCAGCCACCAAGGCCCATGCCCTTGACTGGGAATCGAACCCGGGACCCTTCGGTCCGCAGGCCGACGCTCTACCCACTGAGCCACACTGGCCTGGGCTATATAGCTTGCTGCTGGGGTCCGGCCGATGGGGACTGAGCGAGACGGGCCGGACACGCCCTGGATCCCTCCCTCGGTCCCTCCCCGGCCGGCCCACCTCCCCGGCCCTCCCCGGCCCCGATCCTGCCCCGGTGGGGCCCCTCCGCCTGGCCTGCGCCCTCTCGCCATCCGGGACCCCTTGGGGGATGTGGGAGAGCCGGTTTCAGCCAAATGATGGAGTGACCAGTCGCTATGACGTGCACTGACCACCAGGGGCAGACAGTCGACCGGCCAACCGGTTGCTATGACGTACACTGACCACCAGGGGGAGACAGCCGACCGGCCGACCAGTCGCTATGACGTGCGCTGACCACCAGGGGGCAGACCGCCGACTGGCCGAGCAGTTGCTATGACGTGCACTGACCACAAGGGGGCAGACCGCCGACCGGCCGACCGGTCGCTATGACGTACACTGACCACCAGGGTTGGACAGCCAACTGGCCGACCGGTTGCTATGATGCGCACTGACCACCAGGGGGCAGACAGTTGACCGGCCGACTGGTTGCTATGACGTACACTGACCACCAGGGGGTGGACAGCCAATCGGCCAACCGGTCGCTATGACGCGCACTGACCACCAGGGGGCAGAACGCCGACCGGCCGACCGCTTGCTATGACGTACACTGACCACCAGGGGGTGGACAGCCGACCGGCCGACCGCTCGCTATGACGCGCACTGACCACCAGGGGGCAGACGCTCCGACCAGCAGGCCAGCTTGCTGCTGGGGTCCGGCCGATCGGGACTGAGCGAGACGGGCCGGACACGCCCTGGAGCCCCCCCTCGGTCCCTCCCCGGCCCCGATCCTGCCCCAGGGGGGACCCCTCGGCCCGGCCTGCGCCCTCTCGCCATCCGGGACCCCTCGGGGGACGTCGGAGAGCCGGTTTCGGCCCCGATCCCCCTGCAGGCCGGGCCGGGGGACCCCAACACGGGTGCACGAATTCATGCACCGGGCCTCTCGCAAAAATAAAAACAAAAAATGAAAAAATTGCAGAATTTCAAAATAGCCCAAGACATTCACCCCCCCCCACCCCCCCCAGCGTCTGAGCTGTGGACACGGGAGCAGAGCGGAGGGAGGCTTCCTGTGAGATCCTGGGGAAAAGGTCAGAGCAGACAGCTGTGGGCGGAAAGCAATTTGCATAGCTAATGGGGCGTGAAATGACGGTTTTTCTCTCCGTCTCCGGCTTCCTGATTGCCTGGGGGGGGGGGATGGGGTTCCTGGGGTGGCCAGGCGGGGGCGGGAGCGGGGGCGTGGGGGGGGACACTCCGAGTCCCAGAGGCGTGGGCGTAGATCTGTAGATGGATTTGTCTGTCTATCTATCTATCTATCTGTCTATCTATCTATATCTATCTATCATTTATGTATGTATGTATGTATGCACGTATCTATCTATTTATCTACCTATCATCTATGTATCTATGTATGAATGTATCTATCTATCTATCATCTATGTATGTGTGTATGTGTGTATTTATTTATCATGCATGTATGTATCTATCATCTATGTATGTATGTATGTATGTATGTATGTATTTATCATCTATGTATGTATGCATGTATCTATTTATCTATCTTCTATGTGTGTATGTATGTATGTATGTATGCATCTATCTATCTATCTATCTATCTGTCTATCTATCTATATCTATCTATCATTTATGTATGTATGTATGTATGTATGCACGTATCTATCATCTATCTATTTATCTACCTATCATCTATATATCTATGTATAAATGTATCTATCATCTATGTATGTATGTATCTATTTATCATCTATGTATGTATGCATGTATCTATTTATCTATCTATCTTCTATGTGTGTATGTATGTATGTATGTATCTATCTATCTATCTATCTTTTACCGGTATGTATGTATGCATCTATCTATCTATCTATCTGTCTGTCTATCTATCTATATCTATCTATCATTTATGTATGTATGTATGTATGTATGCATGTATCTATCATCTATCTATTTATCTACCTATCATCTATATATCTATGTATAAATGTATCTATCTATCATCTATGTATGTATGTATCTATTTATCATCTATGTATGTATGTATGCATGTATCTATTTATCTATCTATCTTCTATGTGTGTATGTATGCATGCATGTATCTATCTATCTATGTATCGTGTATGTATGTATGTATGTATGCACACATCTATCTGTCTATTTATCTACCTATCATCTATATATCTATGTATGAATATATCTATCTATCTATCATCTATGCATGTGCGTATCTAACTATCATGCATGCATGCATGCATGTATCTATCTATCATCCATGTATGTATGTATCTATTTATCATGTATGTATGTATGTATGCGTGTATCTATTTATCTATCTATCTTCTATGTGTGTATGTATGTATGCACGTATCTACCTATCTATTTACTTACCTATCATCTATATGTCTATGTATGAATGTATCTATCTATCTATCATCTATGTATGTGTGTATCTACTTATCTATCATGCATGTATGTATGTATCTATTTACCTATCATCTATGTATGTATGTATCTATCTATCATCTATCTATGTATGTATCTATCTATTTAACATCTATGTATGTATGTATGCATGTATCTATTTACCTATCTATCTTCTATATGTGTACGTATGTATGCATGTATCTATCATTTATGTATGTATGTATGTATGCACATATCTATCTATTTATCTACCTATCATCTATATATCTATGCATGAATGTATCTATCATCTTTGTATGTGGTATGTATCTATTTATCTATTTATCTATCATGCATGTATGTATGTATCTATTTATCTATCATCCACGTATGTATGTATCTATCTATTTATCATCTATGTAGCTATGTATGCATGTATCTATCTATCTTCTATGTATGTATGTATGTATGCACGTATCTATCTATTTATCTACCTATCATCTATGTATCTATGTGTGTATGTATGTATCTATCATCTATCATCTGTCTATATCTTTTTAACTATTCGTCTATTCATCTATCTATATCTGTCATCTATATCTTTCTTATCTATTCATCTATCTATCTATCTATCTATCATATATGTATATATGTATGTATGTATGCATGCATGCATGTATCTATCTATCATTTATGTGTGTATGTATGTATGCACATATCTATCTATCTATCTATTTATCTACCTATCATCTATGTATCTATGTGTGTATATATGTATCTACCTATCTATCATCTATGTATGTGTGTATGTATGTATCTATCATCTATCATCTGTCTATATCTTTCTGACTATTCATCTATTCATCTATCTATATCTGTCATCTATATCTTTCTTATCTATTCATCTATCTATCTATCATGTATGTATGTATGTATGTATGTATGGCTTCTCTGTTTCTGAGGGACATCTCCAGTGGGGGGCGTGCAGGAGGCAGCCTATGGATGCATTGCTCTTTCATTGATGTCTCTCTCTCTCTCTCTCTCTCTCTCTCTCTCTCTCTCTCTCTCTTTGTCTCTTTCTCTCTCTCTCTCTCTCTTTCTCCTTCTCCCTCTCTCTCTCCCTCTCCTTCCCTCCATCTCTAAAAATCGATTTTAAAAGAATCTTTAAGAAATAGGCCACCCGTGGGAAATGTACACACTCAGGTTGGGGGGGAAAAAAAAAATCCCGTTTTAATTCAAATGAATGGCCCAGAGTCGTACAGAATCATTCTTAATGAGCCCGCTGCCCAGAGTAGCTGGGGTGTGGCGTCCGTTATAAATTACATACCGTGGACCGATGCATCACAATTTATCATAGAAAACGCACCGTGCATATCACTTATTTTTAACACGTCGACTGCACAGGGTCCTATTTTCTATTGTATTGTAAATCCCATCATTATATATCACCGTGTACTCTTTTAAAAAAATATATATATATATTAATTGTGTTTTTTTTTTTACAGAGAGGAAGGGAGAGGGAGAGAGAGTCAGAATCATCCATCCGCTGCCTCCCGCACGCCCCCCACTGGGGATGTGCCCTCAGCCACCAAGGTCCACGCCCTTGACCGGGAATCGAACCCGGGACCCTTCCGTCCGCAGGCCGACGCTCTACCCACTGAGCCACACCGGTTTCGGCATCACAGTGTATTCTTATACGTTATGTTTTGTGATCGTATATCTTTGGTGGGTTGATTTGCATACTCGATCCTGATTGGCTGGTGGGTGTGGTGAAGGTACGATCCATTTGCATCTTACTCTTTTCTTAGTGTAAATTTTTTTTTTTTTTTTAAAGGAAAAACCCAAGACAGAAGGAGACTTACTTATAATGGAAAATCTATTGACAGTTCTATTTTTTTTAAAAAAATATAGTTTATTGATTTTTTACAGAGAGGAAGGAAGAGGGATAGAGAGCTAGAAACATCAATGATGAGAGAGAATCATGGATCAGCCGCCTCCTGCACACCCCCCACCGGGGAGGTGCCCTCAGCCACCAAGATCCATGCCCTTGACCGGGAATCGAACCCGGGACCCTTCAGTCCTCAGGCCGACGCTCTATCCAGCGAGCCACGCCGGTTTCGGCTTAGGGTAGATATTTTGACATCCCATACTATGTATCTTTAAGGATAACTTTCTTGCTAAGGCAATGGAGATGAATTCTGTGATTACTCTGTGGATGAGGATTTATTTTATCCTCTTAAGTTTGTGATTCTATATTCTATTCTTAATATAACTACCACGTATTTTTTTTTTAATGTTTTTATTTTATTTTATTGATTTCAGAGAAGAAGGGAGAATGAGAGCAAGAGACACATCCATGAGGAGAGAGGATCACGGACTGGCTGCCTTCTGCACGCCCCCCACTGGGGACGGAGCCCGCAACCCCGGGCCTGTGCCCTTGACCGGGAATCGAACCCTGACCTCCTGGTTCATAGTCTGACACTCAACCACTGAGCCACACACTGGCCAGACTGGATTTTGACTTGATTAGATTGATTGATTTTTTTTTTATTATTGTCTAAAGTTTTGAATATGTCTCCTTTCCCCCCCAATGGACCCCCTGATTTTGATTTTATTTTTATTATTTTTAAAAAATATATTTTATTGATTTTTTTTTTTTTTTCAGAGAGGAAGAGAGAGGGATAGAGAGATAAAAACACCGATGATGAGGGAGAATCATTGATCAGCTACTGTTTGCACACCTCGTACTGGGGATGTGCCCACCACCAAGGTCTATGCCCTTGACCGGGAATCGAACCCGGGACCCTTCTGTCCACAGGCCGACGCTCTATCCACTGAGCCACACCAGTTTCAGCTGATGTTGATTTTAAATGAAATATAGGAAAGCCACAAGTCATATATATATATATATATCTTTCTCTCTCTCTGTTTCTGTCTCTCTCTGTCTCTCTCTGTCTCTCTGTCTCTCTCTGTCTCTGTCTCTCTCTGTCTCTCTCTCTGTCTCTCTTTCTCTCTGTGTCTGTTCTCTCTCTCTCTCTCTCTCTCTCTCTCTCTCTCTCTCTCTCTCTGTCTCTCTCTCTCTATCTCTGTCTCTCTGCCTCTCTCTCTCTCCCTTTTTAATATCCTGACGATCATAAATTTCAGAGAAGCTCGTTGCTAATTTTCAGGAGCTCCCTCGTTTTGTAAAAATGCCCGCCGGGGACGTTTATGACGTGGGACACTCACACGTCTGTATCTGCGACAGGCGGCCGAAGCTGTAAAACGCATCAGTAGGTTTTATGTCCCTAATCGCTGATTGCTCTTCAGGACAAAGTTTCCCGTGAGGAGTTATACTTTGATATTCTTTAAAAAAATATATCTCTATCTCTGTATCTGTATCTGTATCTGTATCTATATTTATATATCTATATATCTATATATCTCTATCTCTATCTCTATCTATATCTCTATCTCTCTCTATCTCTATATGTAGCTCTATCTCTATCACTATCTCTATATGTCTATGTCTATATCTATATCTATATCTATATCTATGTCTATGTCTATGTCTATGTCTATGTCTATGTCAATGTCGTCTATGTCTCTATCTCTATCTCTATTTATCTCTATCACTATCTCTATATGTCTATGTCTATGTCTGTCTATATCTCTTTCTCAATCTCTATTTATCTCTATCTCTATCATTATCTCTATATGTCTATGTCTATATCTATATCTATCTCTATCTCTATATCTGTATCTGTATCTATATCTATATCTGTATCTGTATCTGTATCTATATCTATATTTATATCTATATATTATATATCTATATATCTATATATCTATATATCTATATATCTATATATCTATATATCTATATATCTCTATCTCTATCTCTATCACTATCTCTATATGTCTATATCTATATCTATATCTATATAATCTATATCTATGTCTATAACTATATCTATGTCTATATCTATATGTCTATATCTATATCTATGTCTATATCTATATCTATATTATCTATATTATCTATATTATCTATATCTATATCTATATCTATATCTATATCTATATTATCTATATCTATATCTATCTATCTATTTTTTGATTGATTACAGAGAGAGGAAGGATGATGGAGAGAGAGAGAGAGAGAGAGAGAGAGAGAAACATCAATGAGCAGAGAGAATCGTAAATTAGCAGCCTCTCTCATGCCCCCTTCTGGGGAACCATCTGTCCTGACAGGGAACTGAACCATGACCTCCTCTATCTCTATCTCTATCTCTATCTCTATCTCTATCTCTATCTCTATCTCTATCTCTATCTCTATCTCTATATCTGTCTCTGTCTCTATCTCTATCTCTATCTCTATCTCTATCATCTCTATCTCTGTCTCTGTCTCTATCTCTATCTCTATCTCTATCATCTCTATCTCTATCTCTATCTCTATCTCTATCTATCTCTATCTCTATATATCTATGTCCAGCGGGTCAATGGAGACACGATCGATCCTGGAAGCCGTGTGTTTTACACCAGGCGCCATACACTGGATGGTTTTATGATTGATTTTCCCGAGAGTTGCTTTGGAAGAGATGCTATTGAGAGGGTTGGCCATCTCAGTGACACAGACTAGCCTTGTTAGCTCAGCAGGTAAATAATTCTCATTAAATATATATATGGAGGGGCCAGATGATGATGTCTCTGAACCCATAATCATCTGGCCACTCAGTATCTATCTATCTATCTATCTATCTATCTATCTATCTATCTATCTATCTCATCTATCTATATCCATATCTATCTATTTATCTATCTATCTGTATATCTATCTATCTATCTATCTATGTCTATCTATCATCTATCTATCTTTCTATCTATCTATCTATTATCTATCATCTATATCTATCTATATATTTATTTATCTGTCTATCTATATATCTATGTATCATCTATCTATCACCTATCTATCTATCTATCTATCTATCTTATCTATCTATCACCTATCTATTTATCATCTATCTATCATCTATATTTATATTACAGGCTCAGTGCATGAATGCGTGCATGGGTGGGGTCTGGCCAGCCTGGCCAGGGGGCGGGGCCATGGGCGGTCGGCCGGCCGGCCTGCCTGCCGGTCGGACTCCCGGTCGAGGGGACCGTGTGCCTGTGAGCCTTTTATCCTATAGGACGGACACGGGGCGGCCGGATGATTCTGCGTTCAGAGATCACCCTCCTCTGGCCACTCCGTGTGTGTGTGTGTGTGTGTGTGTGTGTGTGTATCTTTATTGATTTCAGAGAGGAAGGGAGAGAGAGAAACATCCACGAGGAGAGAGAATCATGGACCGGCTGCCTCCTGCATGCCCCTACTGGGGATTGAAACTGTTTTTTCCCCACCATCAAATGGATCATTGACACACATACAATACAATACAATACGATACAATACAATACAATACAATACAATACAGTACAGTACAATACAATACAATACAATACAATACAATACAATACAATACAATAAAAAATAATCCTGGATAGATGCATTGGAAAACAACCAGAACTCCGAATTCCTATTTTTTATTTATTTATTATTTTCTCTGTGAGAAAATGGCATAAAACAGGACTTTCTCAAAAGCTTGAAACCTTCTACGAGCAAAATAGTCTCTAAACATTAAAAAAAATAAAGGGAATATCCTCCCCATTTGGCCAAATTGAGACAGCTCAATTGATAGAAAAGGCATTTTTCTTTTCTGTTCTTTTTCCTTTTTTTTTTTTTTTTTTAAAGGCCACCTGGACATCGTAGAAAATAAGACAGCACGATTTTAAGGACAGAAAAACGCTTCCACTTTCCGGAACGTAACCTTCGGCTTAGGAATTTATTTAATTTATTTATTTTTAATGCACTAATGGGTTTCTTTGACACGCTCCTGGCCAGACATTCTTCTCAGATGGTTTGAAAAGGTTAACTGTGTTTGGGGAAAGAAAAAAAAAAAAAGAAAAACAGAAAAAGAAAGAATGTTGTTAGCCCTCGGCCCTGTCAGTAGGCGTGTTTGACGGGGAAATTTTCTGAAAGAAAATACCCTGTTAATAAGCCAGTGCCTTCTATTCATGTTTGCTCCCAAAGAGGCGCTAGGTCTTATGTTCAGGGGATGTGTCTTATTTTTTTCCATGAAGAAGAACACGGCGCACACGTATGGTTCAATGAACACAAAGGACATTGATTCCCTGTAGACGGTACGGCAGGACGGTCCTTGTCCACACACAGCACACACACCAGACACACGGCGAATCCTGCAGGATCGAGAACGGACTCATTGATTCCGTGACCATCGTGTCATCATCATCGTCTTCCGGAACATCATCCTCACCGTCCCATTTCCTGGATTTCCCGGGGGATGTCTTGTGACTCCGTTTCTCTCAGAATCCATGGACCCAAATCCCTCATGGTTAGCCTGGGGGGGGGGTGTGTGCTTATTTTTGGGGGGATGCCTTCTATTTCACTCAGAAGGAACCCTGTACATAGGCCTTATTTTCAGAGGATGTCTTATTTTCGAGGAAACGCGGTAGCTGTTTCTTGCAGTTTTGACAGAAAGAGGTGGGGTGGACGGTTAGAACTTTATTCTTCAGAAGGTGTTTGTGTGAATGGCTGTGTGGAAAAGGAATGCAAATTCTCTCTCTCTCTTTTTTTAAAATAAGTATATTTTATTTATTTGTTTTCACAGAGAGGAAGGGAGAGGGAGAGAGAGTCAGAAACATCGATGATGAGAGAGAAACATCCATCCGTTGCCTCCTGCACGCCCCCCACTGGGGATGTGCCCTCAGCCACCAAGGTCCATGCCCTTGACCGGGAATCGAACCCGGGACCCTTCCGTCCGCAGGCCGACGCTGTACCCACTGAGCCACACCGGTTTTGGCAGCATCTTCTCTCTTGAGGAAAACAGCACTTATGTAAAGAGGATGGTTTAGTACAGTTCTCCTATTCTTTTCAAAACATTTTTAAAAAGTGTTTGTTTTTTATGGATTTCAGAGAGGCAGGGACAGAGAGAGAGAGAGAGAGAGAGAGAGAGAGAGAGAGAGAGAGGGCGACATTAGTGGAGAGAATCATGAACTCTGAACGCATAACCATCTGGCCACTCAGTGTACATCCTATACATGCAAGGGGACACTTTGCATATTAAGCCTTTTTATATATATAGATATTTTTAAATGATTTTTTATTTTTTATAAAGTGTTTTACTGATTTCAGAGAGGAAGGGAGAAAAAGAGAGAGAGAGAAACATTCATGAGGAGAGAGAATCATGGATCGACCACCTCCTGCATGCCCCCTACTGGGGATGGAGCCCGCAACCCGGGCCTGTGCCCTTGACCGGGAATTGAACCCGTGACCCTTCTGTCCGTAGGCTGACGCTCCATCCACTGAGGGACACCGGCCAGATCAAAAGGGATATATATTTTTCTTCTTCTTCTTTTTTTAATTATTATTATTGGCCAGGACCGGTTTGGCTCAGTGGATAGAGCGTCGGCCTGCGGACTGAAAGGTCCCGGGTTCGATTCCGGTCAAGGGCATGTGCCTTGGTGGCGGGCACATCCCCAGTGGCGGGTGTGCAAGAGGCAGCTGGTCGGTGTTTCTCTCTCATCGACGTTTCTAACTCTCTATCCCTCTTGATTCCTCTCTGTGTAAAATCAATAAAATATATTAAGATGATTATTATTGTCCTGGCTGGTGTGGCTCGGTGGATAGATTGTCAGCCTGTGGACTGAAGGGTCCCGGGTTCGATTCCCGGTCAAGGGCACAGGCCCGGGTTGTGGGCTCCATCCCAAGTGGGGGGTGTGCAGGTGGCAGCTAATCCAAGATGCTCTCTCCTCATGGATGTTTCTCTCTCTCTCTCCTTCTCCTTTAATCTGTGAAATCAATAAAAGAAGTGATTTTAAAAAATGATGATTATTATTTTAAATACATTTCATTGATTATTTACAGAGAGGAAGGGAGAGGGACAGAGAGTCAGAAACATCAACGATGAGAGAGGAAACATCCATCTGCTGCCTCCTGCACGCCTCCCCCCTAACCCCCGCCACCGAGGTACATACATGCCCTTGACCGGGAATCGAACCCGGGACCCTTCTGTCTGCAGGCCGATGCGCTACCCACTGAGCCACACCGGTTTGGGCCAAGCGAAAAGATTTTTAACAACAACAAAAAAAATCCCACAAAACACAACCACAGGAGAGGGAGATGGATGGAGGCGTCCACATGCCAGTGATTTTAATTAAAACATTTGTCACACTGCAGACTGAGGAGCAATTATAGAGGCTCTGCATTAGGGCTTGCTAGGGTCCTTAGAGTTTGGGCTCAATATTGAGTTTTTTGTTTTGTTTTGTTTTGTTTTGTTTTGTTTTCCTCCCCTCAATTAACCACGCGGGGGAGTTTGCAATTAATGGCTTCATCCATTATGTCTACGAGAAGCCATCTTAATGAAGCCATGTTGTGTCCATACATTTGCTGAGGTCTTTCTCTCGATGTTTAATAAGATAACGTGTGTTTTTTTAAATTTGTTTTTTAATTTTTAATTTTAATTTTATTATATATATATCTCTCTATATATATTTTATGTATTTTACTGATTTTTCACAGAGAGGAAGGGAGAGAGTTAGAAACATCAATGAGAGAGAGAGTCATCGATCAGCTGCCTCCTGCACGCCCCACACTGGGGATGTGCCCGCCACCAAGGTCCATGCCCTGGACCGGAATCCAATCAGGGACCTCTCAGTCCACAGGCTGACGCTCTGTCCACTGAGCCACCCCACTGAGGGCTATGGATATTTTTAAAAGATGTTTTTAGCCCTGCCTGGTTTGGCTCAGTGGATAGAGCGTGGGCCTGCAGACTGAAGGATCCCGGGTTTGACTGATGTGGGCCAGATGATGTGGGCGAGATGATGTGGGTGAGATGATGTGGAGGAGATGATGTGGGTGAGATGATGTGGGTGAGATGATGAGATGATGTGGGTGAGATGATGTGGGTGAGATGATGTGGGTGAGATGATGTGGGTGAGATGATGTGGAGGAGATGATGTGGGTGAGATGATGTGGGTGAGATGATGTGGGTGAGATGATGTGGGTGAGATGATGAGATGATGTGGGTGAGATGATGTGGGTGAGATGATGTGGGTGAGATGATGTGGGTGAGATGATGTGGACGAGATGATGTGGGTGAGATGATGTGGGTGAGATGATGTGAGTGAGATGATGTGGGTGAGATGATGTGGGTGAGATGATGTGAGTGAGATGATGTGGGTGAGATGATGTGGGTGAGATGATGTGGGTGAGATGATGAGATGATGTGAGTGAGATGATGTGGGTGAGATGATGTGGGTGAGATGATGAGATGATGTGAGTGAGATGATGTGGGTGAGATGATGTGGGTGAGATGATGTGGGTGAGATGATGTGGGTGAGATGATGTGGAGGAGGTGATGTGGGTGAGATGATGTGGAGGAGATGATGTGGGGGAGATGATGTGGGGGAGATGATGTGGGTGAGATGATGAGATGATGTGGGTGAGATGATGAGATGATGTGGGTGAGATGCTGTGGGTGAGATGATGTGGGTGAGATGATGTGGGTGAGATGATGTGGGTGAGATGATGTGGGTGAGATGCTGTGGGTGAGATGATGTGGAGGAGATGAGGTTTTTGACTCCTGCTGGTCCAGCCTGACCCTGCGTGTGGGTTCTCCTTGCTGGATTCACAGCTGAGCCACCTCCCCCATCGCTCCCCACGGGCCTTGGAGAAGAAACTTAAGGAAAACTCAACCTCCCTCTTCCCATGTGAGAAACTTAACTCCCTCTTCCCATAAATATGTGAGTTCTAAGATTTCAAATAATCGGATTGTGTGTTTTTTTTTTCAGATGAATTCAGGTGGCCCATCAGAAGATAAATCTCCCCATCGCTCTCTCATCATCTGCTTGTCTAGTTTCTCCCTGTGACATGCTCACAAGCATATACCACCCCTTCCCCCTCGAACCCTGAACCTCCCCATTGGAACGTAGCCTTCTGGAAAGCAGCAAACGTGATGAATCCCGAACGTCATTCCCCAGAGACGGTTGGGCGGTGACTGCCTCGCCGGTAACGATGAGGATAAGTTTCCGAGAATGGGTGTGCTTTATTCTTCATCAAGATTTGAAAGGTTTTCAAGCTCAAAGTACCCATTATCCCCAGCGGATCCATTATTCTCAATCAGTAGTTTTCTGGTTAATAAGAGATGCAGAAAAGCTGTGATTTTTCTGTACTTTTTTTTAAATTATTTTTTTTAAGGGATCTCTATAATTCTACGTGGGATAGAATAGTCTGTGCTCAAGTGTGTGTGTGTGTGTGTGTGTGTGTGTGTGTGTGTGTGTTTTAAACTAATGGCTTCAGTGTTTTTAAGTTTTTAGTTTTTTGTGTGTGTGTTTTTTTAAAAATATATATGTTATTGATTTCAGAGAGAGGAGAGAGAGAGAGAGAGAGAGAGAGAGAGAGAGAGAGAGAGAGAGAGAGAGAGAGAGAGAGAGAGAGAGAGAGAGAGAGAGATTGAAACATCCAGGATAGCCAAAACCGGTTTGGCTCAGCGGATAGAGCGTCGGTCTGTGGACTGAGAGGTCCCGGGTTCGATTCCGGTCAAGGGCATGGACCTTGGTTGTGGGCACATCCCCGGGGTGTGTGTGTGTGTGTGTGTGTGCAGGAGACAGCTGGTCGATGTTTCTCTCTCATTGACGTTTCTAGCGCTCTATTCCTCTCCCTTCCTCTCTGTAAAAAAAATCAATAAAATATATTTTTTTAAAAAAAGAAACATCCAGGATAAGAAAGAATCATCGATCAGCTGCCTCTTGCACACCCCCCACTGGGGATGTGCCCGCCACCAAGGTCCATGCCCTTGACCGGAATCGAACCCGGGACCCTTCCGTCCGCAGGCCGACGCTCTATCCACTGAGCCAAACCGGTTTTGGCTCAACTGTGTTTTTAATATGATTTTGTTGATTTCAGAGAGGATGGGAAAGGGAGAAAGAGAAAGAGAGAGAGAGAGAGAGAGAGAGAGAGAAGTATACAAGAGGAGAGAGAATCATGGATCGGCTGCCTCCTGCTCTCCCCCCACTGGGGATGTGCCCGTAACCAAGGCCCATGCCCTTGACCAGGAATCGAACCCGGGACCTCTCAGTCCGCAGGCCGGCGCTCTATCCACTGAGCCACACCGGTTTTAGCCAAGCTCTTCCCCCCCCTCCCTTGGCTGTAGGCAATCTGAATAGGTCTGACAGCCAATCGCAAAAAAAACCCCACAAAACAATTCAAAGTAATTAAACGCAAGGAAAAATCCATCGGGAGGCAAAAAACCACAATTATCCAAGGCCAGACGGCAATCCAGGGTTGCATCTTAATTGACAATTGAACGTGGAATGTGTTGCTTGGGTTTAGAGACCTTTCTGGCGTGGGCACACGCAAGGGCGGGGACCCCCAGTCTCTCTCGGCCACCCACCCCAATTCTACATCTTGGAAGGAATAAATCCCGCAGGTTGTGAGAAAATAAAAACAGCTGAAGCCGGTGTGGCTCAGTGGATAGAGCGTCGGCCTGCGGACCGAAGGGTCCCGGGTTCGATTCCCCGGTCAAGGGCATGGGCCTTGCTGGCGGGCACATCCCCAGTGGGGGGCGTGCAGGAGGCGGCTGATGGATGTTTCTCTCTCATCATGGATGTTTCTAACTCTCTGTCCCTCTCCCTTCCTCTCTCTGTAAAAAAAATCAATAAAATATATTTTAAAATAAAAAAAGAAAATAATAACACACGCAGCCAGCACTCATCTCTGCTCATTCCGCCGCAGCGTGGAGCAGGAGGAGGCTTTGGATCGCAAAGGGCAGCTTGCAATGTTTACCTCTCTGAACGGTGTTAAATAATGGAGGAAAGACCCTGTATTCCCAGGCGGTCCCGGTGACATTTCTATAAGCAGCCTGCTGGTTTGCACAAAAGAGCTGCCGAGAGAGAGAGAGAGAGAGAGAGAGAGAGAGAGAGAGAGAGAGAGAGAGAGAGAGAGAGAGAGAGAAGAAGAAGAAGAAGAAGAAGAAGAAGAAGAAGAAGAAGAAGAAGAAGAGGAGGAGAGGGGAGAGGGGGAGAGGAGAGAGGGAGAGAGGAGAGAGGAGAGAGGAGAGAGGAGAGAGGAGAGAGGAGAGAGGAGAGAGGAGAGAGGAGAGAGGAGAGAGGAGAGAGGAGAGAGAAGAGAGGAGAGAGGGAGAATATTGAGAGAGAATATTGAGAGAGAGAGAAGATAGATAGATGATAGATAGATAGATAGATAGATAGTATTGAGAGAGAGAAAGGAGAGAGAGAAAGGAGAGAGAGAGAGAGGGAGAGAGAGAGAGAGAGAGAGAGAGAGAGAGAGAGAGAGAGAGAGAGAGAAAAGGCAGATGAAACCTGAATACCATTCCCTCCCAGGAAGAGATTTTGTCTTTCATTATGTATTGATCATTTTTTTTTTAAATTATGTATAGTTTATTGATTTTTTTACAGAGAGAAAGGGAGGGAGAGACAGAGCTAGAATCATCGATAATGAGAGAGAAACACCCATCCGCCGCCTCCTGCACGCCCCCCACTGGGGATGTGCCCACAGCCACCGAGGTCCATGCCCTTGACCGGGAATCGAACCCGGGACCCTTCCGTCGGCCGGCCGGCGCTCTGCCCACTGAGCCACACTGGTCAGGGCCTTTTTGTATTTTTAGGAGTGGGGAGATGGCTGTGTTTTGAGTTTTACTGGATGCATTTCTCTGTGATATTAGTGCTTGTAAGCCTGCATGGTTCTTTGGATTACAGGCTGTGGACAGATGTCAAGCGTGGGCTGATGAATGAGGGATATTTAAGAATTTTTTTAAAAAAACGATATTTTATTCATTTTAGAGAGGGAGAGAGAGAGAAAGAAAAAAAACATCAACGATGAGAGAGAATCATGGATGGGCTGCCTGAGGTTTGAGCATCCTGTCGCTGTCTCAGGGTCCGTTTTTGTTCATCCGTGTATGTTGTTCATTATTTCCTCTAGATGCGTGAGATCATGGGATCCAGGAAATACAATTGTAGCCCAAACCGGTGTGGCTCAGTGGATAGAGCGTCGGCCTGCGGACTGAAGGGTCCCGGGTTCGATTCCCAGGTCAAGGGCATGGACCTTGGTGGCTGAGGGCACATCCCCAGTGGGGGGCGTGCAGGAGGCAGCTGGTCGATGATTCTCTCTCATCGATGTTTCTAGCTCTCTATCCCTCTCCCTTCCTCTCTGTAAAAAAAAAAAAAAATCAATAAAATATATATTTTTTTTAAAAAGAAAAAAAAGGCAATTTGATTTTCTTTCAAACGGTGGTATTGGCTGGCGGGAGAAGGAAAAAAATCTCAGCGTTCATGTCACACGGGGGGATTGTAACCCACCCCACCCTTCTCTTCCCATGGCTCCTGTCCATGCAGGCTTTGTGTCCTAGGGCACTTGTAGATAGACATCACGTTTGTGCGAGAATCCCAGGATAACGCCCGTGTTTCCCCGGAAATGAGACATCCTCCGAAAATAAGACCTACGTCCAGGTTTCCTTCTGAGTGACATAGAGAAGGCATTCCCACCGAAAATAAGGCTCCTCCCACCCCCCAGGCTAACCATGAGAGATCTGGTCCACGGATTCTGAGAGACACGGAGTCACAAGAAATCCACCAGGAAATCCAGGAAATGG
>CM072941.1:102297794-102317794 GCA_036971965.1 Nyctalus aviator | reverse complement strand
AGCGTCGGCCTGCGGACTGAAGGGTCCCGGGTTCGATTCCCGGTCAAGGGCATGGACCTTGGTGGCGGGCACATCCCCAGTGGGGGGCGTGCAGGAGGCAGCGGATGGATGATTCTCTCTCATCATCGATGTTTCTAGCTCTCTATCCCTCTCCCTTCCTCTCTGTAAAAAATCAATAAAATATATTTAAAAATAAATAAATAGAAAAATAAAAAACAAAATAAATAAAATGTGCTCTTGCAGTCTGATGCCAGGGAAGTGTTTGTCTGTGCAAATCCAGACCTTTGAGGCTGAGGGCTGGGGAGAGGGAGGGACGAGTCCCCAATCTGTGTCTTTTGTGTTCAAAATATTGCACTTCACGGGCCTGGCCGGTGTGGCTCAGTGGATAGAGCGTCGACCTAGGAACCAGGAGGTCAGGGTTCGATTCCCGGTCAAGGGCACAGGCCCGGGGTGTGGGCTCCATCCCCCAGTGGGGGGCGTGCAGGAGACGGCTGGTCTGTGATTCTCTCTTATCATGGATGTATCTATCTATATCTATCTATCTATCTATCTATCTATCTATCTATCTATCTCTTTCTCCCTCCCTCTCTCTCCCTCTTTCTAAAAAGCAATGGGAAAAAATATCCTTGGGTGAGGATTAACAACAACAAAAATTTAGCTGTAGCCCAGCCTGTGCGGCTCAATGGTGAGAGCGGCCGGTGTGGCTCAGTGGTTTGAGCATCGACCCAGAAACCAGGAGGTGAGGGTTCGATTCCCAGTCAAGGGCACAGGCCCGGGTTGTGGGCTCCATCCCCAGTGGGGGGGTGGGGGGGGCGGGATGCAGGAGGCAACCGGTCTGTGATTCTCTCTCATCACAGATATTTCTCTTTCAATCTCTCTCTCTCTCTCTCTGTCTCTCTCTCTCTCTCTCTCTCTCTCTCTCTCCATCTTTCTTCTGGTCTGAAATCAATACAAAATATATATTCTCTCTCTCTCTCTCTCTCTCTCTCTCTCTCTCTCTCTCTCTCTCTCTTTCTCTCCCTCTCTCCATCTTTCTTCTGGTCTGAAATCAATACAAAATATATATTCTCTCTCTCTCTCTCTCTCTCTCTCTCTCTCTCTCTCTCTCTCTCTCTTTTTCTCTCTCTCCATCTTTCTTCTGGTCTGAAATCAATACAAAATATATATTCTCTCTCTCTCTCTCTCTCTCTCTCTCTCTCTCTCTCTCTCTCTCTCTCTCTCTTTCTTCTGGTCTAAAATCAATACAAAATATATTCTCTCTCTCTCTCTCTCTCTCTCTCTCTCTCTCTCTCTCTCTCTCTCTTTCTCTCCCTCTCTCCATCTTTCTTCTGGTCTGAAATCAATACAAAATATATTCTCTCTCTCTCTCTCTCTCTCTCTCTCTCTCTCTCTCTCTCTCTCTCTCTCTCTCCTGCTCTGAAATGAATGCTATACATATAATTTATTATTATTATTTTTAAAGAGCTCACAGCCTCAAGTTATGTCCTGTGCTCAGACACTCGGTCTCATGACCGCCCTTTTGAGCTGGATGCTCTGAGGGCAGGATTGGGGTGACCTTTGAATTATGCCTCTTTTTTTTTTCTCCTTCCCCTTATTTTGTTTTTATTTTTTTATGCTGCTTGTCCTAAATGCCAGCTGGGAGAGGTCTGACATTTTCCTGCAACCCCCATTCATCTTTCCTTCCTAATTGGGCAGGAGTATTGTCTCAGGGCAGGTCATTATCGAGTTGCTGTTGTTGGTGTTTATTTTATTTATTTATTTATTTATTTATTTTTTATTTCGGTCAGGAAGGGAGAGAGAGAAACATCCACGAGGAGAGAGAGAATCATGGACAGGCCGCCTCCTGCACGCCCCCCCCACCCCCCGCAACTGGGGATGGAGCCTGCAACCCCGGACCCGGGCCCTTGACCGGGAATCGAACCCAGGACCCTCCATGTTCCTAGGTCGACGCTCAAACCACTGAGCCACACCGGCCGGCTGTAGTTTCTGTGTCTTTAAAAAATTGAACTGATCGGGGTGGCATCGGTTCATCCAATGATACACGTCTCAGGTGGCTGATGCTATGATACAAGTGTGTATATTGTATGAATCTCACTGTTGGTTTTTTTTTTTTTTAATATATATATATATAGTTTTATGGATGTCAGAGAGGCAGGGAGAGACAGAGAGAGAAACATCCATGAGAAGAGAGAGAATCATGGACCGGCTGCCTCCTGTACACCCCCCCCCACCCCCACTGGGGATGGAGCCAGCAACTCTGGGCATGTGCCCTAGACCGGGAATCGAACCCGGGACCCTTCAGTCCGCAGGCCGACGCTCTATCCACTGAGCAACACCGGCCAGGGGTGCAGATCTGTAGTAATAAAAGGGTAACATGCTAATGAGACCGGGTCGACCGGACATCTTTTGGATGTCTGACTTCCTTTTGGACAAAGCCATGGTGGTGAGGGCTGAGGCAGAGGCAGTTAGGGGCGACCAGGCCTATGGGAGGGCAGTTGTGGATGATCAGGCCAGCAGGGGAGGGCAGTTGGGGGAGACCAGGCCGGCAGGGGAGGGCAGTTAGGGGCGACCAGGCCGGCAGGGGAGGGCAGTTAGGGGCGACCAGGCCTGCAGGGGAGGGCAGTTAGGGGGCGATCAGGCCTGCAGGGGAGGGCAGTTAGGGGCGACCAGGCCAGCAGGGGAGGGCAGTTGGGGGAGACCAGGCCGGCAGGGGAGGGCAGTTGGGGGCGACCAGGCCTGCAGGGGAGGGCAGTTAGGGGCGACCAGGCCTGCAGAGGAGGGCAGTTGGGGACGACCAGGCCTGCAGGGGAGGGCAGTTAGGGGCGATCAGGCCGGCAGGGGAGGGCAGTTAGGGGCGACCAGGCCAGCAGGGGAGGGCAGTTAGGGGCGATCAGGCCAGCAGGGGAGGGCAGTTAGGGGCGACCAGGCCTGCAGGGGAGGGCAGTTAGGGGCAATCAGGCCATCTCTCTACCCATCCATTCACCCACTCATTCACATCCATTAATTTATCATGTATTTGTTCATATACATCTAACATCCATCCACCATCCATCTACCTACCTATCTATCTATCTATCTATCTATCATCTATCTATCTACTTATCCATCCATCCACCCACCCACCCACTTATCTATCTATCCATCTATCTATCTATCTATCTATCTATCTATCTATCTATCGGTTTGTCTGTCTGTCTATCTATTCATCCATCCATCCATCCAGTTATCTATCTATTCATCTATTAATCTATCTATCTATCTATCTATCATCTATCCACCTAGTTATCCATCCATCCATCCATCCATCCATCCACTTACCCATCTATTTATTCATCTATTCATCCATCTATCTATCTATCCACCTACTTATTCATCCACCCATCCATCCATCCACCTATCCATCATTTATATATGCCGAGAAAGAGGAGAGACAGAGGAGAGAGAGAGAGAGAGAGAGAGAGAGAGAGAGAGAGAGAGAATCCAGTGTTTTCTCCCCCTCCCCCCACATTTCCATGGACAGACTCCCCTGTTCGTTTCTCAGCCGCCCGAGCAGAAGCAGACGGAGCCTCACTGACTTGAAGGTCAATGCTGCCGGCGTGTCATAGCGGGCGGGAGACACGGGGGCCAGCTGAGCGAGCAGCGGCCGCGGCCTCTCCATAGGGCATGTCCCTCCCTCCCGGGGAAACACGCTCAGACTCTCCTTGTGTGACTCTGCCCTGTCCGAACGGGCTGTGCCTGAGCCCGGATAAACACGGATGGCCTTTCGCTAACAGACGCGTGCTCCCGCCACAGGGCCCCGTGTCTTAAAAGACATGACAGACACCGGAAAGGAAAGGAGATGACCCTCCATCAGAATATAAACGTCCTCAGAGGAGGCTGCCTGCAAAGATCCTTTCTTTTCTTTTTTAAAATTTTAATTTTTTTAAAAATATATATATATATTTTGCCAAAACCGGTGTGGCTCAGTGGATAGAGCGTCGGCCTGCGGACTGAAGGGTCCCGGGTTCAATTCCCGGTCAAGGACATGGACCTCGGTGGTGGGCACATCCCCAGTGGGGGGTGTGCAAGAGGCGGCTGGTTGATGTTTCTCTCTCATCGACGTTTCTAGCTCTCTATCTCTCTCCCTTCATCTCTGTGAAAAAAAATCAATAAAATATATTTAAAAAAATATATATATATATTTTGTTGATTCTCTACAGAGAGGAAGGGAGAAGGAGAGAGAGTTAGAAACATCGATGATGAGAGAGAAACATCGACCAGCCGCCTCCTGCACGCCCCCTGCTGGGGATGTGCCCCCCCAACCAAGGTAGGTGCCCTTGATAGGAATCGAACCCGGGACCTGAATAAGGCTTTTAAAAAAAATACATATATTATGGGTGTTATTTATTTTATTTTTTTTAAAGAGAGGAAGGAAGAGGGATAGAGAGTTAGAAACACCCATCAGCTGCCTCCTGCACGCCCCCCACTGGGGATATGCCCACCACCAAGGAGAGATAGAGAGAGAGAGAGAGAGAGAGAGAGAGAGAGAGAGAGAGAGAGAAGAAGAAGAAGAAGAAGAAGAAGAAGAAGAAGAAGAAGAAGAAGAAGAAGAAGAAAGAGACAGAAAGACAGAGAGAAGAAGAGAGAGAGAGAGAGAGAGAGAGTGAGAGAGAGAGAGAGAGAGAACTCAGTGCTTTTTGCAGGGGGCAGAGGTAGAATCCCGGAGACTTTGGGGCCCTGGGCGGGGGGGAGGGGGACAGGAAAGAGGAATCCGGTCTGGGCAGCCAGGACTGCTGGGCTCCGACAAGAGAAAACAGGTTCTGTCCGGGCTGGGGGCTGATCGCCCTGGGGGCCTGGGAGTCAGAGTCAGGAATGTGGTCCATTGTGTTTTTCCAAGAACTGAGGCCTGTCGTCAGGGAAACGGTCACCGGGTCACCACCTGGTCTCTGTCACCATCTGGCCCTCAGGCCTCCCTGACCCCCTTGCCCTGTGGCCTCTAATAGCCGGCCAGGTCTGTCATTCCTCCTTCCCCTGATGTAATCTTTTCTTGAAAATATACATTTTTTTATTGATTTTGTACAGAGAGGAAGGGAGAGGGATAGAGAGCTAGAAACATCGATGAGAGAGAGAGAAACATCCACCAGCCGCCTCCTGCACGCCCCCCACTGGGGATGTGCCCGCAGCCACCGAGGTCCATGCCCTTGACCGGGAATCGAACCCGGGACCCTTCCGTCCGCAGGCCGACGCTCTATCCACTGAGCCACACCACCTAGAGCGCTTTAATATATTTTATTGATTTTTTTACAAAGAGCAAGGGAGAGAGATAGAGAGTTAGGAACATCAATGAGAGAGACACATCCATCAGCCGCCTCCTGTACGCCCCCCACCGGGGATGTGCCCGCAGCCACCAAGGCCCACGCCCTTGACCGGGAATCGAACCCGGGACCCTTCCGTCCGCAGGCCGACGCTCTATCCACTGAGCCGCACCGTTCAGCATATTGAATGTATTTTTTTTTTAATCGTTGATTTGTATAGTTGTGTTTCTTTTTTTTGTAAATTAGAGGTTAGAGAAACCTCCCATTTTATTTTATCTTATTTTAAATATATTTTATTGATTTTTTTTTTCACAGAGAGGAAGGGAGAGGGATAGAGAGCTAGAAACACCGATGATGAGAGAGAAACATCCACCAGCTGCCTCCTGCACGCCCCCCACTGGGGATGTGCCCGCCACCAAGGTACATACATGCCCTTGACCGCTGGGAATCGAACCCGGGACCTTTCCGTCTGCAGGCCGACGCTCTATCCACTGAGCCACAATGGTTTCGGTGTGAAATAATCTTCAAAATAAAAATTATATATATATGCTGATGGGAACCTGGTGGAGGGGAGCTATGGGGGAGAATAAGGGAGAAACAATTGTAATAATTTGAACAATAAAGATTTATTAAAATAAAAAAAGAATATGTAAATATAAATATCTCTCTCTCTTTTCTCTCTCTCTCTCTCCTCTCTCTCTCTCTCTCTCTCTCTCTCTCTCTCTATATATATATATATATATATATATATATGGTATATTTTTAATTGATTTCAGAGAGGAAGGGAGAGGGACAGAGAGAGAGAGAGAGAGACATCCACGAGGAGAGAGAATCACGGACCGGCCGCCCTCCACTGGGGATGGAGCCTGCAACCCGGGCCTGTGCCCTTGACTGGGGAATCGAACCCGTGACCTCCCGGTTCCTAGGTCAACGCTCAACCCCTGAGCCACGCAGGCCGGACGGACCCCTGAATTCTTCAACGTGTGAGATTGCACAGACCCAGTAAGGACAAGACCGAGATTAATGCAGGAATGCACCTTTTCTTTTTTTCCTTTTCTCCTTTTCCACCTAAAATATTCATGCACCGGTCCGCTTTCCTGTAAGGAGCCTTAGGTGCGTCGAAAGGAAGAGAATTCTCGAGGAAATAGCTTTACTGCGATCCAGAGTGTTATTAAAGCCACAAATCCCGGAGAATTAGACCAAAATTTTTCAAAATTAAACCAGGTGTGTGTGTGTGTGTGTGTGTGTGTGTATTTGTGTCTGTGTATGTGTGTGTTTGCATGTGTATATGTGTGTGTATGTTTGTGTGTGTGTATTTGAGTGTATGGGGTGTGTGTTTGTATATGTATGTATTTGTGCATGTGTATGTGTGTGTGTGTGTTTATGTCTGTAGGTTTGTATTTGTGTGTATGTTTGTGTGTGTTTGTGTGTATGTGTTTGTGTGGGTGTGTTTGTATATGTGAGTATTTGTGCATGTGTATGTGTGTTTGTGTCTGTATATTTGTATTTGTGTGTATGTTTGTGTGTGTTTGTGTGTATGTGTTTGTGTGTGTGTTTGTATATGTATTTGTGCATGTGTATGTGTGTGTCTGTTTGTATCTGTATGTTTGTATTTGTGTGTATGTTTGTGTTTGTGTTTATGTATATGTGTTTGTGTGTTTGTATATGTGAGTATTTGTGCATGTGTACGTGTGTTTGTGTCCGTATGATTGTATTTGTGCGTTTGTTTGTGTGTGTATGTATTTGTGTTCGTTTGCGTGTGTATGCTTGTGTGTGTATTTGTGTGTATGTGTTTGTGTGCGTGTATTGTATATGTAAGTATTTGTGCATGTGTATGTGTCTTTGTGTGTGTGTCTGTAGGTTTGTATTTGTGTGTATGTTTGAGTGTGTTTGTGTGTATGTGTTTGTGTGTGTGTGTTTGTATATGTGAGCATTTGTGCATGTGTATGTGTGTTTGTGTCCGTATGATTGTATTTGTGTGTTTGTTTGTGTGTGTATGTACTTGTGTTCGTTTGCGTGTGTATGTTTGCGTGTGTATGTGTTTGTGTGTGTGTTTGTATATGTATTTGTGCATGTGTATGTGTGTGTCTGTTTGTATCTGTATGTTTGTATTTGTGTGTATGTTTGTGTGTGTTTGTGTGGGTGTGTTTGTATATGTGAGTATTTGTGCATGTGTACGTGTGTTTGTGTCCGTATGATTGTATTTGTGCGTTTGTTTGTGTGTGTACGTATTTGTGTTCGTTTGCGTGTGTATGCTTGTGTGTGTGTTTGTGTGTATGTGTTTGTGTGTTTGTATATGTATTTGTGCACGTGTGTGTGTCTTTGTGTGTGTGTTTGTGTCTGTAGGTTTGTATTTGTGTGTATGTTTGAGTGTGTATGTGTTTGTGTTGAGAGAGAGAGAGAGAGAGAGAAACCATGTGGGTTTTTTTATTATTATTTTTTAAATATTTTTATTGATTTTAGAGACGAAGGGAGAGAGAGAGAGAGAGAGAGAGAGAGAGAGAGAGAGAGAGAGAGAGAGAGAGAGAGAGAGAGAAACCATGTGGGTTTTTTTATTATTATTTTTAAAATATTTTTATTGATTTTAGTGACGAAGGGAGAGAGAGAGAGAGAGAGAGAGAGAGAGAGAGAGAGAGAGAGAGATCCAGGAGGAGAGAGAGATGATCACGGGCCGGCTGTCTCCTGCACGCCCCCTCCTGGTTGGGGATGGAGCCTGTAACCCTGGGCCTGTGTGCCCTTGACCTGGGAATCGAACCCGGGACCTCCTGGTTCACAGGGCGATCGATGCTCTAACCACTGAGCATCACTGGCCGGGCCAGGCCTTTTCTGAAAGAGCCATTCCCTTGATTTATAAACGCTCCCCGTGTCCATGGTGGGAGCTCCCTCCCGGGGGGGATAAGGAATCTGGGTCCAGGCCAACGTTTGCTGCTGAGAAGATTTATATCCAAAGAAAATCCTTTTTTTTTTTCTCTCTCTCTCTCTTTTTGCTCCTGGGTGAGAAATACAGGCACTCCGGCCTCATCCATCCTCATGTGGTCCTTGGGAAAAGGGACCGCAGGGCGAGACGGAGATGGATGCCTACGTCTTCTCTCTTCCATCTGACCTACGTATACCTGGGGGTCCATTTTTAAGAAAAAAAAAAAAATATATATATATATATATATTTTATTGATTTTTTTTTTTTTTTCAGAGAGGAAGAGAAAGGGATAGAGAGCTAGAAACATGGATGATGAGAGAGAGAATCATCCATCCGCTGCCTCCTGCACGCCCCCCACCCCCTCCCCTGGGGATGTGCCCTCAGCCACCGAGGTCCACGCCCTTGACCGGGAATCGAACCCGGGACCCCTCTTCAGTCCACAGGCTGATGCTCCATCCACTGAGCCACACCGGTTTCGGCTGCCTGGGTCCATTTTTTCTATAAGGAGTCGGAAGAAAGAGACTTATTCTTGAGGCAAAATGGGTAGAGCAGCCCTAACCGGTGTGGCTCAGTGGATAGAGCGTCAGCCTGCGGACTGAAGGGTCCCGGGTTCGATTCCCAGTCAAGGGCATGGACCTCGGTGGCTGAGGGCACATCCCCAGTGGGGGGCGTGCAGGAGGCGGCTGATGGATGTTTCTCTCTCATCATCGATGTTTCTAGCTCTCTCTCCCTCTCCCTTCCTCTCTGTAAAAAAAAATAATAATAATAAATCTTAAAAAATCAATAAAATATATTTGAAATAAAATAAAAATCTAGCTCTCTCTCCCTCTCCCTTCCTCTCTGTTAAAAATCAACAAAATATATTTAAAATAAAATAAAATAAAAAATCTAGCTCTCTATCCCTCTCCCTTCCTCTCTGTTAAAAATCAACAAAATATATTTAAAATAAAATAAAATAAAATATCTACCTCCCTCTCCCTTCCTCTCTGTAAAAAACAAAACAAAACAATAAAATATATTTAAAATAAAATAAAATAAAAATCTAGCTCTCTCCCCCTCTCCCCCTCTCCCTTCCTCTCTGTAAAAAATCAACAAAATATATTTAAAATAAAATATCTACCTCCCTCTCCCTTCCTCTCTGTAAAAAAAATAAAAATCAATAAAATATATTTGAAATTAAATTAAATTAAATAAATAAAAATCTAGCTCTCTCTCCCTCTCCCTTTCTCTCTGTAAAAAAAAATAATAATAATAAAATACATTTAAAATAAAATAAAATAAAAAATCTAGCTCTCTCTCCCTCTCCCTTCCTCTCTGTAAAAATCAACAAAATATATTAAAAATAAAATAAAATATCTACCTCCCTCTGCCTTCCTCTCTGTAAAAAAAAAAAAATCAATAAAATATATTTGAAATAACATAAAAATCTAGCTCTCTCCCTCTCCCTTCCTCTCTGTGAAAAATCAATAATATATATATATATATATATATATATATATATATATTTAAGCCAGAAGCAACAAATTTAAGGACATTCTGGGATATATTTTTTCCTATTACTTGGAAGTTGGAAATTAAAAAAAAAAAGAATAAAAAATAAAAATAAACCTTCTCAAGAAGAAGAACCATCAGACGGAACTACGGAAAGTGCAATATGAAAAGGCCCTTACAAAAGTCCAATGCCGAGTTTTAGAAATTCTTCTTGATTCTAGAGACCATAAAACTTTTTTTAAAAAAAAATAATAATAAGGTTTATGGCCTCTATTATCCACATGATAGAAGCTGGCAAACCCCTCGAGCGGTGGATGGAAATGGACTCTCCGTCTTCATAATAAAATAAAAGGAGCATCCTGCGTTACCGGGGGGGGACACGTAACAATCATAAACGTTTAAAAATAATCAAACACAGAATGACATCCAATTTTTTTCACGTAAAAAAATCATAGACTGTTTAAAAATAATCCAACACCAGAGGACATCCAAAGAGATGGTGTCCACATTAATTCTTTTATTATTATTATTATTATTTTTAAATTTCCCCCAAGAAAGTGGTATATGGGACTCTGGTGGATAAAGTCTGAATTAGTTCTGGCCGGTGTGGTTCAGTGGGTAGAGCGTCGGGCTGTGGACGGAAGGGTCCCAGGTTCGATTCCCGGTCAAGGGCACAGGCCCGGGTGGCGGGCTCCATCCCCAGTGGGGGGTGGGGGGGCGTGCGGGAGGTGGTCGATCCGTGATTCTCTCTCCTCGTGGATGTTTCTCTCTCCCCCTCTCCCCTCCTCTCTGAAAGAAATTAAAATAAATTAGATAGATAGATAGATAGATAGATAGATAGATAGATAGATGATAGATAGATGGTAGGTAGGTAGATGATAGAGATAGATGATAGAGAGATAGAGAGATAGATAGATAGATAGATAGATAGATAGATAGATAGATAGATAGACAGATATAAATAGATGAATAGATAGATAGATCAGTAGATAGATAGATGAATAGATAGATAGATGGATGGATGGATAGATAGGTAGATAGATGAGTAGATAGATAGATGAATAGATAGATAGATATAGATAGATAGATGAATACAAAGATAGATAGATAGATAGATATAGATAGATGAATACATAGATAGATAGATGAATAGATAAATAGATAGATAGATAGATAGATAGATAGATGAATAGATAGATAGATAGATAGATAGATAGATAGATGAATAGATAAATAGATAGATAGATAGATGAATAGATAGATAAATAGATAGATAAATGAATAGATAGATAGATTAATAGATAGATAGATAGATAGATAGATGAATACAAAGATAGATAGATAGATAGATAGATATAGATAGATGAATACATAGATAGATAGATGAATAGATAGATAAATAGATAGATAAATGAATAGATAGATAGATAGATAGATAGATGAATAGATAGATAGATGAATAGATAGATAGATAGATAGATAGATAGATGAATAGATAGATAGATAGATAGATAGATAGATAGATAGATGAATAGATAGATAGATGAATAGATAGATAGATAGATAGATAGATAGATAGATAGATAGATAGATAGATATAGAGTTCTACATTGCCTGCTCAGCATGGCTCTGTGGTTGACCATTGACCTATGAACCAGGAGGTCAGGGTTCGATTCCCGGTCAAGGGCATAGACCCGAGTTGAGGGCTCCATCCCCCAGTGGGGGGCGTGCAGGAGGCAGCCGGTCTGTGATCCTCTCTCATCACAGATGTTTCTCTCTCTCTCTCTCTCTCTCTCTCTCTCTCTCTGTCCCTTCCTCTCTGAAATCCACACAAAGACATTCAAAAATATATAAATAAAATAAATACACTCTAAATCCACACGACAGAGACATGAAAGTAAAACCCACCACTATGCATCTGCCCTAAGCTGGTGTGGCTCAGTGGATAGAGCGTCAGCCTGCGGACTGAAAGGGTCCCGGGTTCGATTCTGGTCAATGAATCCCTCTCTCTTCCTCTCTGTAAAAAAAAAAAAAAAAATCAAAAAAAATCAAAATATATTTTAAAAAATGAAACCAATTATGGGCAAAACTCACTACCTGTCTTTGACCTTCTTGTGGCAACATGGGCAGGTTTTTTTTAAAGTCTTTTTTGTGCTTGTTATTGTTGTTATTAATATATTTTTATTGATTTTTAGAGAGGAAGAGAGAGAAACAAGCAGGATGAGAGAGAATCATTGGATCAGCTGCCTCCTGCCCGCCCCCTACTGGAGATGTGCCTGCAACTCAATACGTGGCCTTGACCAGAATCGAACCCGGGACCCTTCAGTCTGCAGGCCGACTCAGCCAAACCGCCTACGGCTTATTTTAGTTTATTTTTATCAATGATTTTTATTGGTGAAGGTATTACATATGGGTATATTTTAAATTAAATATTTTTTTTATTGATTTCTGAGAGAAAAGGAAATGGAGAGAGAGAGAAACATCCAGGAGGAGAGAGAATCAGGGACCGGCCGCCTCCTGCACGCCCCCCACTGGGGACGGAGCCCATACCCCGGGCCTGTGACCTTGACCGGGAATTGAACCCGTGACCTCCTGGTTCACAGGTGGATGCTCAGCCACTGAGACACCCCGGCTGGACCAGAAGGTGTTTAATTTTTGTTTTATTTTCCTTCCCATACTGATGTCCTTTTTTTTTTTTTGCGTGTTCATGCCATCACGGACCTTGTGTTGGAGTGTGTGTGTGTGTGTGTGTGTGTGTGATGTGTGTGAGTGGTGTGTGTGTATGTGTGTGTGTGTGTGTGTGGTGTGTGAGTGGTGTGTGTGTATGTGTGTGTGTATGCGTGTGTGGTGTGTGTGTATGTGTGTTATGTGTGTGTTGGGTGTGTTTGTGTGTGTATGCGTGTGTGGTGTGTGTGTATGTGTGTGTTGGGTGTGTTGGGTGTGTTTGTATGTGTATGTGTGTGCGTGTGGTGTGTGTGTGAAGGGTGTGTGTGTGGTGTGTGTGTGTATGTGTGTGTGATGTGTGTATGTGTTGGGTGTGTTTGTGCATGTGTATGTGTGTGTGTGGCGTGTGTGTGGTGTGTGTATGTATGTGTGTGCATGTATGTGTCTGTGTATGTGAGTGTGTTGGGTGTGTGCATGTGTGTGTATATGTGTGTGGGGTGTGTATGTGTGTGTGTGATGTGTGTATGTGTGTGTGGTGTGTGTGTGTGGGGGTTGTGTATGTCTGTCTATGTATGTGTGTGTTTGTGTGTATATATATATGTGTGTGATGTGTATGTTTGTGTGGCGTGTGTGTCTCTGTGTGTCTGTGTGTGTGTCTATGTATGTGTTATGTATATGTGTGTGTAGGGTGTGTCTGTGTGTAGGGTGTATCTGTGTGTGTGTGGTGTATATGTGTATATGTGTGTGTATGTTAGTGTGCCTGTGTGTGTGTCTGTGCCTGTGTGTGTGTCTCTCTGTGTGTGGTATGTGTGTGTCTATGTATGTGTTATGTGTATGTGTGTGTGTAGGGTGTGTCTCTCTGTGTGTGGTGTGTATGTGTATATGTGCGTGCATGTTAGTGTGCGTGTGTGTGTGTGTCTGTGCCTGTGTGCCTCTGTGTGTGTGTGTCTATGTATGTGTTATGTGTATGTGTGTGTAGGATGTGACTGTGTGTAGGGTGTGTGTGTGTGTGTATGTGGTGTGTATATGTATATGTGTGCGTGTTAGTGTGCATGTGTGTGTCTCTCTCTGTGTGTGTCTGTATGTGGTATGTGTGTGGTGTGTGTGTGTATATGTGTGTATGTTAGTGTGTATGTGTGGGTGTGTCTGTGCATGTGTGTGTCTCTGTGTGTGTGTCGGTGTGTGGTCTGTGTGTGTGTATATGTGTGTATGTTAGTGTGTATGTGTGTGTCTCTCTCTGTGTCTCTCTGTGTGTGTCTGTGTGGTGTGTGTGTGTCTCTGTGTGTTGTGTGTGTGTCTGTGTGTGTTGTGTGTGTCTGTGTATGTGTGTGCATGTGTTTATGTGTATGTGTGTGTAGTGTGTGTCTCTCTCTGTGTCTCTCTGTGTGTGTCTGTGTGTGTCTCTCTGTGTGTGTCTGTGTGTGTCTCTCTGTGTGTGTCTGTGTGTGGTCTGTGTGTGTGTATATGTGTGTATGTTAGTGTGTATGTGTGGGTGTGTCTGTGTGTGTCTCTCTGTGTGTCTCTCTCTGTGTCTCTCTGTGTGTGTCTGTGTGTGTTTCTCTGTGTGTGTCTGTGTGTGTGTCTCTGTGTGTCTCTCTCTGTGTCTCTCTGTGTGTGTATGTGTGTGTCTCTCTGTGTGTGTCTCTGTGTGTGTCTGTGTGTGGTCTGTGTGTGTGTGTGTTTGCATAGTGGCCGTCACCTTGGCATTGACAATGCATGCAAATGTGACCCACATTCTCACACACACACACACCCCCCCGCAGACACCCCCCAGCTCACACCCACGCTCCCCGCCCCCCCCGTCCCCCCCGTGGGGATCCCCCTTCTATTCTGACCCGTCAGACAGAATCGCTGGTGATTGCATCCGACACGGGCTGTCCATCAACCCGGCCCCTCGCTGGGCGAGCAGGATGTGCAGACTGTCCGGCCATCCATCACCGAGTCCCCGTGAGATCAAACACCCCCCCAGGGCCCTGGGCACAGCTCTGGCCTGCGGACTGCAGGGTCCCGGGTTCGATTCCCGGTCAAGGGCACAGGCCCGGGTTGCGGGCTCCATCCCCAGTGGGGGGGCGTGCAGGAGGCAGCCGATCCGGGATTCTCTCTCCTCGTGGATGTCTCTCTCTCTCTCTCTCTCTCTCTCTCTCTTTGTCTCTCTCTCTCTCTTTGTCTCTCTCTCTCTCTTTGTCTCTCTCTCTTTGTCTCTCTGTCTTTGTCTCTCTCTGTCTCTCTGTCTCTCTCTCTCTCTCTCTCTCTCTCTCTCTCTCTTTGTCTCTCTCTCTTTCTCTCTCTCTTTGTCTCTCTCTCTCTCTGTCTCTCTCTCTCTGTCTCTCCCTGTCTCTCTCTCTCTCTCCCTCTCTCCCTCTCTCTCTCTCATCTATTTATCTGTCTGTCTGTCTATCTACCTATCTATCCATCCATCCACATGTCTGTCTAGTTATCTGTTTGTCATCCTTCTATCATCTCTCTCTCTCTCTCTCTCTCTCTCTCTCTCTCTCTCTCTCTCTCTCCATCAACATGTCTATCCATTTATTTGTCTGTCTGCCATCCTTCTATCTATCTACCTCTCTCTCTCTCCCCCCCTCTCTCAAAAATCAATGGAAAAATATCCTCACATGTGGGTGAACAAGGCAATGAATTAAATTTTAAAAAAAGAAGATTGTCCACTTCATCCTTCTTTTTTAATGTCAGGATCTTAGCTTTTGTTTTAAACACACACACACACACACACACACACACACACACACACACACAGCGCCGCCTTTGGAGGGAAGGGAAACTTCACCGTGACAGTATCAATTTATATTGGTTGCTTCTTCTTTTTTTTAATGTATTTTTTTTGTGTAATCATTGATTTGTATAGTTGTTATATATTTTTTTTAAATTAGAGGTTAGAGACACAGAGTTTGCCCAGAGCCCTGGCCTAGAGCATGTGTGTAGATTTGATTTCATTCTCTCGTCGGCGATCAATGCAGATTATGTGCGTGTGTGTGTGTGTGTGTGTGTGTGTGTGTGTGTGTGGCTCTCGGGGATGCTGGAATTCTCCGGATGGCTCGTGAAGGTCGCCCGCCCTGCGCTGGAGCGAAGGTCAGGGCGCCATGGCAACCAGGGACCGCGCACAGTCTCAGAAACTGTGTTTTTGAGAATCGCGGCCTGCTGCGGACGGAAGAACTCAGAGTCACCGGGCAAGGTCGTTGCTGCTAGCCAGGCGTCTGCTGCACATGGCGTTCAGGCCACCGGTAGGATGATAGAATAGATAGGTAGATGATGCATGATGATAAATAGATGATATAGATAGAAGATAGATAGATAGATAGATAGATAGATAGATAGAAGGATGGCAGACAGATAACTATACAGACATGTGGGCTGTATAGATAGGTAGGTAGACAGACAGATATAGATAGATATAATAGAAGGTCGACAGACAGACAGATAACTAGACATACATATGGATGGATGGATAGATAGATAGATAGGTAGATAGATAGATAAATAGATAGATAGATAGATAGATAGATAGATAGATAGATAGATAGATAATGATGATAGATAGACAGATAGACAGATAGGTGATGATAGATGGATAGACAGATAGATGATAGATGGATAGATAGATAGATAGATGATAGATAGATAGATAGACAGATAATAGATGAATAGATAGATAGATAGATAGACAGAGAGATAGATGATAGATAGATAGATATAAATAGATGATAGATAGATAGACAGATAAATGATGATAGGTAGATATGATAGGTAAATAGATAGATAGATAGATAGATAGATAGATAGATAGATAGATAGATATAAATAGACAGATGATAGATAGATAGATAAATGATGATAGGTAGATATGATAGGTAGATAGATAGATAGATATAGATATAAATAGATAGATGATAGATAGACAGACAGATGATGATCATGACGATGATGATAGATAGATAGATAGATAGATAGATGATAGATAGGATAGATAAATAGGTAGGTTGATAGACAGACTGATAGATAGATAGATAGATAGATAGATAGATAGATAGATAGATATAGATAGACAGATGATAGATAGACAGTAGGTGACGATGATAGATAGGATAGGTAAATAGACAGACAGACAGGCAGACAGGCAGACAGGCAGACAGATGATAGATAGATAGATATAGATAGACAGATGATAGATAGATAGATAGATAGATAGATAGATAGATAGATAGATAGATATAGATAGACAGATGATAGATAGACAGTAGGTGATGATGATGGATAGGATAGGTAAATAGACAGACAGACAGACAGGCAGACAGGCAGACAGGCAGACAGGCAGACAGATGATAGATAGATAGATAGATATAGATAGACAGATGATGATGATAGATAGATAGACAGATAAATATAAATAGATAGACAGATGATAGATAGACAGTAGGTGACGATGATGGATAGGATAGGTAAATAGACAGACAGACAGACAGACAGGCAGACAGGCAGACAGGCAGACAGGCAGACAGGCAGACAGATGATAGATAGATAGATAGATAGATAGATAGATATAGATAGACAGACGATAGATAGACAGTAGGTGGCGATGATAGATAGGATAGGTAAATAGACAGACAGGCAGACAGGCAGACAGGCAGACAGATGACAGACAGAAGCAGCAGAGCACCACCAGCCGGGTCCCCTGTGAATAACGCATGAGCTGCCATCTCTCCTCGGCGCTATTTCTGGCTCCCGGCGTCCGTCCCGAAATAGCTCGGGGAGAGCAGGCAATTTGGGATGATGACGGATGATGATGATAATGCGCCGGCTGCCGCCCTTGGAGGTTCCCTCCATCCCAGCGGCTCCCAACCCTTTCCTGGCCAGGCCCAGCCTAAGCATCTCAAAAACCCACCCCCGGTGACACACAGTTCTTTTTTTAAAAATATATTTTATTGATTTTTTTTTTTTTACAGAGAGGAACAGAGAGGGGTAGAGAGCTAGAAACATCGATGATGAGAGAATCATCCATCCGCTGCCTCCTGCACACACACACCCCCCCACTGGGGATGTGCCTTCAGCCACCAAGGTCCGTGCCCTTGACCGGGAATCGAACCCGGGACCCTTCCGTCCGCAGGCCGACGCTCTATCTACTGAGCCACACCAGTCTCGGTGACATAGAATTTTTATTCTTCAAAAGGTGAACTCCTGCCCTGGACAGTGTGGCTCAGTGGTTGAGCGTTGACCTGTGAACCAGGAGGTCAGGGTTCAATTATCTATCTATCTATCTATCTATCTATCTATATATATATAGAGAGAGATAAAGATATAGACATAGACATAGATATAAATATGGATATAGTCCGATAGATATAGATATAGATATAGATATAGAGTCAGATAGATATAGATGGGTAGATATAGTCAGATAGATATAGACATAGACATAGACATAGACATAGACATAGACATAGATTATAGATATAGATATAGATATAGATATAGATATAGACATAGACATAGGTATAGGTATAGGTATGGGTATAAATATAGATATAGATATAGATATAGATATAGATATATAATATAGTCAGATAGATATAGACATAGACATAGATACAGATATATAGACATAGATATAGATATATAATATAGTCAAATAGATATAGATATAGACATAGACATAGATATAGACATAGACATATAGATATAGACATAGATATGATATAGATATAGAGATATAGATATAGATATAGATATAGATATAGATATAGATATAGATATAGATATAGATAGATATAGACATAGACATAGACATAGACATAGATATGATATAGATATAGACATAGACATTGACATTGACATTGACATAGATATAGACATAGATATAGATATAGATATAGACATAGATATGATATAGATATAGATGTAGATATAGATATAGATATAGATATAGATATAGATATAGATATAGATATAGACGTTGACGTAGACATAGACATAGACATAGACATAGACATAGACACGGACATAGATATAATATAGACATAGACACAGACACAGACACAGATACAGATACAGGTACAGATACAGATATAGATATAGATATAGATATAGATATAGATATAGATATAGATATAGACACAGACACAGACATAGACACAGACATAGACATAGACATAGATATAATATAGACATAGACATAGACACAGACACAGATACAGATACAGACATAGACATAGACATAGACATAGACATAGATATATAGATATAGATATAAATATAGATGATGATATAGATATAGATATAGATCTAGATATAGATATAGATATAGATATAGATATATAGATAAAAAAGATTACTCTCCTTCCATGTATTTTGGCCCTTATTTCCTCTTGTTTGTGTGTGTGTTTTTTTTCTGGCTTTTAAGCAGAAGCCGAGATAATTTCCTGGAGGCCTTTTCGCCTCTTCTATCACGCCCATGGACGGATGCAATTACATGGTTTCTTCTCGCCCCCCCCCCCAATCCGAATACCTTCACATTATGTACGGTGGTTTGTGCTCATTTCCAATGAGGTGCGAATGGATTTTAAATGACACTATCCATCCGCGCGAACGGATCCTAACGAGGGGGAATAAAAGAATGACGGGAGACAATTCCTGGTAAAAAATAATTAAAAAAAAAAAAAAAAAACTGAGAAGGAAAATAAATGCCAGCGCCTTGGTGAATTTCAACAAACCGTTAGCTGCCATTCTCGGTGAAGAAAATTGTAATTCCTGAGAATTTTCACGGTTCGATGGAGCAGACACAAAAGCGTGACTCATTCAGCTCTGGTGTGGCTCAGCGGATAGAGCATCAGCCTGCGGACTGAAGGGTCCCGGGTTCGATTCCCGGTCAAGGGCACAGGCCCGGGTTGCAGGCTCCATCCCCAGTGGGGGGCGTGCAGGAGGCGGCCGGTCCATGATTCTCTCTCATCATGGATGTTTCTCTCTCTCTCTTTCTGTCTCTCTCTCTCTCTCTCTCTCTCTCTCTCTCTCTCTCTCTCTCTCTCCCTTCTTCTCTGAAATCAATCAATATATCTATCTCTATGTTTATATAGATATACATATATGTATATATCTCTATATATCACCTATCTATCTATCTATCTATCTACCTATCTATCTATCATCTATGATTTTAACACTAGCTATTTTGGCTCAGTGAATAGAGCATCAGCCTGAGGATTGAAAGGTCCAGGGTTCGATTCCCGGTCAAGGGCATGGACCTTGTTTGCAGGCACATCTCCAGGAGAGGGTGTGCAGGAGGCAGCCAATCCATGATTCTCTCTCCTCATTGATGTTTCTCTCTCTCTCTCTCTCTCTCTCCCATCCTCTGTCTGAAATCATTAAATATATATATAATTTTTTTTAAAAAGAGCCCTAACCAATGTTGCTCAGTGGATAGAGCATCCTTCTGGGAACTGAAAGGTCCCGGGTTCGATTCCCGGTCAAGGGCATGGACCTTGGTGGCGGGCACATCCCCAGTGGGGGGGCGTGCAGGAGGCAGCTGGTCGATGACTCTCTCTCAACGATGTTTCTAACTCTCTATCCCTCTCCCTTCCTCTCTTTCACATAAAATAAAATAAAATATATTTAAAGACAAACAGAAATAC